>VXBA01001096.1:1460364-1657162 GCA_013399895.1 Serilophus lunatus | reverse complement strand
TTTCCTGTAATGTTACATAAAAACATCTGATTCATCTTCTCTGTGTCATGGAGCTTTCTTCCCATTTTGTCTTCTCCTCTACAGTGTCCCCTCAGTCACTTCTCCCTTGGAGACATGCTGTGCCACCTCATCTTCCTCTTCCTCCTGGACCAGACTTCCCTTTAATCCACATTGTCTGCTTGCATATATGGACATATTTATTTATAGCTTCACTCTCTCTAATTGCTGGCATTATATTAGAAAAAGCCTGTTGCTTCTAAAGCAACTTGGAAAACAATATACATTCAGTTAAACCAGATGGAATTTTTAAAGTTCTTTCAAAATATTTATTTATTTCATTTTTGTCTCTTCAATTGTTCAGGAAATCTTGTAGGCACAGCTGGAGCTGTAAGTTGTCTGCTTTTGGTCCCTCCTCCTTGAGGGATATTTTGCTCTGGGATTCCAGTGGAGAATCTCTGATAAGTGGAGCTTTTAGGAAGACTGCTCTACATATATTTTTCCTTAATTTAAATAATTCCTACCGTAAGAAGATGAGTCTCTGGAGTAAAGTCTTCATACTTCCAGCAGTAGGTATTTCTGCTTCCTGCTGGAATGAGCTGTTGCCTTTGCTTTTAAGCATGTACCAATAATTTGAGTAGAATTGCCTCCTACAGGCACATACTTTACATATCGTAAAAATGTTTCCTCTGTCTCTCAATTCATTTATGCAAAATGAGATAGAAGATTGTTTTTTTTTCTTTACTCTGTCTACCAGATGACTTATCCCAAGATAAGCCATTAAATCTGGGAAAGACATGGAAACAACCGTTCATTTCCTTTGTAGTGCTCCTCTAAAACAATTAATTTTCCTTTTCAGCTGGAGTGCTTTGAATTGAAGCAGCTACTGGGATTTTTGTGGAACTTTGGTATTGTAATCAAAATTCTTTTCTGAAGGCTGATTTTCATGATTATAAAATTCTGGGCTGTATTCTTTCTTATAAATCACTGAAATCTTGAACTACAAGATATGTCTTTTTGTTCAGTTACTCTTATGTTGTAAGTAATTGTTGAACACATGGGTGTTTATATTGTTGAAACTGAAGGAAATGGGCCAGAAATTCTTTTTTTCCCCAAGTGACAGTTTTAAATTTCTTTTATCTACAAGAGAAATTGATAAATAGTAATGATGACTAATACTCACAGCAGTATCATGGATACAATCAGGCAACTTACTGCTCTAAAAGCCTAAGATGAAACCAAGAGGAGAATGTGTCTTGAGGTTTGAGAAGCAGAGGGCATAGCTAGTGAAATTCAGGACCTTCCATGGATACAGTAAACAAGAAGTCACTGCTGACTGGGCTCAAAATTCTTTCATCTGGCCCTGCAGGCCCTGTTTGATTGAGGGGGGCTCTTGTATTCACTTAAAAGCCTTAGTCTGTCACAAAAGCCAGAGCCTAATGAAAATTATTTTATATGATTTTTTTTTTTAGCTCAGCCAAGCTTGAATAAGTAGTTTAGGTTTGGGGATTTTTCCCCTTCAATTTACAGTAATTCTGATGCAATTAGAAGCAAAACAGAAATATGCAAATATATATAAACACTTTATAGGTGTTTTTTTTAGTCTTCAATGAATCAATTCCACATTTATATGTGGATTACATATTTTATATAAATACATGTAAATTTTATATAATTTTTAGTTTAAATTTTATGTAAATTTCTATTTATATGTTCTCACACGTGATGCCCCACCTCTTACACTCTGAGTTCTGCCTTTGAACCTTCTGATCCATGGGAAGTCTAAACTTCATTTTCTATGCTCAGCAATCTCGGTAGCTCAGCCAGTGCTGTGAGAGGAAGGATGTACAAGAAGAGGCAGCAAAAAAGGATGTGATAAATGAGTTTTCAGGCCCATGCATGTTTAATTGAGGGAATATGATGGTGGTTAATGTTGTCAGGACTTTAAATCTGCTTAATTACCTGAGAAATGAAGGATGGCAAATGTAATGGTAATTTTTTAAGAAATGAGATCTGAGGATCTTTGAACTTTTAAACCTGATATTTATACCAGGCAAATTAATATAAACTCTAGTGAAGACAGAGGAAATGGACACAAGGGTAGGTATACTTGGAAAAAAAATAGATCTGTATTTTCTGGAGACAAATGCAACCAATGTTTTAATGCTGTCTGTTGATACTTGTAGTTGCTTTAACTTATTTATTAGACCAATCATTTTAAATGTTTTGAGGTTGGTTATTAATTGCCATATAATCAACACAGAAATAAGCAAATTTTTGAGTGTTATTTTTGTTCAAGGGGTGGAATATGGGAGGATTCCAGCTGTTTCTGCTGCTTTTTATTTATGATTTCAGTAGTTTCCCAGCACTAATTTTCATTTATCAAATTTGGAACTTTTTAAGAACATGCTGCAATGTATCATTGATAAAAGAAACAATTGCATGAGACACTTCTTCAGGGAGAGATTTTGAGCTGGTTAGTCCATTCAAACCTGTTGTACTTGTAACACGCTCTTTGATCATTGCTGACTTGAGGGAAATTAGAATATGGATTTGTGTATTGTACTTGTTTACTGGAGAGAAAACAAGAACTGGAAGTACCCAGACAAAGATGCCAAGCTAACAGCAATTGCCTCAATTTGAAGTATTTAGCTCAATTTTTACCAGTTTCTGTGCTTTGAGGTTTATGTTCATCTAATGGAGTAAATGGATACAATCTCCATGAAAATTAGATTGTACTCATGCTCCTTTCTATTGACTGCTGGAGCCAAGCTGCACTGGATTGGCTGAGTCTGTTTTTTGATCAGTCTTGATGTATTTTTGTGAAGATCAATGGGACGGTTTTGAAGAGCGACGGCAGAAAGGTCAGACAGAGTTAAAATGGGCAGCATCTGTTCCAGTTTTCACAGAATTACTGAGGTTGGAAAATCACTCCAAGATCATCCAGTCTGAGCTGTGCCACATCCCCACCTTGTCCCCCAGCCCAGAGCACTGAGTGCCACGGCCAGTCCTTCCTTGGACACCTCCAGGGATGGGGACTCCAAACCTCCCTGGGCAGCCCCTTCCAAGGCCTGAACACCCTTTCCAGGAGCAAATTCCTCCTGATGTCCAACCTGAGCCTCCCCTGGCACAGCTTGAGGCCATTTCTCCTTGTCCTGTCCCTTGTTCCGTGGGAGCAAAGTCTGAACCCCCTCAGCTCCCCCCTCCTGTCAGGAACCAGAAGGTCCCCCCTGAGCCTCCTTTTCTCCAGACTGAGCCCCCCCAGCTCCCTCGGCTGCTCCTGGTGCTCCAGCCCCTTTCCCAGCTCTGTTTCCTTCCCTGGCCATGCTCCAGCCCCTCAATGTCCTTCCAGAACTGAAGAGCCCAGAACTAGACGCAGCCCTGGAGGTGTCTCAGCAGTGTCAGCACAGGGAATTGTCATTGTCTCCTGGTCCTGCTGGACACACTGTTTTTGATATAAGCCAGGATGTCATTGGCTAAATTGGATGCCATTGGTTTTGTTTGATTGTTTATTGTTTAATGTAGTTGTCTTATATAAGGCAGTATGTGTCAGTTTGTTAGGTAATGTATTATGAAAAGGAATATGCTCATTTTTCTTTAAAAAACCTCTGTGACTGAGAAGCAAGGAAGAAAGCAACCTCATGCCTTCATAGGAAACCCATCCTTCATTTTCCCTTTGTATTCATGTTGAAACGGCTTATTTTCTAATTGTCTGTTATAAGGTTGAAGGAAACGGATTCATCTTGCATAGAGCTGTGCAAGGTGCTGGGTCTGTTCTGTGGCTTCTCACTGGAAGGACACCTGTAAATTCCAGGGGTGAAATGGGGAGAGAACTCATTCCACATCTGCTGCTTGACATAACTAGCTGGTTTTCCCCTGCAGTCAGTTTTGAGTAATTTATGACAATTTATCCCCGTGGTGAGAGCAGGATAGCTCAGCTCAGGTATTTAGAGCTGCTCTCACATCCCAAGAACATGTTTTCAAGTTTGTGATGTGTTGGGTTACTGATGGAGCTGGAAACCTCCCTCTGGCTGCTGCTGGTCCCTGTCTTGACCCCTTTAAATCAATCCTGCTTCCAGGTACATTGGTGTTTGCCCATAGATCTTGTCCTCAACTTCTCTCTGCACTACACACAACTCCTCTTGGAGACCTTACAGGTAATTATTGATCATGTTTTTTTCCTCCAAGATGGTAAATTTAAGATGCTTTAGGACAAAAAAGTACACTTTGTGCATTCAAGACATATAAAATTCTATTAGTTTTTGATTTTCTGTGGATGCTTCATAATGCATAACACAGAGCAATCTTGTCCCTTACCCAAAATTTCACAAATTAATTCAGTGTGAACCAATTTTTGTTTTAATTACCACAGTTCTTTTTCTATGAGAATGAACACATGGATCTATGCCTAAACCACATACATCAAAGCATGTAAAAGTCACTTCCCAATTTTTGAAGTTGCATTGTAGAACCAAAGGGACATTTTGTAGCAATTTTTTTTCTTTGCATTGATTTTATCTCACTATTTTTTAAAGTATTTTAGTGGAACTTCATAGGATCACAGAATGGTTAGGATTGAAAGAGGGACCTTATCCAATCCCACCTCCTGCCATGGGCAGGGACACCTTCCACTATCCCAGGTTGCTCCAAGCCCCATCCAACCTGGCCCTGGACACTTTCAAGGATGGGGCAGCTACAGCTTCTCTGGGAATACTTAACATTTGTAATTTCAACTGTAGTTACTGAAATACTTGTTTCCCAAAGTTAAAGCTTTCCTCCCTGCAAATTTCCTCAGTCATTTGGTGGGTTGTGCTCCTTTTCAGAAACCTGCATTCCCTTCAGCACCTGAGAAAAATTA
Organism: Serilophus lunatus; assembly: GCA_013399895.1. Lineage (NCBI taxonomy): Eukaryota > Metazoa > Chordata > Aves > Passeriformes > Eurylaimidae > Serilophus > Serilophus lunatus. Next base: position 1,652,307 of record VXBA01001096.1, on the reverse strand, counting down.
GGCAGTGTAGGACGAAAATACAGAATGAAAGTCTCAGGATTTATTATATAGGTATAAGAAACCCAGACGAAATGGTTATGGAAAGGCTCTTCACCCACAGGGTTTTTGGGCACCAAACCTGCCAGACTTCATGGAGCACCTGGGTGATGGTCCCTGTCATATGGCTCGGTACTGCAAGAAGCAGGGACTTGGACTTGGTCCTTATGGTTTCATTCCCACTTGAGATATTCTATGACTATTATGAAAATTACAGCATATTTTGAATAAATTTAATTGGAATGCTTTCTCTTATGGGGCACTGCAGCAAAAGAAACCTTTACTTTACAGCTTATTTTTTGATCTAAGACAATAATTTTTTTGTTTGCAAAGTAACTTTTTTCATAGGTCAGAGCTTTGTGAAACGTTATAAATACATTGCTAAGCCTTTTTCTTTTTAAAAAATATATGTTACCACTTTTCATCAGACAAGTAACATTAAAGTTTAAAAGCTAGGTTATATTATTCTTCCTTTTAACACTAAGAATATTTCAATCAATTTTTCAGGGCATTTAGGACACAAAATTAAGTATATTATAGAAAACACAAGTTTCACTAAACTTTTCATATTTATTAGAAATGAAACAGAGAAATATGTTACAGAGACAAAATTAGAACAAGTGATAGATTCCAAAGGACATTTTCTTGTATCTGAAAACATGGTGGACAGATTAATATCAAAACATGCACGTTCTTATAAAAGCTGACTCATTCCTACATGATATGGAGCAAAACTAACCATGAATTTATTAACATGAACATTCAATTTAGTAATAAATAATAAGTATAATTAAAAGATCTGTTATTTTCTCTAAGAAGGCCTATTGTGGAAAAAAAATATTTCTTAACTTTAAATTAAGGCAAATTTCTAATAACATAATAGTTCAAGGATCTGCTGTGATACTGTTATTAGAAATATTTGCATGAGTGTTGATACTATTTCACGTGGACTTTGAGAGAAAATTTATCTGATTGATTAAAAAGCCAAGAAATATGTTCCCTTGTGAATGTGCATCTTTAATTTCCTCCTCCTCCCTCTCTGCCTTCCATTTTTAATAAGCCCCAGTCATTGTGTCTTGGCAGGATCCAATAGTGTCTGTCTGCAAGAGGCAGAAAGCTGAATGTATTTATTGAATTAGGAATGGGAAAGGGCTTCCAAGGAAGTTCAAGAAATTCAAGGCAGGATTGCCATGATCCCACCCTCTGGATGGCCTTGTCTTTTCTCTCTCGTGAACCACCCTGAATGCCAGTGTTGGTTCAAGGTATTGTATAAAACCAATAATTTATTTTGCTGGATTCATTTTGTGAGGGATCAGCTCAGGGAGAGCGTTGGCAGCAGGGCAGGGAGGGGATCCTGTCCCTCTGCTCAGCCCTGGGGAGGCACATCTGCAGCTCGGGGCTCCTCAGGGCAGGAGGGACATGGAGCTCCAGGACACAGCCCTGTGCCCTGTGCTCTGGGATGGCCCTGCTGGGAGCAGATGAGCCCCTGTGGGCCCTTCCAACCTCACCCATCCTGGGATTCTGTTCCAAAAACCATCAAGTCTTGCTACAGGGTCTTAGTCCTTTGACGGACTCGTGACCCAATTAACATATTTCAGCCTAAGAGATACAGAACTTGAGATGCTACAACCAGTTTTAGAGTAAAGCAATGATGTATTTCTGTTTGCTGAATGACAGATAAACTTTAGAAAATAGCATTTTAAACCTTACAACTGTCTGTTTATAGACATGTAAAATGTATGTTTGTGTTAATTTGCCAGTTTTATTCGGCTTCATATGTGATCAGGAATGACATAGCTGAGATGGGGGAGTGATTTAAGAGTGTTTTTTATGGAAGATGACAATAGTATGAGATGTTTCCTGTCTAGATGGAGGGGTATGAACATGCAGCAGGGCCAGAGCCATGGAGTTACACTGTCTCTGGCAATTCCAAGCTGCTTTTCTCTCACAGATGAGTATTCAAATTACTTGGCTATCCCTGTACTGATCCAATTTTGCTGCAGTGTAGCTGCAAGCGCTGGAAGCTGCACACCTTGTGAACTTGAACTGATTCAGTTGCCTGCCTGTGGGAGACAATATTCCCAGCAGGAGTGGTTCAATATACTCAGCTTACAGCTAGAAGAAATAGAGTATTTATTCCCCCTCAAAGATGGACTGCCTTACTCCAGGCTTTCTGTGCCTCAGCTCTCCTTATATTTTATATGTGGAAATTGGAACAAATTCCATATTGAACAAATCACACCTACACTTTTCCATTTTTCTCCCCTCCTACACAGAACCTTTTGTTTTCCAAAGTTTTTTTTCCTAGATATTTTTAGTCAACATTCCAGCCGAGTGATTGTTCAGTAAATAACAGTGTTTTTCAGTTTGTGCTGACAGTCTTTTATGTGCACACACCTATAAAGATCCCTTGCTAGACTGTCTCACATCTTCCAAAAGATATGGTCCACTGGGGTTGATTGATCAGCCCTGATAAATCCATCTCTGTGAGAGGCTAAAATTTTAATACAGTAGTTCATAACATTCTCAGAATGAAACTAAGAAATAGAAAACAGTGATCATGGCATAAATTTTCAGCAGGCTTTTCATCTTTTTAAACAACTTTTTCATAATCTACTACTGTGTTCTGCTTAGTCTCAGAGTTTGGCCCTTACTGAACTAAGTATTCAACCATTTTAGTGCAAAGTTCCATTGACCAAAAATCTCCATGTGTGGAATTTTTGATTATTTTAATTCTTTGCCTTGTTTCCCCATAAATCCAACCTGCGACAAACCCCCATCTTGTCAACTAGACCAGGACATGAGTGCCATGTCCAGTCACTCCTTGAACACTCCCACGGATGGGGACTCCAGCACCTCCTTGGGCAATTTAAATTCACCTTTTAACATCCCTTCTGTGACAACAGATTACAGTAATAATCATGAAAAAATGCATCTAAACTGTAAGAAATAATGTATATTTTCTTTATATATATTGCCCTGCCTCTGTCCTTACTTCATGGGTTTTGCTGTAGCTGTCACGGGGAAAAGTAGGATTTGCACCTATTCTTTATTAGTTTTAATATGCTGCTGCTTTGCAGTCTTGAAGATTAAGACTTCAACCTACCTTCACCTTCTGGAGTTTTTTTATTTTTTTTAAATTGCTCTTGGGCTGAGATCTAGTAAGCCAAGTTCCAGCCTGAAGCAAAATTTTACGTCTGAGTTAAAAATACACAGATAAATCCAACTGGAATTCTCTCACATAATATAGTATGCAAAAAGGGAACTTTGCCATAGCTAGAAAGAGTCTTCTTAAGGTGAGCTTAAAGTCAGCCAGCTTTTACTTTTTGGTTTTGTGCTGCTTTCTACTCTTCCCTGAAGGAGCAGGAGTTATGCCTTAAGGTCAAACAGGAGCAGCACAGATCTCTCCTCTTTTATGTTCCCATTTATCCTTCTGCTTCCCTTCTATTGAAGGTTTCAGCTCTATTGCTTGGATTTTGGGGACTTAAGATGGGAGTTATTTGCTGTGTTTTTAGTTGAGAGAAGGTATTGTAGTAATTGTGATATTTATGAGGACTGTAAAGGATAAATGCTGATTGTGCAAAAATATTTTCTGCCTCTGGCTCATTCAGAAGGAACATTTTATTTTTCCAATGTGTTACAATTACCCTCAATTTATTGTGTAACCTTATGGATAAATGACAGAAGTCATAACACCAAATTATTTTAAAGCACTGTGAAGTGCTCTCTTTTTCTTTTATTTTCTTTCTTTAATTTTTATTTCCTTTCCCCTCCCTGGTGACAATCACCAGTAAAGATATTAATGTTCCAAGAACTGGAGAAATAAGTATCTGGCCCTCTGCATTGTGCTTGACATGTTGTCCTGAGAGTAATTGGACAGATGGTAAAAAGTATTAAAATTAAAAAGTATTAAAATTTAAGATTATTTACACAAAGAAATACTTTAATAACTCTGAAAGCTACAGAATGATATGAAGATCATAGCTGTCAGTAAGGCAGTGAGATTGTGGGAAATCAGGGCTTTTAGGAGAACTCTAAAGTAATTATAGACAATGTTTCTGAGCTGGTGGTGCAAAGTGATTGTCAGCTGTTGTCCTAACAAGGGGCAGGGGTAGTGAGGTCGGGCCCCAACTAAAATTTTAATTATTTGTGAGTTATAAGCCTTGAAGAATGTATGGAGGCAGTGGACCTTAAAGGTCATCCAGTCCCAGCCCTGCCATGAGCAGGGACACCTCCCACTATCCCAGGTTGCTCCAACCTGGCCTTGGACACTCCCAGGGATGGGGCAGCCACAGCTTCTCTGGGCACCCTGTGCCAGGGCCTCCCCACCCTGGGAACAACTCCTTCCTAATATCCCACCTAACCCCACTCTTTGTTACTTTGACTTTGGACTTGGAAAATCATGATCAAACTGAATTCTGTGTCTTCAAAATACCTACAGAACTGATTGGAGAAAATTATTTTGCGAATGAATTCACTTTGTGCAGGACTTCTAACGATTTTCTGTTAATTGGAGTCCATTATCTGATCAAACCCCATGTAGTTTTGGGGCCAAATAATTTTAATTAGCCCATGAAAAGTGAAACTGGGGGAATAATGTGTTTTTGTAACTCTGCACTGCACTTGCTAATTCTAAAATGCCAGAGGACTTGATGGCTCATGTGATTGTCAAAGGAAAAGAAAAAAAAAAGACTATTTCTTTCTGACAGTGCCTTAAGAAGTGGCTCAAAATGACCTTCTCCTGGTCCAAAAGCTCTTCCTGTCATCTCTCATGGTTGATGGATTATCAGCACGGTAAGACAATAGTTTCACTTCTGTTTCTCCTAATTCAGCATGTACACCACAAAATGTGTGGCTGGAGGCACCTGGCACTAGTTCTGTTTGTTTATTTAGGGAAGTGGGGAACTGTTCTGGCAAAAGAATCACGATGAGCTCTGTCTCCACTCCCATTGTGAGTGATCTGGGCCCCTTTGATAAAGCTGGCACTGCTCTCTCCCATGTTAGAGCATTCTGGGCATTAAAACTGCAGTTCTGCAGCTCTTTCTGTCTAATGAATTCAAGATACTTTGGAGATGTGAGCAAACTGTGCCTTGCAGTCTGCCTTGGAGAAAGAATGGATGGTGTTTATCTCCAATCCCAAAGATAAGGAAAAAGCAGCACACTAGTTCAGATTCTCAAAACTGCTGAGTGCCTGACTTTCACTTAATTAATTAAAGTTTGGCAGCTGAATATCACTGGTTTGATCATTGCAAAGAAAAAGTTCCAAGGAGCTTTGTGAGCTTTTCTTGGGCTTTTTTTACACAAACCCCTTCCATATTAGCTCAAAACCCATGAAGATATTAGTAAAAAAATAGAAGTAATATCAACTAGCATAGAAAACTATTTCTAGTATTTCAGTTCAGAAAAAGTGGCAATGGAGAAAATAAGGAAAAAGTATAACTCAGAGATAAGAATGCTGCCTTCAAATCAGTGCAAGTTTGCAATTAATAAGCCAAAATATTGCAGTATGTCACATTTTCATGAACAGAATTTGGCACATTACATTGCAAAGAAATTAGTGTGTAAAAAGAAATAGGAAAATAGGCAGAGTTTTTCCATTATTGTCAAATCATATTTTGATAGAATGTAAAAATGTTGCTATTTACACAAGCCTACCACAGAAGCTTTAAACTTATGATTAGAACTTTAATTAATTCTTTTCCATTTTCTGCTCTTTCAAATAAGCCGCTTCATTACAAAAAATCTTAGGGTTTTTTGCCTGTAGTTTTTATGAACTCTCCCTTTTGCCAAATACTGTGATGTTGGTTAATGGACTGAACTTAATCCAGTAAGTTCAAAATGTAGTGGAAACGCAAGGTGAAAAGGGCAGTTTTACACAAATTAATCCCAGAATGATTATTGATTAAGAATGTTCTTCACTATTTGCTTTATTATTTTATATTCATATGAAGTTGGTTATTCTTTCTGTTGCTCAAGAATAAATATTCATGTTCACAGTTTTGCTAAATGTAACAGAGCTTTTAACTGCCCTAAGACAATGTTTTCACAGTCATTTCATTAGCTATGTAAATCTTTCTTATTTAAAACTAATAATACTTATTTACATTACAAATGAGTCACTAATTTGATCATGCTTGATAACAAAAGTTACACTGTATGATCATCATGTTTATCTTATGTAAGCAAATATAGAATACCATTAGGAAAATCCAAATGCCTATTAAAATTCTTTATTGTGTTTCCTGTACTCAGTAAGAGTTATTCTATTAAAAAAGGATCTTCGTGTCATTATAAAGAAGTTATGGAATTTGTCCTCTTGGTATCTTTGATTTTAATTATTTTAAGTAGTTTTCTAATATATCAGGGCTGGGATATTCCATAAATTCCATAAATTCTCTCCCTGACTGCTCCATGAATCTTGTTCCCTTTCCTGTAGTGAAAGGAAATGAAAAATATTGTAGTCAACAAAGTAATTGGATTTTATTTTTTTAAGGCTCTCAGAGAGCAGTTGTATTTAAAATAAATATTATAAATAAATAAATATGCCAGTTTTAACATAGTCACTGTTCAGATGAATATGGTATGTTACAGCCTCAACAATGGCTTTCCATGAGCTGATCTCAAAAACCAGACATTAACAAGTCTAGAAAGAAAAATGAACCTTACTGATTTTAGGACAATTGACAAATCCAGAAACCATACTGTTTTATGAACTCTCTTATTGGTATAATTATGGGGTAACACAATAAAAATGATGTTATTTAAACCAAAATTTATATTTTAGTATAATAACTCGCAGAGTGTGGAATGACTTCAATACTCTTTTTTTCACAGACATCTTCCTGCCTTCTTAGGAGATGATCCAGTGGCAAATCTGTGGCAAACTGGGCATCAGCTCTGCTGATCTCGGTCGATGAGTTCCCTGGTCCTGTCTGTGCCCAATGGGATTGCAGAGTGTCCCAGTGCACATCTGCATCCCACTTAATTAATTGTCTTGCTGCTCCTTGAAACTTTTGGTGACTTCCATTTCTTTCCACTTTTCATTTGGGTAAAATTTGCTTCTCATTATTCTGTGTTTTCTAAGCAGGAGGAAGCTTCAGGTTCCTTCTGGGCCTGGTTCAGTTCAGCGTAATGTAGAAATCTCCAACCCCTCAGTTCCATGGACCTTATTGGCTCATTCCTCTTCTCTTTCCTTATTCCAACATAATTAGTCAAATCTTAAGTTTCTGAAGCCTTTTTCTAGAAGTAAGTTTGACTCTTTTTTTTTTTTTTTTTTTTTTTTTTTTTTTTTTACTTATTTTACTTTCAAAACAGTAAGAAACTCTTTCTATAGGAATCAAAAGAAATATTAAATGAACATTTGACAAGTGTTCTGGGACTTTTTGAAGGAGTTACATGTATCAAACCTGTTAATGTTCTAACGTGTGCTCCTATTGTCCACAGATATTTTTAATGACAAGTTTTGTCAAGGCGCATCTGCTTTAATCTCATGTATTTCAGCAGTTATTTAACTGGGAGACTTTTACTACACCAGGTTGCCACAAAGGCACTTCCTTTCATTTCCTTCTTCAGCTGACAAAAACAGAAGGGTCTTTACATTTTTAATGACAAACAGGATTTCTATGTTCAGAAACAAAAAAAGGGAAAAACCACCTTTTTGAAAAATGAGGCTTCAACACAATTTTATACCCCTTTCTGTCAGAACTGAAGAAAAAGATTGTACAGACAAGACATCACTGTAGCTAGCCCCTTGAAGGTTTGCTACCTATCACAGGGGTTTGAAAACCTTGTCACAACAAACTTGCATGTACTTGACAGTAATGCTCGATCCTCCACGAGAGAAATGTCCTTTTATATGAAAGGGATTATTCCAAAAAGCAAATGAAAAATATATGCCCTGAGAAAGAGGTGGAGCTCAGCTCTGAATCTGCTTTGTTTGTTGCCTCCTGTCCAGGGAGTAAGTGTTGACTGTACAACACATTTGGTTTATTAACAAAAAAATCTGTTTAAAGTGTACAAAAACAAGGCTGGAAAAGGTCTTAAATCTGGAAAAAAAAATCTTTTCAATCCTTCTTTCTAACTACAGCACCAGAGCTTCTCTATATTAATAAGGAAACACATAAATTTAAGCCTCTGGTTGTTAAAGATATTTCAAGTTTGCTTTGCTTTTGCAAAGCATAACAGCTTCCATGAAAAATAATTAGAAAATAGGTTATAGCTATGAACACAAGCTATTTAATTCAATCTAATTGCACATTTATTAAGAGAGAATGCAATGTAAACTGTTTTGCAAATGTATGAAAACTATTATATCTTCTGAAAATAATGTATTACAATGACTGGTTTTTCATTTCTTTCCCTCAAAAAACTTCTTTGCTATGTATTTTTTTCATAGTAAAGAAGAAATTTTGAATTAAGATTTGCAGAATGAGTCAAGGAAGTAGACCCCTGCATTTCTTTAGCATTTTTAAATGAAACTGAGAGAAAACAATGTAAATCATTTCCATCTTTCAACCCTGTCACCATGTGTCTACAATGCTGAAACATTTACCAGCAAGATCAGTCAATGTCTTTTCCAAAACATTTTTAGCATTTGGAAAAAACTCTACAACCTAGTACAGTCATAATGCTCAGTCATGCAGAGGAGCATGCAGGTTTATCCCAAAAGGATTTCTGTGGATGCACTGGTGAGTGGTTCCATTCCTGCAGCAAGTTCCTTTCCTCACAGCTAAGCCACACTGACCTCAGACCTGGACTCCAACTGGAGACACTGAGCTTGAGAGATATTGGAAGCTCCTCCAGTCTCTGAGGAATCTGACAAGAATCTCTCCCAGCTATGCACCCAGGAATGACTTTTCCATTAGTCACCCACTGTAGAAGATATGTCTTGTCACCTTTTGCCTCTCCAGTACCCAGCAGTTTCTGAGAGTGTGTTGGTTTCTGATGTAGCTGCTTCCACAGTTCTCTGGTGACCTGAAAAAAGTAAAGGATATCAAGGAGGAGATTCTGCCCTTCTCCCCCCTCAGGTGAGACCCCACCTGCAGAGCTGCTCCAGCCCTGGGGAACCAGCACAGTCCAAAACAGGAGCAGATTGTGTGTTGATCACAAAACCACAGGATGGGTCAGGTTGGAAGGGTTCATACTCTGCCTCCTCCCTGCACACCTTGACACCCAGGGATGGGGGCACCTCTGCAGGGCTGCTCTAGAGGCTGAACAGGACTGATTTGATGGTGAGGTGTCTTTTCCAGAAAGAGGCTTTTCCTGAGGCCTTTCATTTGGGTATGACCATATTCAAGGAAAAGAATACTGAAGAGGTATAATAACATTTTAACATTAATTATGAAACCAAAGGCTAAGTTATAAAAGGAGCAGCATCATTATTCTCAAACTAACTCGATATTTTTATTGCAATAAACCAACATGATGTCAAAACCCAAACAAGCCAGGCTGTCCCCTTCAGTTGGAGACAGAGATTTCAACTTCTGTAGCTTTTCTTATTCCCTTTTTTTCCCCTGGTATCCTTAGCACAATATAATACCTCTGTGCGTATCATAAACATGCTTTGTCTTGATTCTCTTCTCGCTGTTCCTTGTCAGTTCTGATAACCCACATTAATGTGCCTTGACAACTAACTGGGGCAGTCAATGCCATTTGCCAGCTGCCCATGTGGGAATGGCCATGTCAGCTCATGGTTCACCTTCAGCTGAGTGTGGTTATTATTATAAACTACCTTTGTAGTCACATTTCATTGTTTCATCTCATATCAATCTCAGTTTCACTTCCATATTACTTATGTCTGCACAGTGACAATATTTTTGCCTGCATTAAATCAGTTTCTCATCCAAATGCTGAATTCATTGTTTTGTGAATGACTGAACATAGGTTATGTTTTTGATCTTCTGAAAATTAGCACAAAGATAATCTTGCAGTTTTGCAAACCAAAGGGACTGCAAAAGGGAGAAGTGGAGATGGTCCATATTATACAGAAAGCTGTCCTTTAGTTCTTATCTCATTGCATTAGAATGCAATCAATAATTTTACAAGTCTATGTAACTACCAAAATGTCTGTTTCTTTAGCACTGAAATCTCATTTCTTACAAAATCAGTTGCATATTGAACTGCATCTATACTACAATACAAGACAGCAGCTTTGTGTGTAGGGACAGCTGCAAACACCCAGGTTTCATCTGATCTAGTACTGCACATCCACTCTTTTAAAATGTAGTCCTGACAGTTTGGTGAGGTCTGACTCTGATCAGGACAACAGGCTGTTTCCCAAGAAACTTCTAGATTCAGGTTTTAGCGAAGACACTGTCAAATCAGTGTGTTACATATATAAAAATCAATACTTTAGATAAGCTGTATTTTCTTTTCAAAGACTAGGATTGGCAAAAAATATTGTTGGGGCTTTTTTTCCCCTCCCATTTATTTTGGGGTAAAAAAAAAAAAAAAGCAATGTTTAAATTTTCCAGCTGATGCTTTATACTGTGATATTTTGTGTTAGGTTGCCTCAGCCGTGTCAAATGATATAAAGTTACATGATGTAATTATGTGACTTGCATTGAGTTATCTCAATATGACACAGCAGGCAGGCGACCTGTTTTAAAAGACACACTTTCCTGGAAACTGCAGATAAATTTCCTGAGAGTGGAAAGCAGTTAGTAGTGGCTGCCCCAGGTAACAACATCAGGCCTGACATTCTGCAGTATATTTATTATTGATTTGGTGGATGGGTTGGTGAATGTTGCTGATAACAGAAAATTCCTTAGACTAAAGAAAACCTCACAGAATAGCAAGTTTTCTCCAAGGATCGAGTCAAACTGAGTGACTGAATAATATGGTGATAACATGCTGCTGCTGATATGTTGATAAAATGAAATGTAAAACCTTAATACTTTAATGCAGAAGGTAAATAATCTCTCCCAACATGGCTTAACTTTATAATACATCATTGGGTTCAGAATCAATACTACTGAGTTCTTATTGAAGAAATTCCCTATGGATCAAAATTCTGTTTCCATTGAAATAGATGAATAGTCAATGACAGATCAAAATTAACAAAAACTGGAAATAATATATATATATAAAAAAAAAAATCTTAGGGCAAGCTGAGCACCCTCTAGGACAGTTCCTGATTTTTTTCACCTAGCTTTGATTTTGCTGTGTTTTCCCATGACATTTATTTCCATGTCATTATCATCATCAGAAGGTCTTTAATATTCTGCTGCCATATCATCACTATTCCAGCAAATCAAAGAAATGAACTCAGACAAGAAGAACACTACCAAAAATTAATAAAGATTTGCAACTTACAGTCTGTTAACCACGTTGTCACCTTCAGCATCCTTTGGAATGCAGAATGATTTCTTCCTTCAGAAATCCTGTCCTCCCACAAATCCTTCTGTATCTTCTACATCTTCTTGATGAAAAAAGCATGCTCTCCTCATTTTGTTTGTTTGGTGTGCCCAGTCTGGATGGGGATGGATGGGTTGGTTTGTTTTATTATCAAGTGCTGCACACAAGATATTTTTTCTGTTTACTCTCAGTAGGAGAATAGAACAGACAAAAAAAATGATGGTTTGTAACATGGCTTCAGTATCCTCCTTAAAAAATTCTGATCATCAGCAAATGTTTACACCTCCTTCTACATGTGAACTTTTAATAGTCAATTTTTGGTCTTCCTGCTGATCTATTTGCTGTTGAACATCTATTTCAGTTGTTTGTTTCTTTTATTTAATTGTTCCAGCTACCTGCACTCACACAACAACAGATGCTGCAGTTTCTCTCTTAGTTTCCAAGAGTCATTGGGGAAAGAAAGACTTTGCTCTCATACCATCACGTTGTACCTTCGCTCTCAATGCACCTGGGGAGGAACAACCCCAGCCCAGCACAGGCTGGGGGTGACCTGCTGAGAGCAGCTCTGGGAGAAGGACCTGGGGGTGCTGGGGGACAAGGAGCTGCCCCTGAGGCAGCAGAGTGTCCTGGGGGCATCAGGGAGAGCGTTGGCAGCAGGGCAGGGAGGGGATCCTGCCCCTCTGCTCAGCCCTGGGGAGGCACATCTGCAGGGCTGGGCCCAGCTCGGGGCTCCTCAGGGCAGGAGGGACATGGAGCTCCTGGAGCGGGGCCAGCGCAGGCTGCGGAGATGCCCCAGGGATGGAGCATCTCTGTGCCCAGGGAAGGCTGAGGGAGCTGGGGCTGTTCAGCCTCCAGAGCAGCCCCCAGAGGGGCCCCCAGCCCTGGGGGTCAGGGGGTGCAGGGAGGGGGCAGAGGATGGAGCAGGCTCTGCTCGGGGGGGCCCAGCAATGGCACAAGAGGAACGGGCAGGAACTGATGCCCAGCAAGTTCCCCCTGGGCAGGAGGAAGAACTTCTTGGCTGGGCAGTGACCCAGCCCTGAGCAGATCGAACAGGGAGGGGGGAGTCTCCCTGCCTGGGGATATTCCAGACCCTCTGGACACAGCCCTGTGCCCTGTGCTCTGGGATGGCCCTGCTGGGGCCAGATGAGCCCCTGAGGGCCCTTCCAGCCTGACCCAGTCGGAGACTCTGTGATTGAAGGGGCCTCCTCCTCTGCCTCCCAAACAATAAGCACACAAAGAGTAGCAGAAGAAATATGATGCAGATTAGATCCTACTTTTGTGAAACATGAATCAGGTCTAGGCTGTAGGGTCTATATACGGAGACAAGGTTTTCAACACAGATGCAAAATCACCTCAGAAATTAAACTACAATATCTGTGGGCTGTTAAAACACATGTTTTATAATATCTTTTCCCCATGGCTAGTGTAAGTAGTTAATCTGGAGGGATTTATTAGAAAGAAACTTCAAACTAGCCTTCTAACAATCTTGTACTAACTTAAGAAAGTTTTGTTCAAAATTGTCTTCCAGATTTTGTATTTAGTCCTTTACCTACCTGTTAATGACTGTCAGGGCTCTGCAAATCACACACGTACATAGGGCTTATTCTGCCTTGAATTCTATCAATTTTTCTGTGTTGAACATTAATTCAAGTAATTTTCTACCAAAGACTGAAGATTTATTGTACTTTATTTTCTCTTTGATTTAGAAATAAATCAATAAGTAATTCTGTTATTCATATACTGTTAGGAGTGCAAATAAAGTTCAAAATTTTAGTTACCATAATCATGTTCAGTTTGCATTTGGACTCAAAGGAGACAAAATAGAAGAAAATGATGATGGAGTCTCATCTGATCTTTTAGTAGAAGGTGAGAAAAATCAATGTAAGGAAGACATAGAGAGGAAATGGAAAGTGTTGAAAAATAAATGAAGGTATTTCATCTGGCAGTGAATATACTATGACCAAAAAAAAAATGATCCAAAGGAGATGAAAAATAAGGCATTGGAAAGAGACATCTATAAGCTGCAAAATGTCTGTACCAAAGGTGAAGTAAGAAGATTAAAGAGTAAAGTCAGGTAAATGTAAAAACACCTGATAAAAAAACCCTAAAGGTGGACAAAAAAAGAACAGTGCTGGAGGTAAACATAAATAAAATATACTGAAGTGCCAAAAGGAACAAGGTGATGTTGAAGGAGACTGTAAGACACTGTAAAAATGGTTCAGAAGAGCCTTTTATATGAAGCATGTAGAGTAAAAATAATACAGAAATCCAATATACACAGCTTAAAATTCAAGCCTGAGTTTATAACTGAACATTGCAAATACAAAATTCCTGTTTGGCTTTACAAGTGTCAGAGTTCGTCCAGCTGCCAAGGGAGCTGGTGTGGGATCTTTCAAACAAACTTTCACAGTTCTTTAGTTCACCCACTCAGCAGGATGACTCTCCCAGGAGAAAAAGGAGCACAGGAGGGATGATGGAGGTGAGGCCATTGGGAAGCAATTTTGTTTGACTCCTCGTTTACAAGGAGTGATTAGAATCACATGTAAGGTGACATAATTGCTGAACCAACTAAGATTTAATCTGGTCCTTATTTATGAAACATTTTTTAGTAGTTAAAGGGGTTTTTCACCTTTCATCTGACTGTGTTTTAATGTCCAACTTTAGTTGAAAAATTCAGTTTTGCTCTGAAATGAATTGGAGAGCCTTATGCTACCAGGAACCAAGGCATTGAAATACATGGGGATAGATGAATAGATAAACAAATTGAAATTAGGATGGGCCCAAAAGGGTCAGCTTCATACAGAAATATTTGAAGTGTTTTCCCTTTTTTCTCACCATTTTGCAAATTCCATCCTTCTTGTAACATGTTTATAAATATTTGGAAGATTATTCAGCACAGTGTAATTGCTTGCATTTCTTTTTATTGGCTTCAATAATCCAAAATACAGTAGCAAACCTTATGTTGTAAATAGTCAGCATAGGATTTTTTTCCTCAAAAGGAGATGGTTATATTTCAAAGGTACAATGCTCTCAGTTAGACTGGATGGGTGATAACAGAGAGAACAGAATAGATGTATGGGGGTGGGAAGAGGGAAACATAATAGTTTATAACATATGGTATCATTTATACTGCATTGGTTATTGAAATGCATCATTTACTGCCTTTATTTTCCCACAAAACATTAGTGTAATCCAGGATGGCAGAATTTTTTCACCTTTTTGTGCATTACCAGTGTGAATTGTTTAGAATAAAAGGAAGAAAGGTTATGATAGAGGATAATAATTGATAACATCTGCACTAATGAAATCATACCTTTGTGTTTTTCCAGTCTGCACATAAAGCATGTCAAAAATACCATTCCCAGGGAAAAAAAAAAGTAAGGAACAGATTAATCTTGTCTCTTATTAACTAAAATTTTACAAAACTTGAATTGTTAAATCATTTTGAATGGCTCACACAGAATAACACCTGGAAGACCTGTTAAAATGTCAGAGATTCACCATTTATGCCAGTGAATACAAATATTATATTAATATAGTTTTTAAGGTAGTCTGGGTGTTTGCTTGTTTATTTTAAACAAAGCAGTTGGCATCAGATTTACCACAGTAAAATGTATGACCTTAAAAGTAAATTAAGGGCAGTTTCATTTAAGTGTAGAGATTTAAGGAAGGGTTTGAGTGTCATCGTTTTTGATTGCTCTTGTTATTTTTTATTAATGAAATTTCAGTAGCTGGCACTGAATACAACTTTTCAATGGATTCAGCAGTTTCACCCAAGTTCATTTCCTGTCTCTTTAACATTTCACGATACTACTCTATCTGGTTTCCCCTAAAACTTATAGCTCAGAATAAGAACACCATTCTATTGAGAGAAATTAGTTCATGTCTTTAAGGGAGACAGGAGCATGTCTTCCCAGGAGCCTCTCCAAAACTTCTCTCACCTATTCCATCCGTGAACACGGATTTTAAATTCCACTAGCTATCCCAGCAGGGTGCCTGGGAGCTCTCTGTACAGATATATGAAATACCCACTCATTTTAGTGTTTTTCTTTTCACCTTTCTTTTCTTATTTTCTGCTTCTTAAATCCCACTATTGCAGACCAATCCTCTGGCTTCTCCTGTGAGCTTTCCATTACATTTTAGGAGCCAAGTTGGTCGGCATAAATTGTGAGTGAAAGTGTGAGAAGATTGGATTTAGTCCTCTCTTACTCTGCATGTGGTTTGCTGTGTCACTCAGCAGAGACTAGAGATGGTATATTTTTATACATATCTATAAAAATATATATATATAATTTTATATATATGTAAATATAATTATTTATATACTATATATTAGTTTCTCTTCATACTTCAGTAAATTTATAGGTGGTGAGAAGATCTTTTCCCAGAGTTTGGCTCACTCCTTTACAGTAATATGGACTAGCTGTGAAGTTTGTCTCTGGAGGTGTCCAAGGAAGGACTGCATGTGGCACTCAGTGCTCTGGGGTGGGTGATAGGGTGGTCATTGCTCCATGACCTTGGAGGTCCCTTTCAACTCAAATCATTCTCTGATTCACCAGATCCAGGGACTAAGCTTGTGCCCATGTTACTGTCTCTTCTCTTTTGCTCTGCAGTACCAAATAGAAGACAGAGAATCTTGAATTAAAAATATTTATTAATACTGCACATATGTATAATATTCATAATCTGCAAAGCAGTGTGAAGTCATTAACTTATTTAATTATCTCTATTTCTTCCTGATGATCGGTGAAGATTTCTCTGGCAATGGATTTCTGATTTATGCAGGTTGTTTGAAATTTAGAGTAACAGCTGTATCAACAACTGTGACGTTTGGTGCTGTCACCATAAACAAAGAAACTTGTCCTGTTCTTCCCCAAAACAGAGCTGATGTAATCAAGAGCAAAAATCTGGAAATGTTTTCAAACAATGAGGACAGACATTGGTTATTCATGTTGCTCAGTACCAAATTTTTAGGTATTTCTTCTCTTCTTTGGTAAAGAAGAATTGATCTTAGAATTTGGGAGGTAGACCTTCCACAAAGTGCAGCTGCAAAGATCAAGGAACTAATGGGTGAGTTGGAGAAAATACCCTCAGTCTGCTGTCAGTCTGTCCTAACTGAAATGGGCTTGTTGGCAGTTTCAGTTAAACTGCATCTGCTGATGTTGCATCTGTGCAGTGAAAGAAAAAGCAGTTCAACGATCTCACTTGGTCATGTTTCATTAATGGAGAAGTCGAAATCTTGTTTACATAGAAATCTGTATGAATTATTATATTGGGTTGAGTATTAGAATTTTTATGTAGCCTGCAGAAGGACTGAAATGAGTCTTAAATTCAAGCTCCGAGGAAAAACAAAAGTATGACTTTAGGCTACAATTAAGGTCATAATAAAAATCAGGCACATTGTTCCTGCATGTACTAGTAGCCTGTTTTGCTTTAAAATCAAATTAATTGTCCTGAGCTATCCCTGTTATACGACCACTAGATAAGAGTGTTTTCTTTGATCACAACTCTGGAGGTAATTAAAAGATAATCGCTGTGTCACAAACACAAGTATCCAACCCAGGCAAGAAAGAAACTGAAGACACTGGAAGTTGCCAATACAAAAGCATAAAGATGTCATTCAGTGTCCTGCTCTTGTCCCAAAATATGCTCTAAACTCCATAAATTCTTTTAGGCTCCTTGATGCACTGGATGGAATTGGGTGTCAGGTGTAGAAAAATAGTAGTTTCCAGTTCTCTGCAGCTTTAAGCTATTCCACTCAAGTGAGACCCCACCTGCAGAGCTGCTCCAGCCCTGGGGAACAGCACAGGAAGGACATGGAGCTGCTGGAGAGAGTCTAGAGGAGGAATCAAGGTGATCAGAGGGATGGAGCAGCTCTGCTGGGAGGAAAGGCTGGGAGAGCTGGGATTGTTCAGCCTGGAGAAGAGAAGCTTTGGGGGGAAACTGACTGGGGCCTTGCAGGACCTGAAAGGAACCTGCAAGAAAGAAGGAGAGAGACTATTTCCAAGGGCCTGGAGTGACAGGACAAAAGGGAATGGTTTCACACTGACAGAGAGTAGGGTTAGATGGAATATAGGGAAGGAATTCCTGGCTGTGAGGGTGGTGAGGCCCTGGCACAGGTTGCCCAGAGAAGCTGTGGCTGCCCCATCCCTGGAAGTGTCCAAGACCAGGCTGGAGCCACGTGGGATAGTAGGAGGTGTCCCTGCCCATGGCAGGGGGTGGGACAGGATAATTTTTAAGGTCCCTTCCAACCCCTGACCTTCTGTGTTTCTATGATTCTATTTGTCTTATTCAAGTGTCATAATGTGCCTGAAATCGTTTCAAGGCAATGAATCAAAACACCTACTGTGGAGAGCACTAATGAATTACAAAGGAAAAGACAAAAGAAAAGTAAAGAGCCAAATAATTCTGTCTTTTCTATCTCACCGGTGGGCTGAGGTCTAATTTTCCTTCTTGGGAGGTATTGCAGAACTACAGTGTACAGCAAATAGAAGCATCCACCAGGCACTTTTAGCTGACAGCAGTTACACAGTTGTAAGGAAACAGCTAAAGCTGTGCATCCATCCAGGCTCGTTCTCCTGTAGTGGCATTCCTCCCAATTCCCCCATTACATCATTATTTAATCCACTCTGCAGCCTTTCACTGCAACTCAGGCTATAAAACCTTTAGGGAATGGGCAGTTTTCTGAGCATATGTTGTCCATTGAAACTCCTTCAGAGGTGAGTGAAATATGAACACCAACATGTCCAGATTATTCTCACACACCAGGCTTCATGTGGTGATCTGAAGGAAACAATGGAATTAATATATAAAATACAAATACATAAACCAGTAATGACCATTTACTATAGGGAATTTTACTAAATAGGCTTGGAAATTGTAAGTGAATATTTTTATTTGAAGGATATTAACTCTCTCTCTGAGAGAGCTAAAGAATAAAAGATTAAAGATTTTCTCAGAGCATTGAGAAAAGAGTGAAACAGGAGTGTTGCTGACATTAGAAATTGCTAATTCCACCTCAGCCTGAAATGATCATTCATTCAACATTGTTAAACACCAAAATTTTTAGGGATAAATAGTAAATCTTTCAAAAAGAGCTCTTTAAATGTATCTGAAGGTTGGCAGGCAACAAGACATCTCCAGGTGCCTGAATTTCCCTGTTGAAATGAGTTTATTGAATTTATTCATGCTGTAATATTGATAGTGTAGCATCCCAGCTATCTTTGTGTGCTTGTAAGTATGCAGGGGATTACAAAGCTTATTATGTTTGCTCACTGGAAAAATATGACATACTTTAACTTAACTCTTGATAGTAAAGACTTAATGAAGGAACTGCATTCCTTTTTTACCTCCTGGACTATGGTCTAGGACTAGTGTCCTCTGCTCTGTGTATCCTTTCTGTTCCTGTACCTCATTAAACAGAGACAGAGAATATCCTGTAGGATTTTAATATATATTCAAAGTATTTTAAAAACTTGTGGGTTTCTTATGCTTGTCCTCATGGTCAACAACTCCTCCTTAAAACAACTGAGATAGTCTGTTACTCACCACCTCACTAGAAGTAAGATAATATTTCAATATTCAAATATTATTTGATAATAATTTTCTGCCTTTACCAATGAACTTTCTGAGACATTTTAGAGAAATTAGAAACTCTGCTTTCCAATGCATTTAGACTCCACCGTATCCCCACAAGTACTAGGACCTAACGTTAGTGATGTTTCTGTTCTGCATGAGAGGCATGCTGAAACAGCTATAATGTGCTCCAGGGAAATATTTAATCCAGAATAAGATTGTTCCTGTCTGGTTTATTCAGCATAGAGAATCATCTAGAGCAACTTTGCTAAAATGGATTAAAATACACATCTAAAATACTCTTGCCAGACCAAAACACTCCTTATTATTTCTCCACTGACCAACACCATTAAACAAAAGATAAAAGCTTTCATCCTGGACCTGACAGTCCTTGTGTCTGGTGGCAGAAATGTGAATCTCTCCACGGGTGTCAAAAGACAGAGCTGTGCTATTCCAGCACCTGAACTGCGATGTGGAGTGTTACCCATCTTTGACCCACACACCAACAGTCCCCAGGTGGATTCCATGCTGGGGGAGCTGCAAAGTCACAAGCAACTCTTTGATTTCATTTGAAACGTCATAGCCTGTCCGGGCTGCTTTGCTAATTAATGGTCCATAACCTCGTTGTTCTGGCAGGTTCACAAGGTGCCAGCACTGGAGGATTGACTCCAGAAAACACCTTCATTGGAAAAAGTGATTTTGGAAACAGACTATTATGGTTAACTAATGGGTAAATATTTGCTTCTACTTACTCAAATGTATTAATGTGTAATCTAGGCTTAATTAATTCATGTTGGAAAATTGATAAATGGCTTTTTAGCTCCCTTTGTATGCCTGTGAGTTTGAAAGTGTAAAATTTTGTCCTTTATGAACTCTAGATACAGATTAATGTAACAATTTTTCATGTTATTTCAATAGAACTAAGATTTGTACCCAGTAACTTTGCACCACTGCAATATTTAATTAAACAGAGCTGTTATGGAGTTACACACATTGTCTCTAAAAGATGAACATAAACTAATTCCAGAGTTATTGGCTTAATGGATGCATTTTCTGTGTGAGGCATACATAAAAGAATCACAGCTTTACCCAAAATGAATTCTACTGCTTGAGTCTTAGCAGATGCTTGACCCAGAATCCCATGGCTAAAGGGATTAAATTTTTGTGATTTTTTTTATGTTGGTATTTTAGCAGCAGCATGAAGGAAAGCTCTTTTGCAGAGCTCTATCTAATTAGAGCTTCCTGGCTCCAAACTCAGCCTTGAATCCAGCCTTCACAGTGTTCCAAGATAGACTCTTATAATAAAGTATTTGGATAAAGAGCAGCAGCATGGAACACCATGTAGTTGGTCAGTGCTGAGGACAGGGAAAGATGCCACAGCTCTTTTAGTGTCCCCAGAAAATGAGAAAACTGATGTTTGTTCTGCATCAAAATCAGTGTGGGCAGCAGCCAAGGGAGGGGAGACCCCACCTGCAGAGCTGCCTCCAGTTCTGGTGTCCCCAACATAAGAAGGATATGGAAATGTTGGAGAAAGTCCAGAGGAGGCCAAAAAGTTGCTGAGGGAACTGGAGCACCTCCCCTGTGGAGACAGGATGGGAGAGCTGGGGCTGTTCAGGCTGGAGAGGAGAAGGTTGGGTGGGGACCTCACAGCACCTTCCAGGGTCTGAAGGGGCTACAGGGAACTGGAGAGGGGCTGTTCATCAGGGACTGGAATGACAGAATACGGAGTAATGGCTTCACACTGACAGAGAGCAGGGTTAGATGGGATATTAGGAAGGAATTGTTGGCTGCGAAGGTGGTGAGGTCCTGGCACAGGTTGGGCAGAGAAGCTGTGGCTGCCCCATCCCTGGAAGTGTCCAAGGCCAGGTTGGAGCCACCTGGGATAGTGGGAGGTGTCCCTGCCCATGGCAGGGGGTGGAACAAGGTGATCTCTAAAGACCTTTCCAACCTGAACCATTCCATGTTTCCATGCATGAATGTTTTTGTGGGATTACAAACACTGTGAGGATGCTGCAAGTTCCCTTTCTCTTCCTCTCTGTTTTACTCTCCCTGTCTTCTACATCTTTCGGCCTTTTCTATTAGAAGTAATAGAATTGTTTTGAGGCACTGGGGTATTTCCTGACTTTTTGAAATACAGATGAAAAGCCATGACTGTTGTCTAGGATATTTGTAGATTGGTAGTTTTACATAATTCTGTTGATAGTGAGTGCGAGGCTTAATGACTCTGTGCAGTCTCATGATCTCTTAGACATATTTACTACAGGCCATTATTTTCCTTCCCTTTTTTTTCCCCATCTATGGGTGCAAAACTAGTTTGTTTTTTTTAATTGTGAAGACATTTCTAAAATCTCTGTTATGTCCCTTTCTGAGGCCCCTGACCTGCAGCCAGGTACCACTTTGTGTGTCATGCCTTTTAACTTTAATAACCAGCTCAAGTTTCTAAGTACAGATAATTTCCCTGTTGTCAGCCCTGTTTTTTGTGCAGCTTGCAGTAAAGGAAAATTTCCAGGCTGATGGAAGATCACAACTACATTCATTAGTTACCTTCTATCTTCTTCATCTACCAATGCATTGCTTATTAATATCCTTCTCAATGCATTGGAAGATGGGAAAACAGTGACTTGTGCAGGTAAAGATGCTCAGGTGCATTCTCGGCAGCAGTGCTAAGCTCAGTCTTTGTGAACACAAAAGTCACAAAAGAACCACCTTAACTATGACACAAAATTGGGTCCTGTAAAATTCCCCAAGTTCTAAATTCTGGGTTTGATTTTAGATCCTTCGTATGGTCACAGGAACAAACTCTCCTTGCAGCTTCAACATTCCAAAAGGGCTAACAATGCAGTAAACAACCTTGATGCTCTCTCTCTGTACAACCTTTTAATGACTGTCATTGCTGCAGCTTCAAGAGGTTGTGTGATCTAATTAGGGCAAATTGAATAAGACTGCTTTTATGCTAAAGCGTGAAAAAGTTAATTGAAATGAATCCATGTTCAGTGAAAATGTTGGAGACATCACAGATAATTTAAAGCAATTAAAAGATGTTGTCCTGAAGCAAGGCAGAAACATTAAGTCTAAGAGTCTGTTAAAGAAAACTACCTAAAATATTTAAATGATATTATTCAGCTAAGATGGACTAGAGATAGCTGAGGCAATTAGAAATTGTCAGGCATAAAATCAGCAATGTAATCTTCTTTGAGCTATTTCAAGCCATTTTTTTTTTTTATAAAGTCATGGATCTTTTTTAAAATCCCCTTTGTGACAATTTGTGAACAAAGGTGTGCTAATGACATGAGGCAGTACTTCCACATCCCCAGTTCTCATTGGTAGGCCATTGTGCTTTGAGAAAATTTAAAATGAAATGCATTTTCCAGATACATTGGAAATTTCTTGTTCCTAGGGTGCAAAACATTGCATTTGGTAGATATGAAGGTTAAAATCCAATCTCTTGACTTTATCAAATTCTTAAGTATGGTGGAATGAATATGATGATTTCCCTTTCTGGAGTCCCCAAGTCCATCATTAAATCATAGAATTATTAAAGTCGGAAAAGATTCCCAAAATCATCAAGTCCATCCTGTGCAACTTGCTGAGGGGCTGAGAATTCGGAGCTGCATGATTCTATGACAACCTCATTTAGAAGTTTCTTCTAGTCTGAGCAATAAGACATAAGGTATTTGAAATATTACCTGTAAAATTCATCTTGCTGTTGCTTACATTAGGCTCTGGAACAGACATGATGGACCTGACTATTACCTCTCATGTCTAGCAGGACTGGTGCAGTTCATTAAGAAGTTTTAATATATTAACACGTGCTGGTAACATTGTACAGCCATGGAACTGTATGAAAGATTAATTCTATAAAATAAACCATAGGCACTGACTGAAGACAGCTCAAATTAATCTGCCAAATACTAGTAATTATCCTCTATGGTCTGTCACAGCTTGTACTTGCAGATTTGTATAAATCTTGGTCTTGGCATTTATTCCTGAGCCAGAGTTAAATACATAGGGGTTTAAAAGCACTGATCCTGAGTCAACAGCACAATGGATATGTCTTGCCAAGGCTTCTTAAAACAAGCATTTAAGATCATTTTACTTGTTACATGGATGTTCCACTCCCAAAGCCTGGATTATCCAGCCCAGCCCTGGTTTCTAAGTGGAGTTTGGAGCATGTCCAATGCTCCTGAGCATCAATACAGTGCAGTGTCCCTCCCTTGAAGGCCATAGTGCACACCAAGCTTTCATCCAAAACTGGATTAGGTATGGCCAAGACCTGGCAGAGATGGTGCTGGAAAGCCTTTCTCCCCCTCCTGGGGATGTGAAGTTTAGATCCTTCAGAATAGGAAAGGAACACAACACCTGAAAGACTTTGCTCTCTTGTTGAGAAACACAGCCTTGGAGTAGTTTTTATATCTCTTCCCCCTTTTAAAACATTTTTTCTTTAGAGACAGTATACTCCCATACTCACAATGGTAGGAAAGAAATCCTTAGACACTTCAAGACTCTAAGACCAGAGTATAATTTATTACTTTTAAACCAATTTAATGATTTTTTTTTTGAATACTAAATATTTTGAATGTGCAATACTAAAAGATGCCCTTCATTTGCTTGGCTGTGTTCAACTGGAGATGAGAAAAATAGTGTTTTTAGTCCAAAATTGGAAGCAAGTTATATCTTATGTTGATCTTCCGTGATCTGTGAGCTGCATTGTGGCAGAAAATTGGGCCAACCTTTGGGTCATTCTTTATTGATCTTAAATGCTAAATTTTCTGTATTTCTATTCAGAAAAACACCCTATTATTCTCCTTCATATTAAGAATATTGTGTTATTTTGGAGGATATGTCTGCTCTTGGTTTGTACTACTGTAGTGCTTTCTGGTTTTAACTGTGATTAACATTTTACGAGTTCAAAGTGATGATTAGATCCCCCAAAAATATTTTCTGAACAAAGTAGAGAGAAGGTAGGAGAAAATACATATTTTACCCTAAAAAATTTATTGATTTGTTTGGGTCATTCAGGAATTATGAATAATGCCAGGAAACGAGAGTGGAAAGTATCTGATGTTTGGTGCCTTAGCCATAAAATAGTCTCAAAATATTTCTGGTAAAAAAAGTCCAGAAAGCCAAAGAACCAGCACGACCCACAAAAAATTCTCAGGACTTCTGTGCATAGAGCATCTATAGAATTGTTAAATTCCTGTACTTTTAAATGTGCACCTTCTAGAAGCTTCAGAAACAAACAAACAAAGAACAAAAAACCCTCCAAAATAATTTTCTCTCTCCATACCTGAAATGAATGTGGAAACTTAAGCTAAAACAAGAGGCTTCGACAAGAGGCTTAGCTCAACTATGTGGGCAGAATGTCCTTTATGAAATTTGAACAGTAGTCAGTGAAGTCTCAGTTCCTAGTTATATATATCACCTCTAACAAGTTTAGTTTTTATGCAGTTTTATTTTACACTGCAAACTCTCTGAAAATGCCAGGCCTTATTTCCTCTTCAAGAAGTTTAATCAAAAATGACCCACAATTTCAAGCATGAATGCCCAACATCTCATTATTAACCACTACCTGGGACCCTTTAGAGTGCTGTGCCCTCATCTGGGATGTGGTGACAGGATTCAGGAGGCCACTGATATTTTACAATTTAGGTAATAATTTAACTATCCTTATTATTTGGTATGAAAAAGTATGGGGATAGATACCCTGGTAGATTTCTGTATCAGCAATGAAATTCTTGATCTGTATGACCTTGGTCTAACTTGAAACCTCAAGAAATCAAGTAAGACCCAGCACAGAGAAAGGGCTCCTGAGTTAATTCACTTTCCCTGCTTCTTGGCTTCTCCAGGGTTTCACTACAAGGACACTTTCCAGTTAGTTCATGAATTTTTTAGACACCTTTCATCACTGACCTTTCACTTCAATTTGAAGAGAATAACAAGGTCTGGGCAAAATGACATTGTTACTATTGCCTTTTAATTTGTCTCCTTTAGACCAAACACAAATATCCAGTCTTTGTAATTGTGTTTATCTAGCAAGTCTCACTAGTCTGAGAAGAACATTTCTCCCCATTTTAATCTTTAAAAATGTGTTGTTACTTTGTGCAATAAAGTCTGGAAAATGGGTTGGAAAAAATGATGACTGCAGCTGAAAGTTATTTTTTTCCCATAGTCCAATATTCTCATTCAAGGATGGTTTGTTTTCCTTTTTGAAAGAATAAGCTTTTGAGACCCATTAATGTTTTGAAAGAATGCAGACTGTAACTGTGTGCTATCCATTTACCAATGATACACAGCCCATGACAATGGAATTTTCATAGTGTGCCTGTGATTTGGGCTCAAAACCAGAGTCTTGCAGGTCTTATGGGACAACCTCTTGATGTGGATATGAAAATAAAAGCTTAGACTTTTCAAAGTATTTCTTTTCTCAGCAACAGTGGTGGCTTCCTGAGGGTTTTTCCAGGCATAACAAGGCTGCCCCATCCCTGGAAATGTCCAAGACCAGGTTGGATGGAGCTCTGAGCAACCTGGTTGACCATGACAAGAAGTTGGAAGTAGATAACTGTTAAGGACCCTTCTAACCCAAACTCCTCAGTGATTCTGTGAAGTAAGTACACCTTGTTTAGGAGCTTTGTTCCTAATAAAACCAGTGATAATCCTTAATTCCTTAATGGAAGCATGGGCTGAACTGATAAAGTGATGGGAAAGTGTGATGGGTTTGCTCATCATTTTCTGCTGAATGAGAGAAAGAGGGATATTGCACAGAAAAAATATAAAGCAAGAAATGTGTGGTCATTCCTGAGAGCTGCAAAATTTTTTGCCACATTATTTAGCACTGGGGCTTTGTAATTTTGCTGCTAATTAACTGAGGCTTCGGTTTACATCATCCTGTTATGGTAATAATCTTGTTCATTTAAAGGCCATATTAAATTATTTGGGTCTTGGCTCCATAATGGCTAATTCTAACAACACTATTTCAAGACAGCGATATTGTTTAAAATTTGTAATGCACTTATATTTTAGCAAGGAAGCTTTTGTGTCCCCATATTGAATAGTTTGCTTTTACAAAGATAATTATTATTTTTCTATAGATCTCTGTTCCTGCATTTGCAGAAAAAGTGCAGTTGGCTGTTGTAAACTCTGAGTCATCATTTGCAGGTTGGAATAGTTTGATAATAAACATGCAGAAGCATGTAATGAATAAGTTAACTTAAAATAGGAAAGGAAAACAGCAAAAGGGTTCTGATCTGGCTATTGGTTATGATGCCCTTTCAATATCTTACTGCATTGAATTTATCCAGATAACTTTGACATGCAAACTAAAGCTGCTTGGCTGGAATTCTGCTAAAGTTCATGATATATTTTTATCAGTTCTGGGTTTTCAGATCTGCCTCATTATGCTAATTGAACAACAATAAAAAATTCCCACTGGTGACATCAGAATCTGCTTTTGGTTATCTTTTTGTTCCTTTAACAATATTTTCTGTGCATTTGGAGCGTTTTTCAATGCTTGCTGTATTTTAAATGCTACAGAGTCTCTCTTTCACTCCTTGTCAATCAAGTGTATAACACCTCATTATTTTATCCCTATTTAGTACATTTTCTGAATCTTCCATATCTTAATAGTATGACATATAATTAAAATAATTCCAAAATAAAGGTTGCTGTACAGAACCCTTGGGACTGAAACCAACTCCTCAGCCTTCAACACAAATCCTGAGAGAACAACCTTCCACCCTGATGGTCCAGCTCCGGCCTGTCCTGTGGGGATGCCTCAGGGAATTCTGAGGTCAGTTTTCTCTTAGGAGTATCTGTAGAAAATTACATGTCTATTCTCAGATGGAGGGAAATATTAAAGAGAATGTCCTTAGTCATTGTAATCTGATGTCCCCAACTTTAGGAAGCCAAATCTCTAATTCTGTTGCAACATATACTGAATATTTAAAAAGCAAATTTTTTTTTTTCCTTTACAAGTACAGTAATTTGAGAATTGCTATGAGTTTCATTCAGTGTTTAAATAGAGAAAAATGTACATTATGAGTATTTTCAGATTGGACAAAGGCTTGAATTTTGAGTCAGGATCTAATATTAAAATTAAACTTTTCTGAATGATGGGAGCCCAGGAATTTGGGCTATTAGGGACTGCTCTTCGGTCTGCTGAAGACTGGTCTTTCAGGCACAGCATCAGAGAATAGTTAACATTCATTTTTCATGCCTGTGTTTTGGAATTTTTGAACAGGATAACAGTATTTTCTTCCAAAGTGTATGATGTGAGGAGATGGGGAAAAAAAATCTATGTACTTTTTTTCCTTTTTTAAATGTGGAATGTAGAAAATTTAAAGTTTCTAAGCCACTTAACATGAATGGTGCATTATTTTTGAAAACAGATGGGAATAAGAAGAATAAAGAATAATAAATATAAATAATAATACAAGAAGAAAAAAGCATGTTTGCTGACTACCTGATCTTTTTTCAATAGCATTATGTTTTGCTTTAGATATTGCTTCTGTTTTTCATTATACTGTTTGCCCACCTAGTGAATTTTCATGGATTTTCAATCTTTTACCACCTAATTTTTGCCTATTAGGTTTAAACAAGATAAAAACCATTCACTGTGTAAGTCCCTTGAGGAAAAGCTACAGGAAAGTGGTAATGGCAATTATAGTAAATGCTGAACCCAGCATCTCTGCTTGCTGCAAAAATGTTATATGTAGTATTTCATGATAATGTTAATTACAGGGACTATGTTGTTTACCTGGAGCTCTTTCCATGAAAACAGGGGCATTAAGAACTGAAAAAAAAAAAAACAACAAAAAAACCCAACATAACAAAATAAACCAGAATCTCTGCACTTAAAGTGTTTCACTTCTGTTGTATCATGGACTACACAGCCACTTATCTGTTTAAATGAAGCAGTAAGATGTTGTTTGATTGTAGGAGGCCACATATAGGAGAAAAACAATTTGAATTCGTTTTAGACTGATTTTAAAATTTAATCTTTTTTTCACTAAACATAAATTCTAGTCGACTTAAATGTGCTGCTTTGCACACGGGGCTGTGCATGAACATTTTCAGCATAACTGATTGATGATCATGTGTAATTTTGGCACATCATTGCACACAGTCATTCAGTCCCTCCTGACACAATAATGCTAATTTTGTATATGCAATTAACTAGTTATTTTCTCCCAGGGTCACTGGTCCAGTGATACTGAGCATTTTGATTTGTTTCTGTTATGAAATGTCTCCTTTTCATTCATTTACCTGTTGCCAGTAGTTTAGTAATGTAGTATAACCTCAGTTTTATTTAGAGTTGTCTTTCCACAGTCTCAGAGATCAAACAGAGATGAAAATGAAGGAGGCTTTGATTTATCCTGGAACTTCTTAATGAACAAAATAATTGCTTGTGTGTTCTTGTGGAATCTTTAACTTACAAATTCAAATCTGTTACATGCTGGTCAAGCTACCATAGCCTGAAGGGCAGGCAGCTCCTTTAAAATGAAAAGTTCAAGCAGCTTATTCTTATTCCCCCTTCTCTAGATTAGTTAAAGGCCTTTTACCATCAGTTTGTATTGCTTTAGAGTTCATTCCTAACAAGTCTTTGTCCTTGCAGTGTGTAGCTACCAGCTGTCAGATACCATTTCTGTAGCTTGTGAATTTAATCAATTCAGTGTGTCTGCTGAAAGTAATAAAACATCATTGAAATTCTGTTTTAAGAAAGTTAATGCACTAACTGCTTCCCATGTGACTGCAGACAGCTAAACTGTAAGAGATGGACTTTCTATTGTAAAGCCTTTAAAAAAAAATTACACTGATATCCTTGGTTGCACTTTCACTTATGGATTAATAGACCTTTAAATTTGAAACCAGCTCATCACCTTGCATTAAATGAAACAAGGCTATTTGGGACAGTTTTTAACAAGGGGTCAAGATAATCTTAAAGGTAGACAAATTCAGAAAAATTCAAAACTTATATTCATGGACAGCCCAAGGCTTCCCCCTGTAGGATTTCCTGTTCTACCATCCTGTTCATGTCTTGGACAGCAAAGTTTCTGTACAGATGTTCTGTGGCAGTTCTAGACTATGTCTTCTGCCTTTTTAAGCCTGTTTGTGCTGTAAACCTGAACCCTGAAGGGGTGTCTCAGCTGATTGCATGTTATTTTTGCTTTCCTGTCGTTACTCTGAATTTTAGTTCCGTTGCACAACTCACATTGTGACATATATTGGAAAATGTGGTGACCTGAAAAGGGGTCAGATTATTTATTTGTGAGCTGGTAAATAGGGGAGGTTTTACTCAAAATTATTAATCGTTCAGGCTGGAAGTGCCAAAAGAAGAAATCTGGTAAATGCTAAGGCAAGAGGAAATTTTTAACTACTGTCAGCTCATTCCAAAGTCAAAAGAATGTCTCTCAAAAGAAATGATTGTTAACAAGCACTTGATTCTGAATACCAGCAATGAAAAAAAATGGGTACATTCTGGGAGAATGTACTCACCAAACAGCAATGACATGACAGAAAAGCTTGCAGGAATTGTAGATGGTAGTTTTCTGGCAACCAGTTGAAAAACCTCTGCTCTGCAAGGATTTAGTTAGAGTGATGTGGAAATAAATCACTGAGGCCGAGTCCAACAAAGTCTATTGACCTTCATACCAGTGCACACGTTGCAAATAGCAATAGCATCAGTGGAAAGAAAAGAATAGAGGCTAAAATACAAAGGGAATGCAAATGTAGGCAATGGAAAGTCATCCACTACAAAGTGTGAGTGGCAATCAATAAGCTCTTAACGAGGTAAGGGAGCGAAAATAACTCCCCATGGTGTGTTGTCAGAGGGTACAGGACCTCAGGCACTTTCAGAAAGTGACAACAGTTGCAATGTGGTAGAGATTTGCTAATACTAAGGCAGGCCATTTCAAACCCTTATGAGATGAATTTCTGGAAGAGCACAGAGAATAAGGAACACAAGAGATGGAATTCGGAGATCCCTTCCTGGAGCCCAGTGCCAAACTCAGAGTGCGCACCCCGGAGCCCAGTCTGCCTCCCAAAATGGAACTCAAACGAAGATTCCTCCCAGACAGAACAGAGTGTCTAACTGGCCATGAAGTGCCCCAGGCAGCACATCATCTACCCCCGTGAAACACACTGTATGGGCTTCTTTTTCTGAGAAAACAGAGGTCATGTACTTTCATGAGCCCATGAGCAATGCCCGAATTGACAGGCCTCCCAAAATGGAACATAAATGAAGATTCCTCCCAGACCAAAGGTGCCACACAGAAAAGCTTTCCTTCCTGTGCTTCGACCTGGGAGGTCCATCATCTGCACCTGAGACACACAGGCTACAGATTTTTCCTGGATGGAAGAACTGTTGTGTCCTTTCAGGAGTCCAGTAGTGCTTAAATTGCCTCCTAGCATTTAATATAAAGAAAAATTCCTCCCAGACCAAAAGTTCCAGGCAAGAGGCTTTACTGCCCATGGAGTAGCCTCCACGACTTCTCATCTGCCCCTGAGACACCCAGGCTATGGGCTTTTTTTCTCCTGTGCATGGAGAGCTTGTATGACTTTCCTTTTCAGTCTTCATTTTGTTCCACTCAAAGACTAAGAACTAAAGCAAAGCCTGTTTGTTGTCCTCTGGTCCTCAGGAAAACCTTTCACCTCCTCTGTAGCAGATCTCCCAAATCCGTAGTGACCTATACACCTTTGCTTCAACTAAAAATGCCAGTAACTTCAGGAGAGAAGGAACAACCTCCTCTCCCTCACATCTCATTTTTCCTAAAGAAAAGTAACGTTATCCTGACAGAAAAAACAAAACAAAACAAAAACAAACCAACCAAACAAAGCGCAAAACAAACATCTTAAAAACACCTAACCCCCAAAGAAACCCAATCATGCTCAAACCACAATTCCCCCAAGAACCATGTTCATCACAGTGACACTTCCAGTTCAGCTTCCACTCACTTTGAAACAGCAGCCAGCCACATTTTCAAATATTCCGGGGTTTATGAAGTAGCTCATAGAGAATTCTATTTGATATATTCCAGTATGGATATATTCTAATAAATGTTTAATGTGGTTTTAAATCTGGTCTGCTGATCCTGGATCAAAAGATCTCTCTCTGTTGGCCTTGATGTCAAGATGTTCCTAATAGCTGTATGTTTTATGACTTTTAACCAGAACCATGTTCTTTCAGATGCCACCCTGCATGGCTGGAGCACTGTCTGCTGGTTATGTGCAAAAAATATCCTTCAAAGGGAAATGATTCAGCAGTTAACAGGGGAGAATATCCAGGACCAGCCTTCACCTTAACCAGGAGAGGTGTGTTGTGCCAACATCTCCAGATATGCTCATACACTGCAGCTGCTAACAAATATGGGTTCGTTAGTTAAAGGCCCGATTCTGCAGTTTTTTGTTTCCAGGTTAGAATAACAAAGAATTTCTCACACAATAGATAATATTGATTTCATACTCTTTTGAAGATTTTTGTTGGTCCAAATAGGTTTTAGTGGCTGCTGTTTAAATCTAAGCTGAGAAACTTCAGTTCAACAATTAAATGACCTTTGACTTTGAGGCTCCCCTGTGGAGACAGGATGGGAGAGCTGGGGCTGTTCAGGCTGGAGAGGAGACCTCACAGCACCTTCCAGGGTCTGAAGGGGCTACAGGGAACCAGAGAGGGGCTGTTCATCAGGGGATGGAGTGACAGGACAAAGGGAATGGCTTCACACTGACAGAGAGTAGGGTTAGATGGGATATTAGGAAGGAATTGTTGGCTGTGAAGGTGGTGAGGCCCTGGCACAGGTTGGGCAGAGAAGCTGTGGCTGCCCCATCCCTGGAAGTGTCCAAGGCCAGGTTGGAGCCACCTGGGATAGTGGGAGGTGTCCCTGCCCAGGCAGGGTGTAACAAATGAGATGGGCTTTAGGATCCCTTCCAACTCAAACAATTCTGTGTTTTTGTGGTACCCCAGCTATGGTAGCAGCCAAAGGAAGAAAATCAAAACCACAAACATGACAATACAATTTATGCTCAAAACAAAAATCTTAATTCCCTTCTAAATTAATATAGTTTGAAAGTGTGACTCTGTTAAGCCAGCCTTATTTCTGACTCATATTGATATTAAAATACCTCATCTGTCTTGATGGCAACTAATTATTCTAATTATTTTATGTAAGGACTATTTAATCAACCAAATAACAGACAATAAGTTGGTGCAGATGGGAACCTCTATGGATGCCTATTAAATTTGCCTCCATAGGGCTACATCTTCAATCTTTAGTTCCCTTTGTGTCCTCAATAAGACCCTCTCCTTGTTGCTACTGTTTCTGAAGTACAGCATGTTGCTGCCTATTTTAGATTGCTGACATTTCTGAGAACAGTTGGTTTGATATACATGTACTAACAAACTGAGTTGGGGAAAGATTAATATTTTCTTGGCAAAGGTCAGTCGTGTGATAATGGCTTTTTGCTTCCTCAACACAACTTTTTAAGGAAGGTTACAGTAAATTAACCCAACTCCTTTCTGTCAATCCACATATGACCACATAACATGTTTGCTCTTTGATAAACTGTTATAGTTCAGCCTGTATTGTACTAAGCTATAAAAGAGTTAGAAGGAAAAAATCCTCACATGGGCAGATTTAGATTCTTTGATAATTTTTCCAAGGAATGATAAGCTTTATTTAGAAGATGAGTCCCAAATGTGCAGGTCAAGGGGGGTGTCTGTAGTTTATGACTAGATCAGTGTAGAACATGAGGAGGAAAGACTTGATACGAAAGGCTCAATGAAAATCTTTCTAACATTTCCTTTTTTCTAATTTTACTTTTAAATACTTTGAGATCTCTGTGTTTGCCAAATGCTCACACACTTTTACTGTTGGGTTTTTGTTTTGTTGTTTTTTTTTTTTTTTTCCCAGAAAAGGCCCTGATTCAACAAAACACTTCACCATCTTCTTCAGAAAAAGGCTTCAGTGATCCTCAAAAGAAGCATACTGGATTAGCTCAGCAGTCCTTCCATCCCAATATAAGAGGCATACTGGATTAACTCAGCAGTCCTTCCATCCCCATATCCTTTCCCAAACAGTGGCTGGTGAAAGGCCCTTAGGAAAAGGCTGGAAGAACACCAGTCACACAGAAAGATACATCCTGGCAAGGACTCTATTCATGCTATCCACCTACAGAGCATGGAAAGTTTTGCTTGACTGACAGCTTTTATGTCCTCCTCATCCCCCATACTGCTCAGGAAGGGACAAAAAGGTGGAAAAATGCCTTCTGCCTGTATCACTCCAGGCAGTCCTTGAGGGAGACTTGAATAGCAGGGAAGGTGACCCTTCCCTTGCATTAGCAGGAAGTCTGCTGAGCCCAGCAGAAGCAGCCCAGTGACATCCCTTAGAGTGCCACTCATCCAGGAAATTGGGCAGAGCACCAGGACAGGTCATAGCACAATAGCATTGGCTGTTCTTGAGGCCTAAGCAAAACCAGAGGATGAAATACCAGCAGCCCTCATTTCACACATGGATGGGAACTCACATGACATCAGTGTTCAAAATCACATTAACATTCAAAAACCAGAGAGGTGTGCTTTGTACTTTTCTCCAGCCTGCTCCTTGTCTTTTTCCTGAAATCCAAGAAACCTTCCTCTCATCCTGTGGATTTCAAGATATCAAAAGCAAAAATCTAGAAAAAAAAAATAGACCTGGCTGAATGTTGGAAAAAGAAACCACATTTCTCCCACCAGTGTCTGAAAATTTTCATTGTCTGTGGGGTGGGCAAACAGGAGTTGAATGACTAAATCTCAGTATTTCAATTTTTCTAATCATGTTCACCTTTCAAAATTTGCTTTTGATTGGATATAAAAATACCTATCTTTAGGAAACTTCTGAAATGGAAAAATCAAAAATGAGAATACATATTTTTAATCTGGACAAAAATTCACTTTGAAAACTCCCAGGTAACTCCACTTTCATTGAAATGTATCTGTTATTTATATTTGTGCTGCTCTTACCTTGTTGAGGAGGTCAACACAAAAGATGCAACACATCAGCTAGAAAAGCCTGAGACACAGATCATTAGTGCAGCCCCAGAGCAAAGGCTACTATTTGCTGACACAACTCTAACTAGGACCTCATCAATCCAGCTGGAAAATCAAAGAGTACTAAAAGCAGACGGTCTTCTAATTAGTACAGAGTGCTAATCCCTTCTTGAGTGTTAAAACTGCCTCACTGGTAGAAAATCTGATCTGGGAAGTAAAACAGGAGGAAAATCTTTACAAGGAAATTTATATTAATGAACTAAAAATACAAAATTAAATCACTATGGATATTGTTTATAATCAAGTTATTTGCTCTATAAAAGCATCAAGACATAAATACATGTTTATATATTAATAGATATTAAAAAGGCACTTTACAAAGAAATAATATTTATGTTGCTTTCTGCTATATTAATTGTAATTTATGTCAGATTTCTCTGAAAAAGTATTTTCTCTCTTCTTTCTTGTACTTTGATTTATTTTCAAATTGAATACAAGGTTTTTTGCAATCTTTTCTCATCTTAAGATCAGTGGAATGTAGATTATCAGGTAATATTATAAATTGAAAAAGTAATCAATTTGAAGCTTGTGTGCAATCAGATTCCGTTAGTTTTAGTATAAATACTTCAGATAATTCATGAAAAATGCTCACTCTAGAACTCCAGTCACTATTCTCCTGTCCACAGGTCTGATGATTTCCAGAAAAGCATCACAGTCTCTGCTGTGATCTTTTCTTGTGATAAAGCTGAGACCCCAGGATTAAACTATCTCTGATTTCAGAGATGATTTTTCAGTGTATCACTTTTTTTAGTTCTGTTCATATTTTTACTAGATGAGAGCCATCATGTACAGAGAGCAGAATCCTGCTCCTCTATAATCACACAATTCTTGCCTTTTCAATTTCTTCACCCTCCTAACTCACAGCCAGTACTCAGAGGAGCTACTGAACTGCCAAAAAAATGACATGTATTTTCTTGTCATATTTTTAATGCTCCCAGGGTCTCTCTCCTGAACAAAGATCTTGCCTGTCCACCGCAAAATTGCCAGCTTTGCTACTTATTAAAAATCTCCACCTTTTGTTGACTCAGTTTTGTCCAACTTGGGGAAACCTCAGGAAAGAAGAGAATAAAGGAAGATGGTTCTGGACATTTCCTCAGCTCTTAATCATGACTAACAAACCCTACTGTGTTTTGGTGTTTTGTTCTATTACCAACATCATACTGTGAATGATTCATGATGAAGGATCTAATTTAGTGGAAAAATAGTAATAAAACTCACACATATACTTACACAGCAAAGCCCAACAGATATAAACCCAAAGGGTGTTTTGCCAATTTGGACTGCCTTGGTTTATTTTAATGAAGTGGACATTCCTTGGTCTCTTATGAGTCATGCAATTATCCAGTGTTCATAATACTTGGATTACTTCCCATAGTTTATTATTTTACACCTTTGCTACACCACGAGGGAAGCACATATATCAGGTGACACGTTTCTATCCCAACTATTCCAGCTGAGATCTGGTATGTGAGACAACAGCATATGAACAGCATTTTCTCTTCGGAGAGAGAAAATTTGGCTCAAAAAACTTGACAGCAGAAAAATTTGAAAAGCAGGACAGGAGCATATTAGGTTGGGTTGACAGCAGAGGACTCTGTGTCATTTTGAAGATCCCTGCCCAGCAATGGGGTCAGGATAAAGGCTGCAAAGCAGGACAACTGTATATGTTTTAGATAGATAGGTAGATAATTCTCTGTACTCACATGTGCCAGAGATGCGTTTCTTGGTTTTCTGCTTTTTCCAATCATTCACCTTGAGTGGCAGTTTTGGGTGCTACAGTGTAAGAAAGATATAAAGCTGTTAGAGGGTGTCCATAGAAAGGACACAAAGATGGTGAAGAGTCTGGAGAGGCCACACAAGGAGAGGCTGAGGGCACTGGGTGTGTTCAGGGGGAGAAGAGGAGACTGAGGGGAGAGCTCCTGGCAGGGACAACTTGCTGGGCAGGGGCAGAGGAGGGGCAGGGCCTGAGCTCTGCTCTGTGGGGCCCAGGGCCAGGAGCCCAGGGAATGGGCTGGAGCTGTGTCAGGGCAGGGGCAGGGGGGATCTCAGGCCAAGGCTCTCCTTTGCCCAGAGGGGGGTTGGGCACTGCCCAGGCTCCCCAGGGCAGTGGGCACAGCCCCAAGGCTGCCAGAGCTGCAGGAGGGGTGGGATGATCCTCTGGGGACAGGGGGGACTCTTGGGGATGGGCCTGTGCAGGGCCAGGGCTTGGATGGATGGTCCTTGGGCGTCCCTTCCAGCTCAGCATGTTCTGGGATTCTGAGATGATCATACCTGTGCCCGTGCCTCTGTTCTTACAGACTCCCATTTGACTTCTGTTTGGTTTTCTAGAATTGTTTTCTAAATTATTTGTATGCTACCTACACATTGTGCTACAGAACAACCTCTGTCCATCAGGGAGATAACCAGTGTCTTCCCTGCTAAAAGGACATACAAACCCTCTCGCAGAAAAGTTGAATGCAGTCTGAGACCAAGACCAATAATTTAACTTTAAAGTAAAATCAGACTGCAGTCTTAACAATGAAAATCCCTCAGAGGACTTCAATCCAACAGTTCCTAGGATTCTGCAAAAAGAAACAATATCATAATGTTTCTTACATAATTTCAATAAAATTACTGGGAATGAACTATAAGCAAGTTATAGGAAACGAGAAAGGAAATTTCTGGTAAGTCCTCTGATATTCTAACAAAAATTAAATATTCTGTGCTCCGGAAAATGTCTAAATTGAGTTTTTAAAAACTTTTATTCTGTCTTGAGTTTATAGGAATTAAGCAAAGAGGGACATCTGAAGGAGCAGTGCTATTTGTAAATAAATGTGCCTATTTTGTTGAAATATAACCAACAGAAGTAGCAGAAGGTAATTAGCAAAGAAACTAATCAGTAGCATTGCTTTAGTGTGTGTCATTAAAACACTTAACTGCTGTGCAGTTTTTCTGTGCTGCTTTTATTGAGCCCTCTTAGAGGCACAGTTTAAATGCCATTGCAGTAGGGGCAGAGGTTAAGGCAAGATTAATTAGTGACCTTGTCTGTGCCACATTAGCATTACCTGTATCACACAACTGCTCCACCTTCAGATAGCCTAGGCAAATATGACAGATACAGAAAATTAATGGTGAGCTGTTCTAATATTACTTTCAATTTGCCAGTTTTAGCAGGCAAAACTAAATAATACTGTGAATAAGCATAAATTATTAAAAAGTGTCATTACGGGGCCTCACATTACGGCCTCGCACTGACAGAGGGCAGGGTTAGATGGGATGTTAGGGAAAAAATCTTCCCTGTGAGGGTGGGCAGGCCTTGGCACAGGGTGCCCAGGGAAGCTGTGGCTGCCCCATCCCTGGAAGTGTCCAAGGCCAGGTTGGAGCCACCTGGGACAGTGGGAGGTGTCCCTGCCCATGGCAGGGGGTGGAACTGGATGGACTTTAAGATCTCTTATTATTTTTGTAACTACTGAAACGATCTTGCACTTCTACTACAAACTGCACCAAACGAGCTGCGCCGTCACACACAACATTGCTGAAATGTGCTGATTGTTGGTGGGGGGAGGCGGTAACTGATTAAATAGCAAACCCCAGTGCACTGGGGAGAAGAGAATCAAGTCACAGAAATAAATCTCAAATCCGACTGAAAGATTATGTTACTTCCAGTAATTAAACAGAGCAGACAGGATATGATTCTTGGAAGTTTCAGCTGCAACAGACTCTGTGAACTTTATAGAATGGAATTTATTAATCTCAGAAGGATAACTGTCTGCTGTGGTTGTGGTAGGATTGAACACACATCTTCAGGGAGCCCAAATATTTCAGACTGGATATTTCAGATCACAAGAGATGAGAAGTAATCAAAAGAAATTTCAGCTATTCTAAACCTGACTGCATGGTAGAAACCTGTGATGAGGGAACGCAAAGGGAAACTACAGGCAAAATTGACTACAGAGGGAAATGTAAAGAGAAAAAAAAAGTGAATTATGATTGGTAATTCATGGAAATTTGGATGAAAAAAGTAAATCAGTGCTTCCCTTCAAAAGGGAAGCATGGTAACTGACCATGGATGCAATGGATTGAAGGCAAAAATAAGAGAGGAAAGCAAATAAAATAATAAAAATAATATCAAGTACATTCTTTTTAATATAAATAATAATTAGATAAATATGGTAGAAGCCAATAAACCTAGAGAACAATCAAATTCAAAATGAAAACATGAAGTCAGATTATAGGAAAAGAACACTATACCAGAAGAAAGGACTCTAAGACCAAATATCAAACTTCTTTCTTTCAGTAAACCTGAATGTACTTACTCTGAAAATTGAGGCCAGCAAAGAGAAATATTTATGACAGTCTACATGTGTATCTGAAAGGCTTTTATAAAAGAGAAGCATTTCTTTCATTTATTTCTTAACTTACTCTATATGGG
Source organism: Serilophus lunatus (assembly GCA_013399895.1). NCBI lineage: Eukaryota > Metazoa > Chordata > Aves > Passeriformes > Eurylaimidae > Serilophus > Serilophus lunatus. The sequence continues at coordinate 1,613,857 of VXBA01001096.1, read as the reverse complement.
AGTGGGGGAAAAAGCTGTGAGAAAGGCTGTGTCTGTCTCTTGTGATTCAGGGGATGAGGATGTATCTTCAAAAGGAGAGTGATGAGCTTGTGAATCTCAAGGAACTTCAAGACACCGAGGAAACCATTTAGAGTTTGCATAATTCAGCAAACTCTCCTCTCAGCTCAGGCTGCTCAACAGGATAGGAACAAATGCCAGGGTCCTTTGGACAAGGTGGAGATTTTTTTTTTTAAATTTCTTTGGTTTGTTTTACCCTGAATTTCCCAAGGTACTTTAACCTAATCTGCTAACAACAAATAAGAGCAATTCTAAATACTGAGCATTTGGCAAGTTCAATTTAAAGAGAAGAAGCAAGCAGCAGTTGCTATCAGAGCTCTGCCTGATGAAGGGTTCTGCCTCAAATGTCTCAGAGTCTTAAAAAGAATATTTTAGGCATCATAATTTCTTAACATGAAACAGTCAGTGGAGAATTGATAAACCACTTTCCTCAGCAATAAATGACTGCACTTATCTCTACAACAGTAAGAAACATTTACCAGTCCTAAATAACTTATATTAAAAGGCTTGGCCCTAAAGGTAAAACTTTTCTCAATTATATTTTCAGCAGCAGCACCATGTAGCAGATGATGTAATACAAAAGTGTAAAACAATATTAAGTTCTGGACTTCATTATCATGATATCTCACCAGGACATAGGTACCAGACAATGGACTTGCTATAACTGAAATATTTGTGGAACAGGCAAAATTAAAAATATTATAACCACATACAGCAAATATATCACATCTAAACTATCTCTAAATTCACTAAAGGTGACCTAAACATATCCCGTACATTATGATGGTTTAAATACTCTAAAAATGTTATCAAACACACTACTTACTCTTTAGTTTTACTTTTTAGTGATTAATTGTTTCTTGGGTTCCCTCTGAAAGCTGTACCACATGTCAGTTTTATGGGATCACTGACTGATATGTCTGTAATTTTCCCCAGCAGAAGAATTTATGCACAGATTCAATGGCTTCAGGGACAATTGACAACATACTATAATTCTGACAGACAATATTTTGATGCCACTGTCACTCCTGAGAGTGCCAGGTACATCCCTCAGCAGGTGAAGCATTTACCCAGGGACTAATTAACTGAGCAACCCACAATCAGAGCATTATAATTAATTGAAACAATTCTGAACCAGGCTTGGAACCATCTGCATTGTACAGGTGATGAACAAAAGGGAAACACCAGCCATTCACCCACCAAGTTCACCCTGGGGTCAGGAAAGAAAAGAAGATATTCCCATTTACAACATATTACACTCCCAATGGAATAAACTCTTTAAAACAAATCAACTCTTTAAAAACAAATCAAATGGAGCAAATATTAATTATTCATTGGGATGAAGGTTTGTGAACTCCCACGAAGAGCCCCACTGGGCTTGGGAGGAGGAGGAATGACAAATGCTAGAAAGCCATAAGAGGACAGAGCACACTATAATACAGCAATATTAATTAATAATTCAGATATGGTTTATGTTTAATAGGTTATAAAGCCATTTGGGTTTAATAAAATAACTGACCTTCAACTTTGCAGTGCAGTAGGCACAAGATCTATTGCTTCTTAAAGGATGAATGCTCCAACATTGTCTTTGAAAATGAACATGTTACTTGGTAACCATGGTTCAGTTTATTACACATTATCACCCACATGAAAAAGTGGATAATTAATTAACTATTAAAGTCTGTATCTGTAATCCACTGCAAAGGAAGTCAATATTTATCTTTCCTTGAGTTCACATATATTCATCTCACAGAAACAGGATTTTTCATGAGCAGATCTCTCAGTAGCGGGTAAAGCGTTTCAGTCCTAAAATCTACTGTCAGAACTGTTGGGTGAACCATGGCACTCCCACAATACCAAGAGTGTGTGGAGACCCATCTGCAAGCAAAACTCACTGAAATTCAGAAATTCTGTGCCTTTAAGAGGAAAGAGACACAAATCCCAAATTTGCACAAGCGACTATCCACAATTAGAGGAGTTTGGCAGTGGTGTTACCAAGCATGTGCTAAAGTCCCTTTAATTCACAGCTCCTTTGCATGCAAAATGGATGGTATGCAAATTTCAAATCTGGGCTCTACAGACTTCAATGTCTGTTATGATGATTATAATATATTTAAAATTAATCCCATCAGCCACAAAGTCAAAGGTTTGTTGGGGATGTGCTGGTCTGCTTGGAAATTCTTCACCAAGAAAAATACCAAGATTTTTCCATCATGAAGCATCTCTCTGTACACTTGGCAGCCTGTAAACCCAGAGTGTCAGAATCACTGAGAGCAGCACCAGAACAGAGGAGTCACAGCTGCCATGGGGACACAGATTTTTAGGGCACACCCAGAGTAAAGGAGCCATCACTTGTCACCAAGGCTCCGTGGGCAGTAGAGACTCAGACTATAAAAACTCATCTGGGGCCACCAGTGGGTGGTTAGTGGAAACACAGTCATATCAAACTTCCTTGTTTAACTCTGCGGTTTAAGTAAAGCAGGTTGAAAGCACAGAGTGATTTCCCCCACTCATCCAGATCTGCCTCTGGGGAGACACATCCAACCCAGATGGAAGCGCTTTGAGGGGAAGGGTGTGAGGAGCAGCTGAGGGCCCTGGGTGTGTTCAGGGGGAGAAGAGGAGACTGAGGGGAGAGCTCCTGGCAGGGACAACTTGCTGGGCAGGGGCAGAGGAGGGGCAGGGCCTGAGCTCTGCTCTGTGGGGCCCAGGGCCAGGAGCCCAGGGAATGGGCTGGAGCTGTGTCAGGGCAGGGGCAGGGGGGATCTCAGGCCAAGGCTCTCCTTTGCCCAGAGGGGGGTTGGGCACTGCCCAGGCTCCCCAGGGCAGTGGGCACAGCCCCAAGGCTGCCAGAGCTGCAGGAGGGGTGGGATGATCCTCTGGGGACAGGGGGGACTCTTGGGGATGGGCCTGTGCAGGGCCAGGGCTTGGATGGATGGTCCTTGGGGGTCCCTTCCAGCTGAGCAGATTCCGCGACTCCCATAATGTTTTTGCTAAACCAATTTCTGTTGTCCTTTAAAATGTTAATTTATGAGTGCCCCTTTGGCCTGCACAAACTGAATCTCATAAAAAAACAACCAATTTACCCCATTGTACAAATCAGTATTTTTAGCTTAACCTATAGGCATGCCATATTGTAAAATTCTGAACAGGCTATATAAACACTGCAGACATCATATTCTTTTTGTGCTATATGTGGTGTTTTGTCTCAGTAGTCTCAGCAACATACTGATGCATAATAATCTATTTAAACCCACAATCACTTCTTTCTCTTATCCTATAAATACACACTCTTGAGTCTATTACTTCAAATTGTATACTAGTTTAACATGAAATGTGTAGATTTCTTATTTTTCTTCTGTTGAATTTATTTTAATAAAGACTGTAGAGCTCAATGAGACATAAGCCATTAATCCACATTAAATAAACATGAAAGAAATTAAAGATTTATTGCTAACAAACTAGCCTTACAGTTAAGGAATCACCACATTCTTTTTATTCATAGAATGTGCTTCGTTTAAATACTAAATTCACTGGTTAATTAGAAAAAATAATTCATGTTCCATCACAATTTCTTACATTCTGTTCAGAACAAAGTAAATCTATAGAGATATATTGTCGTCTTCTATATTTTTTAACAAAGATTTTGCATATTTGCAAAATCCATGGGTAAGGTTATGATGAAATACTTCTGGTTTCCTGTTCCAAGAACTAGAAATGAAATTGAGACCTTACCCAAGGAAATAGTGCTACTGAATGTAAAGAGAATTAAAAATGAATCCATTTGTCTTCTCTGCATATTAACTGAAACAGATGAGGCACAAAAACATTGTGAGTAGTTTGTTATCCCAGGGGCAAGTCAGGTGTATTTATGTAGAGATACAAGTGGATGAAGCATATGGTTTTGTAACCAAATACATGGAGCACCAGCAATCAATGAAAATATATCATATATATTATATATATTACAATATTTTATAATTAAATATTATTGTATATTATTATAATATACAATATATCATATAATAGTTATTAATATATATTTTATATATCACATATATCATATACATATCAAACACATCCAATGTGTGCAGTGTGGAATGAATGGAATTGCTTGATCTCAGGGCCTGTGGAAACAGTCCCATTTGCTGTTAGCCTTGTCAGAAGGTGTATGATGACTATCTTGTCATAAAAATTATCCTCTTTTGCTTTTTGCTAGAAAGTAAAGGAGCTTAATAGGACTTGTTTCCTTGTTTTAAATGTACAGGGCTTTTTTTTTAGCAAAAGTTTTATTGGCAATTTTTTGTCAGAGCTAAAAATATGTAGGAGAGGCACTGTCTCATGGCTAGGCCTAGATAATTTTCAGCTGGAATCATGCAGTCTTATTTACACAGGAAGGTTTTATATGTATATACATATCTACAGATAAAACGGAGAGGGAATGAAAATGTAGAGCAGGAACAACACATAATGATACACATGTATATTTGTAATAAAGAAGAGGCTGTGTCCTCTGAACAGGCAATTCCTATGATCCACAAATAAGAGATACCTGAATGCTTTGATTTATTGAGGGACTGTGTGCCAAGCCCTAAATTAGGCCAGATCTGAAGTCACCCATTCCCTGTTGTGAGGTCCATCATCCTGCACCTCCATTCCTCCTTCTGGATGATGGATCTTGGTGAAGAGGCTCAGGACATTAGTTAAAAATAAAAATAAAATATAAATTCACAGCCAGAGCTGCTCAAGAAATAATGGGAAAAGGGCAGGGATATTGAGAGATGGAAAGTCCTCCAGAATGGGTTTTGCAGAGATGCTTTACATTCCTTTGCTCACCCTCAGCCATCCACCAAATTTCCTTTACAGCACAGCTTCTGTTTCACTGCTGTTACGAAGGCAGATAAGACTGATTTACCCATTTTTGTTTTTCACCACAGGAGATATTTATTTAAACTGTGCTACAATGACAAATAGAGAAAAAAAAAACATTAAATTTTATTTTATTTTGTATATTCTAAAAATTAAGTATTTTCACAGCCTCCTTGTAGATCAGTGGGTTTATTTCTTCTTTCACATTATCACCTCTGGACATTCATCCTTCTTAGAGATTGTTTTTAGCCCAATCCTTTCAATGACCAGGTGAATTGTGGGCACATGTTCAGTGAGGAGAAGCATCATTTTGATCTCTTTGCCTCCCTCAGTTATTTGATGAATTAGCTCTTGGTAATGATAATGATCTTAAGCTTCCTAACTCTTGATGCAAGATCAAGAATTTCTGGTCCTTAGGGTTTTTGGGAGCAAGGTTGATTTCACAGGACAATTCTTTTTCCACTGGGACAGCCTTTCTCTGCTTCATTCCTACTTCAAAATTTTTCACTAATTGTCCAGTAAGGCCATTTTTCCAGTTTATCCTGCATTTCCTTGATTGGAAATAACTGAAAAACATAAACCCAAAGTATTTAGCTATGTTATGAGAAAATCTAATTTTCATTGTCATATATACATGAGAATCCACAAAAGCTGAGCATTTCTGAAATCTGTAATGAAAAACCACAATCCACAGCTCAAGAAGTCTGTCCTAGCAGCATTTCTAAATTCACTCCATACTTGTTTTCATCCCTACAAGCTTAATACTTACACAGTTTGCTTGTTTATTGTTGCAGAAATTCAGCTACTGTTTTTCTGAGGATTCTGGTAGCACAGACCCATCTAAATCTTTATTTGTGCTCTTACTCAACATCTTTATTAGTACAATTACTTTTGTTACGTATGAAGACCTCTGTGAGGGCAGTTATCGTGTTATTGATGTTAAAGAAGAGACTGATACTGTCCCACACAGGTGAAAGAACAAAAAGAGCACAGGGACCTTCTGTTTCCCAGATCCTTTCCCTGCACAAACAATCTCCCAGCACATCTCTGACCAGATGGTGAAATTCACTTCTCAGAAAGTGAAAGGTGGAAGGAGATCAAATGACAGCTTAGAGATCCCTTATGGATCAGTCTAAAAATAAAGAGGATGCACCAAATATCAGCCTAAGGTTGTAAAGACCAAATTCCTGTTAATGTCCAAGCAAGCCTGCAGAGCAGTATATCACCCAGAGATTCTCTTGAGATGGACACATAGCAGACCTGAAAAGTGCAGTCTCACTCTGAAGGTCACCTATGAGCTTCCTACAAGCAGCAGGAACATTAACCATCACTTCAGTCAGTCACAGCTCTCAAAGGTTACAAAAGCACTGCCCCAGACGTGGGTAAGACATAATGATTTATAATACATCAATCTTTAGTTGAGTCTCAATACCTCTCTCACAGTTTCTAGTAGAAAAGTTTCTTCTAAAATACTTAGATTGAGATTGGGAATCAATTTTGCACCTAAAAAAAAAAAAAAGGATCTCTAAAAGATGCTATCAATAAAAGATATTGGTCTGGTAAAAGTCAATTTGACCTTTGGAGGTTTGTGTAGTTTCCTGAGCACTTGACTTTAATTACAGTCTTATTCAACTGTTTTCCGCTGAAAATATCATTTTATGTGTGCAGGCACTGCTTGGCTTCTTCAGATTCCCATCCTCCAACAACCAACTTCCACTTTGCTTCTGAGCAAGATTCTGAGTAAGATGGTTTATAAACAAAAATATTTCAGAGACCAAACAAAAACGTAATAAAATCCAGAAGGACTTTATTTCTGTCAAATTTTAGTATAGTCTTGCAAGCTTTGTATACAAAACTTTGCCCACATGAGTATTCAGATGCTAGAACTCTGCACTGAATATATTTGTGTACAGTTATAGACTTATAGAAAAGTGCATGACTTGCTATTTGGTGATACTTTATCTTAATTTCTTGCTATCACATTAAAAATGAAAGATTTCCATAATTTTGAAAAGCTGCCAGCACTTAATACAGCTTTGAAAGGTTAAACAAAATAACACTGTGACATTTCTGTTAGTTAGGACACTGAAGTCCATTGATACCAGTGGGATTACTGCTCACAGGGTGGATCAACAATGGACTGGCCAGCAGGGATGACACTCCAGTAATGTACCTATGCTAAACTTTAAAGCACTGCATTGTTAATTGTGGTGTTCATTACACATTATTTGTACTTCGATTTTGCACTTGTGGCTTTTATCCCACCTGCAGAGATGCCTCCAGCACAGGGAGGACATGGAGCTGCTGGAGAGAGTCCAGAGGAGGCCCAGAGGATGATCAGAGGGATGGAGCAGCTCTGCTGGGAGGAAAGGCTGGGAGAGCTGGGATTGTTCAGCCTGGAGAAGAGAAGCTTTGGAGGGAACTAATTGCAGCCTTCCAGGACTTGAAGGGTCTGGAGTGGCAGGACAATGGAGAATGGCTTCACACTGACAGAGAGTGGGGTTAGATGGGACATTGGCTGTGAGGGTGAGGAGGCCCTGGCACAGGTTGCCCAGAGAAGCTGTGGCTGCCCCATCCCTGGAAGTGTCCAAGGCAACCTGAGACACTGGAAGGTTTCCCTGCCCAGGGCATGGGGTGGAATGAGATAGACTTTAAAGTTCCTTTCAAGACGTTGAGGTTCATTTTACAGCAGTTTAAATTGTGCTTCTTACCTTCTGAAATACTGGACTGATCTTTATCTTTATTTTCTTATTTCTTTCTGTGTTAAAAGATTCCTGAAATTTTGCCTTGTAACCAGACATGGAAATGGGGCACCAAGAAAACACTTTCTTCAGTTCATCCTGTAGATCCAATGACTGCTTCAGTCTTTCCTTGTGATTTTCTAGAATGTGGAAATGTGTTTCCTCTCTGCTGACATTCAGAGTTCTTCAAATTAATGACACATCATCAGAATTTCTAAACTTCTCCATATATTGAAACAAAGCATCTAGCACTATAAATGGATCACAATAAATCATACTTTTCACAATCTTCATGGAAACTTATATTATTAAATTAAAAATGGAATCCAAAGGGTATATCAATGAAACATTTCTCATATCTTAAATAAAGAAGTAACTAAAGTTTAACACTTCAAGTACAAAACTTTTAAAAATTATTCTGCTTCTTTACAAATAGCTGTTAAAATTATTTCCAGAAATAGTAATGAAAAATGTAATACTGTCACCCGTGAAAATAGATGACAAAATTGCGACTAATTTCATTTAAGGTTGGAATTTTGTCTTTTACTAACAAAGCTCTAAGGGAAGGCTGTCACATTAAATAAAAAGAATTGATTTTATCTTATCAATTTTATAATGTATTTCTCAAATGAAGACAAAATTCTAACTCTGGGTAAGGGAAATAAATGCAGGTTTATGCACAGAATCCTGTAGAGGGTGAACAGTCAGATCTTCATTGTACTGTTTCACAAAAAGATTCTTCTAATACAATGCTGACATGACTCTGATATTTTCAATTTGTAAACTAAGAAATACCAATTTGAGTTTTGCAGATGCGAACTCTTTCAATGGAAAAATGATTGATTTTAAAGCTGTGCCACTGTATCTCTTGTGCCGTAGAGTTCGTTCTCAAATAGTTACTTTGAGACTTTAAATCTTGGTTTAATCTCTACTGTGCTACTTTCTGTTGTGCACTGCACACAAACTCTGAGCCATTCCAGGCTTACACCAGCACCTCTGAATTTTAAAAGTGAATATATTCCGTTTCTAATAACACCATTGAGGTTCACAGTGTAGGAAATGATGGCATTAAAAGCAAGCCCAGGCTGCCAAGCTGTGTGTAACTAGGCTAAATCCACAAGTGTACTGCTGCCACCACCTATTGGTTTGCTCTTTAAGTGTACACACCAAATCGTTTAGGGAACAGAACTGAAGCTAATTAGCAAAACTAGCAAACACGACAGAAGAATTAATAAGAAACATTAAGTTAAGAAGCTCAAATTCACGTCATGAATTGAGGGTGATTTAAAAGCCCATTTAAGTGAATGCACAGGAATGAACAACAACGTGTCCAGCTCTTTGTGCTTATTAGGGGGAAGATTAGGGCATGGGAGCTGAAACATCTGAGAGAGAAATGGATCCTTAATCTGGGAGCATAAATAAACTCATTTCTGACAATCCACTTCAAGGACTTAATCTAAATTGCCAAGGTAATTAGCCTTGTTTACTGAGGCTTGCCCTATTAACTTTATCTGACATTCTAAGAAAGGGAAAGATTTCCAGTATCGGGAAATGCATAAACACAATAAATGCGTTCACTACCCTACCCCGTATAATGCTGCAGCTATAACAGAGAAAAGAATTAGATGTGTGACAAGATGAAAAGATTTGCGGGGCAGACCAAGAAGCCTGTGGGGTGGTTCAAGCCTTTGGGAGAGATGAAGAGCATCTGGCATGGCCAGGACACTGGGACAGCATGGGCAGGGTTTGCCTGTGCAGGATGGATGGCTCAGGGGTGCTGGTTACACTGTCTGCACCCTCAGCCTGGCAAATACTGACCAGCCAGTTCTGAGGGACTGCAGGCTACTCTTTATATATGTGATAGCAAACACTGTGCTTGGCAAGGAATCCAGGAGGGTGCTTTCCAAGCTCAAAAGCGTTTTCTGGGACTGTTTCTGACCCCATTCAATTTAATTCTTTGTAACATGGCTTCCTTCCAGGAGTTTCAACATGTCATTCATTCAGGGAAATGCACTTTAAGTCAATGGTAGGTTTGCCTGCATAAGAAGTATGAGCTCTGTCTTTATTGCCAATTAATCTTGGGAAGTCAGCTTGTGTACAATCTATTTTAAAGCTAAAGTTACTTTCCAATAATCCACTCACATAGTGCACATACAGGAGTGATAGTTTGTGAGAACTCTGTGACTTGGTTCCAAATGGGAGGGTTACTTTGTGTTTTGTTTTGTTGCTGGTTCTTTTTTTCTTATAAAGTGCAGAATAATGTTTGTAGGAAATTGTACTATTTTCATCCAAACTTTTAAAATAAATTTGCTATAAATACATACATCATACTTTTAAATTTATTTTTAAATTATTTAGATTCAGACAAGAATAAACAGTCTTGACTTGCCAATTGTCAATGTGCAAAGAATCTGATATTTTCTGGTTATTGTGATTTGCTCTGATTTAACATTTATAAAGACTTTCTGTCTCTGAACTCTGCTATTTTCATTCTATCATTATTTATGAATCTACTGTAGAAATATGCATAAATACTTTTAATTTACATTTTTTAAAATTAATCAGCTACAGACAAGAATTAAAAGTCTGGAGTTGTCAGTGGTCAATCTATTAAATGACCTGATACTTTCTGGTCATTGATTTGCTTTCATTTAACATCCATAAAGGACTTTCTGTCTTTAAAGGACATTATAGCAGAAAGCACCTGAGTGAACAGGAAAGCAGCCTGGGTCAGGACAGTGAGATTTCAAGAGAACACAGTGCAGGAGCCTGTCTTTGCCAACTCAGCTCACGGGGCTTCTCTCCATTCATCCTGAAGACATTTGCTGAATCAGGGTCTGACTGCACACAAAACATCCCGGATAACAAAGGGCAGGAAACTCCGTCACAGTGCCTTGCTCCTGAACACCCGAGGAATGGAAATTATTCTAAATAAAGAGCCAGACCAGGATGAGCTTAGTGGGCTGAAACAACTGGGATCGTCTGTGGGAGAAGCCGATCCTTTGTACGAAGGAGCTCGGCCACTCTTCCTTAACAAAGAGGCAGACTGAGCACCTCCCATTCCCACTGAGCTCTTGGAAAGGCTCAGGAACAGGGCTCCAGGGAGGGGAGGGGGTTTGCAATCCCACCCAAACAAGGGAATTAAAGTCTGCCTGCTTGCAGATCATTCCTGAGCAGAAAACAGGGCTGGGTTTGTGATGGAGCAGCATTCACTTGGAATCATTCACTCTGCTCTCCACTTGAAACAAACCTTCTCTTTGTGGAACTGTAATGCTCCCTAATTGCTTATGACTGACCAATTATTTAAGTGTTAAGTTAATACTATATATAGTCAATCTGCCTGCGTTTGGTGCCACACAAGGATTCTCATCTTATGTACTGCAGTTCTCCATTTCCCTTAACTGATGCCAAGTAAATTAACATCAAGGTTCCCGCCTGCTAGTTTGCTCAGACCTGTCTTCTTAGTTATCTTTTAAACCAGTTCTGACATTTTAATGGGATATAATTATTATAACGAGAAACCCATTATAGGGAAGAGATTGAGGTCATATTAGGAAAACATTTCCCCCGTTAGTTGTTGTACCCAATGAAGGCCGTTGAGCTTTTGAAAGAGATAAAGTTTTCTACAAAACAAAATAAATATGAAATATTTATGCAACTGAAGCTAAGTAAATCCGGTGTGGAAGCGTTTCTGTTTATAAAGATCTGAGGCAAAACATTTCGGCTGTATATTCCCAGTGACTTTGAGAAACTCCTAATGCAGTTGTGCAGGTATAGAGTCCACAGAGGAAAAGTGGAGGAGCTCTGAATTCCCCCTTTAATCTATCCTGTGTTCTATTTTGTACATCTGTCAAAGCACATAACATTTCTTATGTAATACAGGCCTACAGAAAGCAGTTTTTATTTCCAGATGGCATGTTTCTAAACTCAAACTCTCAGCCATAATTTAGTTATTTCTTCCCTACATGTGGATTGTTTATTTACTTTACAAACTTGCACAGAAAATGCAACTGTGCACTAAACCATTAGTATTCTGTTGGGGAGATTTGTGTGTTGTGTTGGAGGCAGTTCACATTAAACTCAAGGTCTTAATACTCCTTTGAGGCTTCTGAAGCCCCATGGCAACTCTTGAAAAGACTTTTATTTCTTCAGCATATGTAAATTGGATAGGGTGAAGTCAATGTGATTTAAAGCTAACATCTCTTCAAGAACTCAGATGAGACAAAGGCTTTATTAAATAAAAGAGGGGAGGAAATTGAAGTTCCACATTTCAATGTTATGTGATCATGAAGATGGAAAATAATATTTAGTGAAATTAAAAGTGCAGGCTTAAAATTTACATCGCTCCTAATCTACATCTGTTCTTTTCATTTAATTTATCTGATATGCCCCACTTCTTCCAGGGGAATTACTGCAAAGATCTATTGGATATAGGGATATTAGCAAGGCTGCAATGGGGTCTTACATTGATTTAGGCAACAACCTTTTTACTGTATTAATTAGGCAGAGATAATAGCAAATTTAAAAAAGAGTTGAATTTTTTATCTCACACAGATCCTTGCCTATATTTATAATTAAGTGCAATATTCATATTCACAAGTCATATACTGTTATTTGATGGCTTAGAAGGAAAAAAATAGAATTCGCATAAAGTTTTAGTCTGAAAAATAGACTTGGCTTCCGATTTTTTCTCTTTCAAAAGTGTGTACATTTTAACATTTGCTGAGATGTCTAATTTAAATGGTGCTACATTAGGGCTTAACAAGGTATTACTGTTTGTCAAGGGTTGCCTTATGGCCTGTACCAGGTTATTTGTGTCTTAAAATACTTTCATCCTGTACATTCCTAATTAGTTGTTTGGAGTTCAAAATACTGAGAAAGTATTTTATTTTTCCAATTTGAAAAATCAAGAGAAGAGTGGCAAAAAATGAAAAAACCTTCTTTACAGGTATTTCAGCATTAATTAATAATTTTCATGGGAGAAGGGAACATTGACAGTCCAATGTCAGAAATGGAACTTTCTTTCTTGTAGTCCTTTAAACTGTAAGAGGCACCATTTGTCATCAAGCACTGGATCAAGGAGGGTGAAGAACTCCAGCTTGTGCCTTTTTAACCCTCTCAGGCCGTTTTTACATATATATTGTAGCAGTAGACAGAAGACATTTTCAGGGCATAGAAGAAAACTGTGTATAAATGCTCCTCCTTACACACTCACACATCCAAGAAGATATCAAACTATGTATCTCACTCTCAAAGTCTATGAATTCAGACTGCAATTCTGGTTTCAAAGCATGATTTAAAAAATAAAAAGTCCTTTGATATTTGATTTAGAATATAGTACTTATATTTACTGTTAGTTGAGCTTGTATTTAAGTAGCATGAAGTGGAAGTAGGTGCAGAAAGCCTATCCACAAAGGAGGACACTACTTGAAGCATAAAGTGCCTTTTTTGATGTCCATGAACAACTATTGTCATGATATGATCATATAAATCATGGAAACCAGGACGTAGAGTAACTTAAAACTATCTTGCCTTTTCAGGAAACACCTAGGGTACCTGAATTCCTTGGGTCATCCCATTACCTTCTGGTGAGACTGTAAATGGTAGGGCTTGGTTTTTTACTGGAAATGCTCCAGTGTGTGATATTAATTCTCATTTCCTTTTACTCCATTGCTTTTTTTCTTCAGCTCATACTGGATGCAACATGTGACACTAGAACAGATTTATCTTGTTTCCATCAGTTACTGACAAATCACAGCAGTGATTTATCACAGAAGTTAAATTCAGCTTTCCAAAACAGCAACTGCTTTTCCCGCTGATAGAACTGAAGAAAATCACTCTTGTGATGTTTTTGTTTTTTTTTTTTGGTTTTTTTTTTTTTTTTTTTTTTTTCATTTTGCTGTTGCTTTTTTTCCCCTACAAAGCTTTGAATTTGCTAGAACAAAACTAGACAGCTGTACACACCTTTAGTGAAAACAATGCTGGACAACATAGAAATGAAGGACTCTGATTCAACATCTTTATTGATGATCTGGATGAGGGGATGGAATCCTTTATTAGTAAGTTTGCAGATGACACCAAGCTTGGAATGAGTGTCGATCTGTCAGAGGGAAGGAGGGCTCTGCAGAGAGACCTTGACAGGCTGGAGAGATGGGCTGAGTCCGATAGCATGAGGTTTAATAAATCCAAGTGCCGGGTTTTGCACTTTGGCCACAATAACCACATGCAGAGTTATAGGCTGGGGTCGGTGGGGCTGGAGGATGCCCAGGCAGAGAGGGACTTGGGGGTGCTGGTTGATAGGAAGCTGAATATGAGCCAGCAGTGTGCCCAGGCGGCCAAGAAGGCCAATGGCATCCTGGCCTGCATCAAGAATAGTGCTGCCAGTAGGACCAGGGAAGTTATCCTTCCCTTGTATTTGGCACTGGTGAGGCCACAGCTCGAGTGCTGTGTCCAGTTCTGGGCCCCTCAGTTTAAGAAGGATGTTGAGTTGCTGGAGCGTGTCCAGAGAAGGGCAACGAGGATGGTGAAGGGGCTGGAGCACAAGCCCTGTGAGGAACGGCTGAGGGAGCTGGGATTGTTCAGCCTGGAGAAGAGGAGGCTCAGGGGTGACCTTATTGCTGTCTGTAACTACCTGAAAGGAGGTTGTAGGCAGGCGGGGGTCGGTCTCTTCTCTCAGGCTCCCAGTGACAGGACGAGAGGACACAGTCTGAGGCTGCATCAGGGGAGGTTTAGATTGGATATCAGGAGGAACTTTTTCACAGTGAGAGTGATCCCCCACTGGAATGGGCTTCCCAGGGAGGTGGTGGAGTCACCGTCCTTGGATGTGTTTAAGGATAGGTTGGATGATGAGCTTAGTGGTATGGTTTAGATGGTTTAAATGGTTTAGATGGTATAGATGTTAGACTGATGTTGGGTAGGTTGTTAACCTAGGTAAAGGTTGGACTTGATGATCTCCATGGTCTTTTCCAACCTTATTAATTCTGTGTAATTCTGTGTAAGAACAACTTTTTGTTTTGTATTTGGAAACTTGTAACTGCATTTTTAGGTGAGGAAAGGCAAATATATAAGGCTTATCCATGCACCTGGTTACCTGTTCTAATCGATCATGTTTGTCCCACCTAAATTCCATCACTGAACTCTCAAAATAGTCACTTGAGAACCTGTCGTTCACGTCAAATGGGGTAACACCACTCCCTGTAAGAGCTCTGTCAGCCCATCTAAATTGTGAACGTTCCCTGGTGGTGCCAATATCTCTGTCATGGCTACAAAAATATTGCAGTTTGAGTAAACTCTTAACTGGGAATCCCCTGAAGAGGCTTCAGTAAATGGAATGAACCTGAGCATGTTTGTCTTGATCACTCAGGGCAGCAATGACTTATCCCAGGAGAGCGGAGTGAACTCAAATACTATTTGCAAGAATTCACAAAAATATAAAGCTGTTCATTCTGCCTCTTAACATTCTTGCTTCTCATGGATAATTCCAGATTAATTACACCAGATCACATTTCAAATTAGTTTGTCCCTCATACCTGAATGTCATGGAGGACATAATTCTTGGAATAGTGGGAGAAATCAAATCAATTAGCTAAGGATCAAACATAAGAAGGGATAGATTTGGCTCCACTCTACACAACTGGTTCTGAAAATAAATGTAATTAAGCCCAACAACACTGCTACGTATAAGGTACTATGAAAATATCATAGAATGTCTTCAGCTGGAAGGGACCTTAAAGCTCATCTCATTCCACCCCCTGCCATCAGCAGGGACACCTCCCACTATCCTAGGTTGCTCCAAATCCCATCCAACCTGGCCTTGGACACTTCCAGAGATGGGGCAGCCACAGCTTCTCTGGACAAATATAGAAAATTATTTTATATATATTTTGTATATATATATCTACAAGGTATATATATATATTATAATTTTGTAGAACAGTCACAGTCCAAATGATGATCTTGAGCATTTACAAAGGTAAGAAGAAATGGAAAAACTCTGGCACTCTGACAACACCAGTCCTTAAGGACACAATAAATTCCCCAATAAAGATTTATTATGAAGAGTGGATTTTATTTTTCAGGTTATAATGATTTGTTTATTATTTATTTTTTTTTTTTCAGCTTGCAGGTCAGTCCCTATTTAAAATGGAAGGAGATACATTTTAATACAGCACTCCTTAAATTATGGGACATGAAGCCTCTCCTAGAGCATACAAATTATATGTTTTTCCTTTTTTTTGTTTTTGTTTTGGTGTCTTCACTTAAGCATTGTGTATAGTTGCCAAATTATGCAATTTTTACAATAAAACAAATTTCAATTTTCAAAAAAAGAGAAAGTTGTAACTTTCTATTCCTATCAAAATTCCTTTTTTCCATTCATCTGCATTTATTTTGTGGTTTGGATAAACATTTCAATGTGTGCTGGCTTGCAAGCACTTTGCCTGGTATCTACACTGTTTCCCCTTAAAATTTAATACATGATGGTTGAAGACCAGTGTGAAGGAGTCAAACAGCACAGAGAAATAACACATATTTGAAGACAGTTAAAGAGATTATTTCCTTATCATGACAGGAAAACGGCTTTATGCTTTGTACATTCTTTTCCATGCAGGAAGTTCAGAATGCCATTTTCCCCCTCTCCAAAGCACACATACTTTACATTGATTTTTTACATTTTACATTGATGGTTCCCGTGTCACAACACATTGAATTTCAACACAGTGAAATAAAAAATCAAGACTATGCTTGTGAGATGGTTTGATTTTCTATGAGCTGCCATATGTTGAGTACCACATGACTGAAGTAAATCTAATCAGTCACCTACAGAGATGGGGGGAGGCTTTGGATAAAACAACTTTCTCCAAAGTGTACTGTCCCCACATAATGAATTTTTTACTATTGTTTATATTGATCAGTTTGTCGTTTCATTGTCTGACTACAAATACTACTCTTTCTCAGAGCCACAACTCTTAAATATTTGATATAACAAGGAAAATTGTCCTATTCAGTTGGTTCAGCCATGTACTAACAGAATTCTGCTTTACTGTGAAGATCAAAGAGGACATAAAAGCAGACTCCAGAATCACAGAACCATTTAGGTTGAAAGGACCTGTCAGCCCATCGAGTCCAACCTGTGATCAATCCCCACCTTGTCCCCCAGCCCAGAGCACTGAGTGCCACGGCCAGTCCTTCCCTGCACACCTTCAGGGATGGGGACTCCAAACCTCCCTGGGCAGCCCCTGCCAAGGCCTGAACACCTCTTTCAAGAAGAAATTCCTCCTGATGTCCAACCTGACCCTCCCCTGGCACAGCTTGAGGCCATTGCCTCTCCTCCTGTCCCTTGTTCCCTGAGAGCAGAGCCTGGACCCCAACTGTCTCCTCTCTCCTGTCAGGGAGTTGGAGGAGCCAGAAGGTCCCCCCTGAGCCTCCTCTTCTCCAGGCTGAGCCCCCCCAGCTCCCTCAGCTGCTGCTGGTGCTCCAGCCCCTTCCCCAGCTCTCTTCCCAACTCTGGACACACTCCAGCCCCTCAGTGTCCTTCTTACAGTGAGGGGGCCAGAACTGGACACAGCACTGGAGGGCCTCAGCAGTGCCACCACAGGGGGACAGAGGACAGTGGTCTTGCTGGTCACACTATTTTTGGCACAGCCCAGATGCAATTGACCTTCTTTCCCACCTGGGCTCTTGTTCATCTTCTCTTGACCAACATCTCCAGTTCCTTTCCAGCTGTCTTTCCTGGGCAGTTTTCAGCCCCTCTGCCCCAGCCTGGAGCTACAGGAGGTTGTTGTGACCCAAAGGCAGGACCCAACACTTGTCTGATTGACCCTCACACTGTTGCCCCAGTCCATGGATCCAGTCTGTCCACATCCCTCTGCAGAGCTTCCTGCCCTCCAGGAGATCAATACTCCCACCCAAATACTTCAGAACACGATGTCATGCAGCCTCAAATAACCAAGTCTGCCTTTTCAGCTCCACTTTTTCACCTGCGCTCCCTTCCCCTCCCCCATGTCTGGGAACAGCCAGCTGATACCACACATCCAACACCACGACAGGATGGAGTAGGATGTGACAGATTACCATGGAATTCTCACCACAAAGTCAATAGTCTAAGCCTTGAGCAAGGCCAGGGTTGAAGTGTTGGTGGTAGATTTATGCCTTCATACAGCTGAAATAATAGTTTTCTGAGGTTGAGAGAAATTAGGGAACTTCATTAAAGCTGCCATCATGGACAAATTTTGTGATGAAGACTGGGTGCCTGAGGAATGACAGTGTGCTTAAGTGCACTGTCTGATTTAGAGTTCAAACCTTTTGTAGTACACTCCATGAAGATAAAATATTTCGTGCCACTGTGTTTTGGGCTCTATATTTTTGACAATATGTTTCATGCCTCATTTGCCACCAAAGTAATGAGATTTTAGTCAATGTTCAAAGACTGACTTCACATTTTTCATGGCAAAAACCCAAATGGGTTATTTTTCTACACTAGTGTACTGCTAGTTCAATGAAGCCCTGAAGTATATGTAGACCTTGAGGCAGCCAATGTGTAAAACATTGACTTCAAATCACAGAGAAGACAAGAGCTAAAAACACTGATTAATGATTAGAGCTGCCCATTGGTTCCCAGGATATATTCTCCCATTTACCTTTTTTGCCAAATATCAATGTGTACTGATACAATACTAATCTTATCAGAAAGCAACTTCTCAGAGATACAGATAATATAAATATAGAACATTTGTTAAGTGTTAAATTAGTGTTCTGTCCTAACTGTACTTTGCGTTCCCTAAGACTCCTGGGAAAATATGTATTGTGAAACAATTCACAGAGCGCTGCATGAAACATTGATGACAATTTCCCTCCTTTTTCATAAAATAAATTATAGCTCAAACTATTGTTTCACTGAGTATTGAAATCAATGCTGTGTGTACCCATATGTTCTGCCAAAACACACAAGTCTTTTTATTTTCAAAAATGGGAGAGGGAATTTTCTGACACTTTTACATTTTCCATGCAAACTCTAGCATGGTCTTTTACAATGCTGACATACAGCCTTAACATAAAATTCTGAATATAAAGATAATAAGAAAGCAAACACAGTGGAACTTCCCTCCCCATAATTAGGAGATTGGAATGGCCTTTAATACATCAGGCTTGTCTTTCAGTGGTTAAAAAGGAGTTTGCCCACACTGTAATCAACAGTACCAACAGTTTAAATTGTTCGTTTTAACAGGTATTGAGCGAAATACTAACAAGAGTACAAATGTTAAAGAACAGGGTAAAAATTCAGCCTCAACACCATTGTGCTGTAGCCAGGCTTGCTATTAATGAACAATGTGATTAAAGGTACACTTTAGCCACTTTGTGCTGTGCAGAGCCAGGAAAAGATAAGAAATGCAGGAGATTTATGAGATGCTTTTTTTAAAAAAATGTTAAAATAATAACTGTTGATTGCATGAGTTGTACATTATGGAATATAACATGATGATGGGAAAAATGAACTGCCTAGTTTAAAAAGGAAGGTATGACCATTGTGGAAGACTGTGACACTTCAGGAAATGACTACAAATCAGCAATCATTGTTAAGAAAGGCTAAATACTGCAAGTTCAAATAAATTAGCAGCCATTAACTTTTAAAAAGAGTGTATTTACATTTAAGAAAAGTTTTAATGGCAGTTCCAATCTTCCTGCCTCCTCATCCCACATTTCTATGGCTAGACCTCTGATGTAGATATTGATCATATGCACAGTGTTCCTATAACAGAGCTTTCTAAAACCTGCAACACACAATAGCAGAACATGACTTTTTGTTGCAGAAACACTAGCAAAACCTTATTGAAAAAATCAAAAACCTTTTGATACTTTCAGTGTCAGAGCAGGCAAACAACTGAACTGTGCTGCTCACCTGCAATGGCTTTTGAGGGGGGACACCTTCATGAGTTTTCATTTGTAAGTTAATTTCTCCCCATCCCAGGACTCAGCACGATAAACCCTCTATTAGAAGATCTCTACTTCTACAAAGAGTAAAATCCCAGTTGATGTGGGGACATATCAAGATGCCATTGCTTTTGGAGGCTAAAATCTCATTGCAGAGCACTAATCTCCTAAGCAGTTGTGCAGGAAAAACAAGAGGGAAAACTAGAATTATCAACCAAACTGGCACCTGAGCTACAGCTGAACCTTGCAGAATTATATTTGTAGCATGACCCGTTCCACTTTCTCCTTCCAATCCCATCTCCCACCACAGCAGTGCACTGTGATCTGGATCTAGGAATGGTATCTTAGAGTGGCTGATGATAACAGAATAAGACTATGGAGCTGTTTAGCCTCTCCCAGCCATTTTGGCATAACTCATGTCCATCTGTTCCCTTTCATGCTGCAGTCCAGAGGGAAGCAGATGGGACCTACTCTGCACTCTTCTTCTAAAAGTCATATTCATTATAACCTAATTTTTAAAATGGCAGTCTTGCTGTCAGCAATGCTGCTCAACCAATTTTTTTGCCCCCTACAGAAGCAAAAATAAACTTTATAATAATAGGCTTTGCCCATGAAGGTCATAATGTTAAAGAGACACTAACAAGTGAAGCATCTTCTCATCCCTGGAAGCAATCTTGTTTATGTTCCAAGCCTTGGACAGGATCTGGGCATGACTCCCTAGCATGTGGTGTGGCTGATGCTCCTCTGATATTTTTCAGCAAAGGCAGAGGAGGGAATGTTTTTTACTACTGTGTCAGAAACTGCTGCTGCTTGTTGCAGTAGTTGTGAGATTTCCAGCTCTTCTTCCCAGTGCCCTGCTCTAAGGGAAGCACTGCCTCAAACACTTGGCTATTTCATGTTGACTTTTGTTTAATAAATCTTTAATAAGTTTTGCTTTTCCAACGTCATTCAAAGACTACAGAGAAAAATCACTTTATGGAGAAACAGTTGTGTTTCCTGCTGCCATTCTTCCTGTAGATGTGAGTAGAGGCCTATTCCTTACAGGAATCTCATTCCATTTAATGATCACTTTCTACATGGTCTCAGTGCCCCTCTTCCCCCACTATTTTGTCCCTGAATTGAGCACACAGTGATGCCTTCCTGATGTTTTAATTAGCAGGTTTACACTCCATTTTTCAGATGTTTCCTTCTTCTGTTAGAGCAGAAAAAAGATGTTACCAAGGGCCATTATTTTCCTCCCTTGGTTTTGCTCAAGGAAATAATTTAATAATAAAAACCCACTCAAATACAATGGCTGCCACTATATTTTGAAACATACTTGAACATAAGTATCTGTGAAATTTTTTACTTTTAGTATTTTATTTTCTTATGCTGTGGGAATATGCTGATTCAGGCATAGGCAATTGCCCATTAAAATGGATTTGGTGGTCTTATGTCAGATCAGTTCAGGTTCTACCATTCTTCTGTGGTACAGCCACCTCAAAGAGCCAACACTACTTCTCACTGATCATTCTTATCCATGTCAACATGAAATAAATGAATGCAAATCATGATAGAAAAGATACAAGACAGACAAGTGTTCACCCTTCTCCTGTTACCTTGAGGGCGTAGCATGAAATATGTGGCTGTGAACAAATGGAATTTACCTTGTGTTCATCCCTGTGTCTGACAGGGGAGCTGCAGGACACGAGAACAGTGCATAAACAGGTAACAATGATAAACAGGGAGAAATGCAAGAAGACAGTCAGCAGAGCTGCTCATTAACACAGCCTCCAACTTCCCTGTGCCATTGCTCAATCCCACCTACAGCTACGAGACATTTCCCACACTGCTGCCGCCCTGCTGATTAATCCCTTTGGGTTGTCCTGATGTATTTTCTTAGCCAGGTGCTTTCTAGGAGGGCAAGAAAAGCAAAATATTTAAGGAGTCCAGACTGACACAATCAAAGAATGCTGCTCTTTGTCTCTTCGCAGTAGAACACAAAGGCACTTTACACACAATAGGTGTTTCTCTTTGTGCTTTCTTTTTTGTATCCTGTGAATTTGACCTCAGGTTCAGAAGATGTCTTTATGCCTTCTGGTAACCTTGACTATTATCTAGGAGTATGCAGAATCTTAAACATTTCTTATTCCCTCAAGTAAAGTGGAAAATGTTGCAGCCTGTTCCATACACATGAGGCAGTGCTGATGAATCAGGCACACACAGACCTGCTCTTGCCAAGAGGCAGCAATGGTTATCACTTCCTCTTTGCACTGCTTAGGTAAATTATTTATTACAAGTTCAATTGAATTTTAGAATACAAAACTACATTAGTCGCCTTAACTTTAGATTCTAATTTAATTGGGTATTCTTCCCCTGAATGTTTAAGGTTTCTAAAATGTAAGAAATTGAAAAGAACATTGAAATATTTAAAAAGAAACTCGATTTGTTGCTGAGGTGGAAAGATCTTAATTTACCACATATGATCATGCATCACATGCAATTAGAGCATAGATTATACATATCCATATTTTGTATCATATAGTATATTTAGCTTCTCAAATAAATGGGAAAAGAGCATTCGGAGCTTATACAGAATCCTCCTGCCCAACTGCACTATCAAGTCTCTCATCCTCTCTGTTTCACTTCAGGGTTATAAATCTTTGTTTCTCTTTGAAGAAGTTGCATTAATATTTAATTGGAAAACTTCATAAAATGCTAGAAAAATATTGCACCAAACATAGAGTAATGCCCAAGAGAGGAAACAGCAGGATTTGTGTTCTGCAGTTTAGCTGTGCATTTGCATTTCATTCTAATATCACTGACCTACTAACAAAAAATAAAAATTGCTCTCATTCTTACTTTGAACAGGAAATGTGTTTTTGTCTAAGGAAATTAAAGCCATGAAAAAAGATCCATGTAAGTCGCTATTTTGTTTGGCCATTTTGGGGCGGATGTTCAGAAGGTATGGACTTGCTTTTGAGGCATTAAAGAAATGCATAATTAAATAAGTAACTCTGGGCAAACGTTTCATTGTGCACAACACTTCCTTCTGATTTAATATCAGTTATTTTATAACACCAGTGCACTAGAGCTCTGATATTAAAAGGCATTCAAGTACTGAAGATTAAACCCTAGATGGATCTGAAGTGACCAAAGTTTGATACATTTTCACAAAGAAGTATCACTGAAAAGAGCAAATCATTCAAAAGATTTAACTTAAGCAGATTTAAGGTCTATTCTATGCAGCATCTGATGTATTTAGTTCATTTAGTTTATTTACGTTACATAGGTTAAGAGGCAGAGAAATATGTTGCATTTTAGACCCTCTGGATGTGAGAGTGAAAACTCCTAATTTCTGGATCCTCACTGTGGAGAAATGTATTCTGAGATGTTCCTACCATTGCACACCATAGTGCAGCTGAAAAACCTGTTTCATGATCAGTATCTTTTCAGTTCTAGGACTTCTTATTTATTTACCTGTTAGTTGTCTATTAGGATTTAGATTCTGAAAGAGTGTGTGAATAATGAACTAATTAAAGCCTATGAAATGTACCTTTGAAGGTCCTACACTCAAGTATTGGGTGTCTTCCACACACAAATGATATAATTTTAAGATGAACTATTAATGTATTAAATTAAATAATTGATAAATCCTGTATTCAGACTTTTGTTCTAACTGAATATGTTTTTAATGTTGAGCAATACATTTTAAAATAATTGTCCTAAAAACCTGCTTATGGATCCAATGCCTTTTTAATACCCACATTCATGATTTCATAAAAGCAATACATAGACATTTATACACAGACTTAATTTATCACTGAAAATTTAGAGGCCTATGTCAAACCAGTGGTAGTCTGTGTAAAAACAAGTTAAAGGTTCCATCTCTAAAGCCAAGCAATCACTTTCCCAGACAAGCTCATTTTTGCCTGATTTTGCAATCACTCAGATGTGACTCCAGAATTAACATCTGTGTCTGTGCAGTTTGAGCTTTTTCAAACACAGAACTTCCACTGATATCTCAAGTGAGACACTGCTCCATATCCTAAATCCCACATGAGTACTTGTTCCAATTTTGGAAGTCCAAGCTATATCTTCCCTTCTGAAAGAATTCAGTATTTGGGGCAAGTACAGAATATGTAATAGAGACTCTGTACAGATCCACATTGGATTAGAAGGAAGATTTTATCTTTTATCTTTTAACATTTCTAATTCTCTGCGGATTAACTGAATGTGAAGTTTCACTTTTGCATGTCCAATTTTCTCTCTCAGACCAGAGCAGTGTTAGAGAATAAATTCATCCCTTGCAATTCCCTTTGTCCAGGTTTTCTGCAACACTGTCCAGTATAAATGGCCTTGTAAAATTGTTTTGTCATCTTTTATTTTAGAGTGTATTCCATCCTTGTATTGAGGAAAGCCTTTAGATTTACTGAATAACAGCCAGTAATTTGAAACTCAGTAACAAGAAATATAACTTTACTATGAACTGAATTCAAGTATCCAAAATCCCCCTGAAAATCAGCATTCCTTCAAGTTGGAACATAAAAGTCAAAACATTACAAAATAAAATCACTACATTTTAAAGACTATGACACCACTTTTTTTTTAATTTCTCCAACTATACTCCAGAGTTTTGCAAAAGAACTTTGAGTTAAAGGTACTTTTAAAGAAAATAAAAATCCATGCACTCAAAGGGTAGGCAAAACATTACTATTTTATAACCATATAATTTCTTGCTGAGTCTTTCTTCTTTCCCCCTCTTTCTCCTTTATTGTGGTTTCTCTTTCCAACAGGTGGTTTTCTTATTTTTTATTCATTTTTCCTATTTTCTTCCCTTTGCAGCCATCAAAGATGTTGTGTAATAGTGGGCCATGGCAAAATAAATGTCACTCGTATGAAGGAAGGAAAAGATTTTCTATATTTAAAAGGCAGCAATTGATAGAAAACTGTCAGAAAATAGAAAAAATCTGCTTTGTCCAGTTATTATTTTTGAACTGCTCTAAATTTTGCTCCTTTGCCATGTAAGTTACACCAAGGTACAAAAGTAATTTCTGAATTTGTAATGTCATTTTTCTCCATAATCTTTGTATAAGGGTTAAAACAAATCAATGATAAACCTGTCCTCCTACAGTTTCAAAGCTTTTGATGCTGTAATTCCTGTTGCCTCACTAGCAAACTCCAGAATTTCCTGCCTGTTACTACAATCCACTGTTGTATTTCATTATTATCAGACTTCTCTGTTACAGATTTTTTTTTTTTCCCAAATATTAGCATTTAGCATGGTGTGTTCATCAGAACAATGACCTGTGGCCACAATATTCATGTGCCCAGAGAATCCCATTGCCTTCTGGGGAAAAGCAGAGAGGATTCAGGTCTGCTACAAATATTTGTGTCCGTGGTTAGATACAAAGAAGGCAGTGCTTCAGTCAGGTCTTCGTACAACCGGGGAATCACTGGAGTTGGAAAGGATCTCCGGGGCCACCCAGTCCAAGCTGTGCCCCATCCCCACCCTGTCCCCCAGCCCAGAGCACTGAGTGCCACGGCCAGTCCTTCCCTGGACACCTCCAGGGATGGGGACTCCAAACCTCCCTGGGCAGCCCCTGCCAAGGCCTGACAGCCCTTTCCAGGAAGAAATTCCTCCTCATGTCCAACCTGACCCTCCCCTGGCACAACTTGGAGCCGTTCCCTCTCCTCCTGTCCCTTGTTCCCTGGGAGCAGAGCCTGACCTTTCTCCCAGCTCCCCGCTCCTGTCAGGGAGTTGGAGGAGCCAGAAGGTCCCCCCTGAGCCTCCTTTTCTCCAGGCTGAGCCCCCCCAGCTCCCTCGGCTGCTCCTGGTGCTCCAGCCCCTTCCCCAGCTCTGTTCCCTTCCCTGGACACACTCCAGCCCCTCAGTGTCTTGCACTGAGGGACTTAAAGCAGAACTCAGGATTTAAGGTACCTCACAAGTGCCCAGCACAGGGGAGCATCAGTTCCCTGGCCCATCTGTCCATGCTATTTTGATACAAATCTTCCTAATTTTCAGTGCATGTCCTGAATTGTAACATTTCTAGAATACCTCATCCATATTTTTTTCTGTAACTTCTTTATCATATTTTGCAGTCAGAGAGGCTCAATGCCTAAAATCTCTCTCATTTTTGGAATATTTTGTTATCATGTTTTATAATTTTTCTGCTGCAGCACTTTGCAATAACAATGTCTCACTACTCATTTTTGCACTATAAAGGATATATCCTCTTTTAAAAACCTCTTCCAATTGTCTTCAATGTGCCTGAATACCTTAATTATTATCCTTGAATATTTATGTGCAGCTATTAATGAGCTGATACAGCAACAATATATAAAACCTCACCACTGACAGTTGAACTGGGCAGGTTTTATATTTTCCTTTAAAATCATTCTGCTGTCATTCTTTTTGTCCACACTGTCTACTGAAATCGTGTGTGCTCAGTCAGATTCTTAGGGAAACAGTTTGTAAATGGAATGAGTAGAATTCCAGATACAACACCAACCTACCACCTCATTCACCTTTGTCATTTACTGCACTCCATAAGTAATTCCACCAGGTGTTAATTAACAAATTATGGCAAAGTTCACTGAAGTCAATAAAAATCTTGCATCTGGCCCGCATGTGGTGGAATTTATGTAAGGAAAAATTCCATGCATCCACTCATGGATGTAAAATAAAGATGGTGTTATTTTACTGGGAGGCAAAAAATACTTATGGTCAGATTTTAAATTGAATTTGTTGGGAGTATGTTCTTCCAAAGTCTTAATGTTCTGATCAGATTATTTGTCTGTAATATTTTAAAAATAATAGGACAAAGTAATTCCACCAGATGGACAGCAACAAACTGCTTTGTCCCACTCAAAGTACACACGTGCAAGAGACAGAAACACTTCAGGCATAACTGTTATCTAGATACAATCCAGTAACCAAGTTCAAATTTCTTTCCCAGATAAGTTTTTTTTTTTTAATTAGCCAAGAAGTTGTGTAAAATTTTAATAGAAAACACCTTATTCTGTGATGGCTCTATCACATTTGTGAATAAGAGTAGAATGAAGGTAAACAGCAAATTGTGATGGTTCAATTAAGATTTCTGATAGCCCACTTGTGACAAGGTATTTCACTACCAATCTAGTTAACTTGTATGGTGTTCTAGGTTTTTTAATGATCAGAAAATATGTTTAAAATTACACAGTTAAGGATTCTGTGAGAAATTATAAATCTCTTGATTTTTTTGCCTTTAAAATGGGGTTTAACAATGTCTTCAGGATTCAGATTGTGCAAGAACATTTTATGCTTTCATGCAAATTTTATTTATGTTCATTTATTTCCCCTGTAGTTTTTGCTGTATTTGTCAAGTCAGCTGTCTCATTATAATAGGTCTTGGCCACCAACTCACTGAAACCCCTGGTGAGAATGCAATGTTTCTCAAACAGAGTATCATTTTATACACTGTAACTAGAAGATTAGCATAATTTTATCTTTCCCATTTTGGCACAGTTTGCTCTGAATAACATAGCTCCATGTTTTCTATACCCTTAACAAGTTGGAATGATCTTCCACCTTACAACCCAAATACACTTTCTGGATTCAGAATCCAATGTCTAACGAGTTGAGCTCTCCTTGTTCTTGTACAAGAAGTAATCATAGAATCATGAAATTGCTTGGGCTGGAAGAAACCTTAAATTTCATCCAGTGTCATCCCCTGTCATGATCAGGGACACCTCCCACTGTCCCAGGTGGCTCCAACCTGGCCTTGGGCACTTCCAGGGATGGGGCAGCCACAGCTTCTCTGGGCAACCTGTGCCAGGGTCTCCCCACCCTCACAGGGGAGAATTTCTTCTCAATATCTGATCTGAGTTTACTCTGTTTAGTTGTGAAGCCATTTCCTTCTGTCCTGACCCCAGGCCCTTGGAAATTGTCTCTGTCCATATTTCTTCCACGCTCCTTTAGGCACCGGAGAGCCACAACTGGCTCCCCTGAAATCTTCTCTTCTCCAGGCTGGACAATCCCAGCTCTCCCAGCCTTTCCTCCCAGCAGAGCTGCTCCATCCCTCTGATCACCTTGGTGCCTCCTCTGGACTCTCTCCAGCAGCTCCATGTCCTTCCTGTGCTGTTCCCCAGGGCTGGAGCAGCTCTGCAGGTGGGGTCTCACCTGAGGGGGCAGAGGGGCAGAATCCCCCCCTCCCCTGCTGCCCATACTAAAGCTTTCCTAATCCAGTATTTGAAAGACTGACTCTTCCCTCACAGGCCTGAAGGTTTTCCGTGGTGACCCTTGGTGTCAGTGACTTCAGTGCAGCAATACCACCAAACCATGTGCAAGATGCTCCTTATGAACTAGATCTCCCATTCTTAAACATATTTGCCTTATCCTTGTTTACACTTAGAGGACTAGGAAGATTATTTTCTCTTTTTCACAGTATGTAGCACACAAAGTTGAAGCTTTAGACGTGAAAAGATTGATGACAAAAACTTCAAAGAAAAAGCATTTTTGCTCCATGGTGGTTTTTGTGTTGGCACATAGGTATAAGAAGAAATCCCTCCTAATTAAGATGTTCTTCTCTATACTGCCAAAATGAAATTTAACATTATTTTGGGTTGGAAACAATGAAAATGAAAAGTACATTTCATGAGATGCTTCTGGGATTATCTGGTGGCTGTTAGATGAAATTAAGAGAATTTTCACTATCTTCATGACTTTTCACAAAGCCAGTGCCATTCCTGAGCCAACCAGACAGCTGAGATCTCCCTGACAAGCACAATTCTCATACTTTGCTGCTCAGCTTGTCAGAAATCAACATGTATGCTCAAAGAATCAGCATTTTCTGATGAAAAAACTGTTCTTTTAGAAAATCTCCAACCAGTGCTACTTATATGTGTTTTAAGAGCAGAACACAATTTCCCTGTACAGCTGTCAGAACAGTTCTCACTGTAATGGTTCAACAGGCAATTGTCTTTTTCCAAGAGCCCAGCTGACAAAAAAATGGATTTGAGTTCATATTTTGTGTGAGAAACCATGCTGCACACACTTGATCGAATTTTTAAGTGCTGATCAAATGTTACTCCAGCCAAGTACATTATATTGAAATTTTAGATTCATAAAAATGAGTTTCTGTTACTAAGATCGCCTTTGGTTTGGTTAATACAACTGGATATTCCAGACCATAGCTGTAATAATGATAAATTAAGAAGAAATTTTATTTAAAAATAAATAAAAAAATCTTATCTTAGAATTCCAGCTGGACACACTAAACTTGAGAGGAATTTGGGAAAGCTGTGGAGAAAATGAATCTTTGGGCATTCACCTGAACTGAAAAGCTGCAGCTTTACTATGCAAAAGTTCTCACTTTAAGAAGCTATTTTAGTTTTTTAAGCATAACACAATTCTATGCAAACACCTCACACAATATAGCAAATTATGGCCAAGATACTACTAACATCAGATCAAGTAGCTATCTGAATTGATATTAATGTGAATCACAATTCAGTGTTTATTTATTCATGCTTTTTACTATCAAAATCTTTACTAATTTATTTAAAATATTGAAATGACTATTCCCTTCACTATTGCTATGATAATGATTTACTGTTCTGCATGAAGATAAAAGAGAAATTCAGATAAAGCAGAAATTCAGATCAACATAATTTACACTTGGGAAATGAAGTATTACTGCAACACCACATAGCTTTTATAGCTTCTTTATTTATTGAAACTATTACTGTAACATCCATCAGGGATTTGGCTTTGAATTTTTTTGAGAAATGGGATGACTATCATTTTAGCTGCTTAAGTGGCACTTAGAGATTCTAAAACTCGAAGAAATGGAAAAAACTTTACTATTATCATAGAATCAAAGGATAGTTTAGGTTGGAGGGGACCTTAAAACCATCTAGTTCCACCCCTTTCCATTATCCCAGGTAGCTCCAAGCCTGCACTGTTAGGATGGGCATGGCTGGGCATTATGGTTGCAGTTCTGCAGCACAATTTTAAGTTGATCTAAAAAAGAAATAAATTAAGATCTTTATGACAGCAGTACTGTAGGACAAATAAAAGAGGAGAGAGAATGAAGGGGAAAATAGAAATGAAATGGTTACTGCTACTGGCCTGGAGATGATATGGGAGCTGTTGTAAGATCACAGGGCTGTCACAGTGAATCATTTCCTCTGATCCATATGTTATAGCAAATGAAAATTGAGTGAAATTACAGAATACTCATTCCATTTTGAGAGTCTGAATAGCGTTCAAGACACTCAGACTTTGTTTACTGGTTTATAAAATCACCAAATCCCTTCATGGCATTATGGACTCATAGCTCACAGCTGCTTGCTGTTTATTCTGGGAATAATCTCCCTATTTTTGGGAAGTTATATAGTGCCTGTGAAAGGCTCCCTAAGGGATGAAACTCAGTATAAAAAACCCCTCAAGCTTTGAGTGATTTATTTCCCAAAATGATTCTATAAATTGAGGAAACCATTGCTGCTAGTCTTGGCCTTGTTTAAACTGTAACAGAGCCAAAACATAAATAGTTAACCGCAGTTCTCTAAACATTTGGGCTCCTGGAAGTTGAACAAATTAAATAACCACACACATACATGATCATCCCAAAAGGATCCAAAAGTCCTTAAAGAAACTAATGGTCTAAATTCCTCAACGAGTAACGTATCCCTAAAGGAAACATATGCTGACAACCTTTTAGAAATCATGACATAAATAAAATCATTATTGCAAATAGGAATCTGTTTAGTCTGTATTAATAAATATGGAACCAGTTACTTTTCAAAAATATTTTATTTTACAACACACAAAATGCAAAGCAGACCATAACTCATTTTCTCTATATTTTCCTTACTTCATAGAAATTTTTACAAGTATCTGCAGGGAGGGGGCAGAGGATGGAGCAGGCTCTGCTCGGGGGGGCCCAGCAATGGCACAAGAGGAACGGGCAGGAACTGATGCCCAGCAAGTTCCCCCTGGGCAGGAGGAAGAACTTCTTGGCTGGGCAGTGACCCAGCCCTGAGCAGATCGAACAGGGAGGGGGGAGTCTCCCTGCCTGGGGATATTCCAGACCCTCTGGACACAGCCCTGTGCCCTGTGCTCTGGGATGGCCCTGCTGGGGCCAGATGAGCCCCTGTGAACACTTTCAACCTGATCCATTCTGGGATTCTTCACAGAAAGTGATGAATGGATAAATTCAGAATTATCACTCCACACAGGTCACTGTGAATTCAGGAGCGCACTGAACAGCAGCAGCTCATGGGAATAGTAACCGTGCACATTCTTCAAACAAAAGAGCTTCTAGAAATCCCTGCAGTAAGAACCAGGCTCTTTCATCTGTAAATCAGCATTCCTCCTCTGTGCTTGAACCCAAACCACAAACCAGCTTGACTGTTCGCTGCATCCAGAAGAAAATGAGAAGAGCAAGACATTTAGTCCTCATAGGCAAGAGCTAAAAGTTTGTAATTTACAAACCTGGAGGGACAGATAGGATCTGATTCTGCATGAACAGACTTAGTTTATTCCAACCTTGCCTTTAATGGGAATTCTTTTTGTGTAAATGAGTTTTTTGTATTAGGCTGATCTTCACAGGAGCCTAAATAACATGTTAGATTCATATATAAATTAAAGCTCCTTTCTACTGCAGGGACTGTCTGCAGTCATTTAGTGTAAATAAGAACAAAATACTTAAGCTTTCAGTGGGAGAAAGAGTAACTCAGGTTCCTTTGAAAATCCAAGCCTGAATTCTTAGAGGAGAACACAGTATAAAAAATACCAGGTTTCTTTATCAGAGCTCTTTCATCCAGCAAACACTTGGAATCCTACACCATGTAAAGGTGCCAAATAAGGAGGTTTCCACTTTGGAGTTAGAATAATGCAGGCACATTTTGTACAGCCAACCAGAAATCCATTAATAAATTGTTTAACAGCAGTGGATATATCCATGTTTCATACTCAGGTAAATGTGCTCAATTCCTATGGTTATTTCAGATCTTCACTGTGCACGTACATAATTACACATGGGGAGTTGCAGCTTGATTCTTACATTTGCTGTAAACTCAGCAAAGATGCATTTATTCAATAGTTCTTTATAAATTTATTTTAAAGTATAGATTGATAGAATGGCTGACCTGGTAAGAAACATTTTAGATATTGAAATGTAAAGATTTTTTTTTAACTAGTCTTAATTTTTTTTAACCAAATAACTCTGAAATTCCACTGACTTCCTTTTTTTCCCATACAGTATAATTATAGCTATGACTCATACAAATCAACCTTTCAAATATCTTGTCATAAAATAAAGGTCAAGTCACAGAAAATCTTAGAAGAATTTCTTAAAGAATATAAATGGATTACATGGGAACTTTGATTAGTTTTAATTTTTGAAACACTTAGAACTTATTATGAAATTTAATTTCTGATGACTGCTTTTGAGACTACAACTTAATGTAGCTGTACCACGGGGCTGATGCTATACATGGAAAACCTTTATGATACACAGTAAAATGTTTATGACACTGCTGTAATTCCAGTGGTTATCAATTTGTGGTGTAAGAAAATGTTCACAGTTTTATACACCGTCGTTTTATAAAACTGACTATTCCTACTTAGAATGACTCTGATCTTATTTAAAAAGAAAGAGAAAGCAAGAAGAAGTGTCACACAATCCAACTATAATAATTTATTCACCATCAATCAGCATTGGGATTAAATTACTCTCTTACCAAGAAATTACTATACAAAGCTGCACAGACTCTGGCACTAGAATTCTTTACCATATAATTATGTGGAAATATTGTATTTCATTGTCCTCAGTTTAGACAGTAGTTGCCACAGTTCAAATGAGAAAAGGTAAAGGGACGTTGATAAGTCCATCTGCTGCCACAGCTTTTTAAGTGTTCCGGGGTTTGCTTCATATTTCTGTTCAAAAGAAGTGGCATAGTGTAAGTGGAGCTCTTGGATGAAGCAGTAAATAAAACCATAATTAAAACAGATTGCATTTTTGAGATTGTTTATTATAACGAGACATTTAGCAAAAGAAAGGCATGGAGGTAACAAACCCAGAGGCAGATGAAGGGCATAATTTCCCCTCCTTCAGGGTAAAAGAACCCACTTTTTCAGTTTAGATGAAGATGATCTGAACTGTGCCTTAGCATGGTTGGACTCGATCTTAAGGGTTTTTTCCAGCCTCATGATTCTGTGATTCTATGGCTGTACAGTTAAATTTGGAGGGTTGAAAGGAATGGGGGTGTTGGCACAGACACGTGGATCAAGAATCATACACATATTTTGAAATATTCTCAAAAAACAGTTTCCTGCAGCCCACAGAAATCAGCATCCACACCCTGCTCAGGTGAGACTCCACCTGCAGAGCTGCTCCAGCCCTGGGGAACAGCACAGGAAGGACATGGAGCTGCTGGAGAGAGTCCAGAGGAGGCACCAAGGTGATCAGAGGGATGGAGCAGCTCTGCTGGGAGGAAAGGCTGGGAGAGCTGGGATTGTTCAGCCTGGAGAAGAGAAGCTTTGGGGGGAACTAATTGTGGCCTCCCAGGACCTGAAGGAGCTGCAAGAAACATGGAGAGAGACAATTTCCAAGGATCTGGAGTGACAGGACAAGGAGGAATGGCTTCACACTGACAGAGAGTAATAGATGGGATAGTGGGAAGAAATTCCTCCCTGTGAGAGTGGTGAGGCCCTGGCACAGGGTGCCCAGAGAAGCTGTGGCTGCCCCATCCCTGGAAGTGCCCAAGGCCAGGTTGGAGCCACCTGGGATAGTGGGAGGTGTCCCTGCAGGGGATGGGAGGAGCTTTGAGATCCCTTCCAACCTAAACCATTCTATGATTAAGTCCTGGGAAATGCACCCATTTAATACCCACAGTGCTCACAGTTTGCTTAGTTATGCAAAATAGGTGACTTTATTTTAATAACTCCTAAAGTTGTGTTAAGTACATAGGAATGGTATATCCAAAGCCTGTGAGAACCCTCCTAAAACATCTCCAATCCTGCCCTCCAGAGGAGCAGAATGACCAGCAGTTACCCATCTAGAGCCTCCAGCACATCCTGCATTCATGTTGCACTCCCCTGCTCAAGTATAGCTGATGTTCTCCTAGTAAAGTAAAATTTTTCATCCCAGTTATGTTTAATTCCTTTTCACAGATGCCCTGCTACTTTCTCCACTGAATTGTTCTACCTCTTAAAAGGCCATCAGTCTGTGGAGCACTGGAGCCCAGGCTGTACAGTGTAATTCATCACTTGGGATTTCATGCAAAATCCAGCTTCTTAGTAGGTGCAAAACCCACACTTATTCAAAGTAGGTTTCATCAAGAATCTCCCTCATTTTATAAATCAGCTGTAAATGTCATCACTATCTTTTTTATATTCTTTTATAAGTTAGTTCAGAGAATGACAGTTTAAAGACTATGCAAATTAAGCCCATACATATTTCTATTTCAGAATAATTACTAATGAATTCTATAACCTGTGCTGTTGCAGCAATACAAAAAATGAAAGAAATTAAAACATTATTAGTGTGATGACTGTATTGCACAAGCTTCAGTAAAAGTAATACTGCAGGGCATGTTCATCCTTTTTATGGTGGGAAGTAGTACAAACAGCATTTATGAGGAAGGATCTAAGTTTCAGTAATTTATATTCCTGTAATTCTACCTTCCCCCCCTTAATCTGGTCAATGTATTTCAAAAGAGTTCACAGTGTCCTTTTGGAAACACCATTCCTTCCAATTTAAATCACTCCAAGTAGCAGTCAGAAGAAATTCATGGTAACTGGGAAGATTTCATATTTCATGGGAGCCAGACTGAAAGTGAATCTTCAGGACACATTTCCTGTTAAGCAATTACATAAGAAGGGACATTGCTGTTGTATCATGTATCAATATCCAGAATGAAAGAATATTTGTTTGCCAAGTTACTTCGCAGTCAGGAGGATTAAAGGTTCCTTAGTCAGGAGGAAGTTTAAAAGGGATATCCCCGTTTTACTCAGGGACATGAGCCATATACTTTATTTTCAGCACCTTAGTCTTTCAAAAGTGGGTCTCATTCTTCAGAGCAGCTTAAGCATCAGGTCGACAACTTCTTTCAATCCATAAACAGTGTGTAATCTCTTTGCTCAGGAGACTCTTGGGGTGGGATTCTTTTGTACAGTTGCTAAAATTAATAATGACTTACACCGGGAACTTCTGCCTGATCTTATTTCATACATATTTTCCCTGAATCATTTAGATTGGAAACTACCCTTAAAATCATAAAGTCCAACTCTTAACCCAACACTGCCAAGGCTTCCACTAAGCCATGTCCCCAAGTGCCACATCCATGTGTATTTTCAAACCCTTCAGGGATGGGGATTCCAGGGGCAGCTGTGCCAGGGCTTCTCTTTCAATGAACGTTTTTCCCCTGATATCCAACCTAAACCTCCCCTGGCTCAAATCTTTGAATTGAAAGAGCTTGTGATGCCTTCAAACACTTGGCTTGGGCTGCTAAAATCAGTGCAAATGGGTATAATTGTCTCTTTGATAATAATCAGACATCTTCAATAAAAACTTGCTCCAATGAGCTTTGAATGAATTTAAATGGGGGCCAGGATTTCACCTCTGACTCCAACACACATTTCAATTCACTCTGTTGTATCCAGCTCTGATGTCCTCTCATCAGAAATGGCAAAATGGTGAGATTTTCAGGCAAAAGTATGAATCAATTATGCAATTCCTTATTTTCCTACACAGTTTTTCAGTACTATATTGAACAAACTTTGTTCATTACCAATAATAAAAATTTCTAGCCCTTCCATACCAAGGTTTAAAATCATATATGTGCAGAAAAGCTTCAAGGCATTAAGAAGTCAGTAATACATGGGTGTTAAACTCCCAGAAATGAGCGACTGTCATCAGTTGTTCTCTAGGAAGACAAAAATCAGCCATGTTAAAGGCCAAAAGGGAAAAAATACTTCCTTCAAACTAGAAATGGTTTTAGTTATATAGATGTAGGTCAATACCCAGGTATTGGAAGAAATGACTGTGCCAATAGGTGATTTTAAAAACAATTCTGAAAAATGATTTTCTAAATTAAGCTATTTATTGGTTAAATTGATCTATGATTTTTATATATTATTGATAATTTGAACATATGCACATGCGATAATTTAACTTGTTATTTACAGTCTGCTATAGAGAGAACAGAGAGTAATTTTCCTGTCTGAATGTTGATTGAAAAATTGCAAGGTGTTTTTTTTTAAATATAGCACAAAGGGAGGAAAATATATAACAAATATAGAACAAATACAGAACAAATAAAAACCACTCAGAAATGTAAGTGTATTTATTTTTCTTGAGGTTTCACATTTTCTCCAAATTTTCTTTCTGTAAAGACAACCTGCCACATTATATAGACCTGAAAGAGCTTAGCCTATGAAAGAGAAGGTTTTGGTATAAAAAAAAGTTATTGACATGTAAAAATATCCATAT
Organism: Serilophus lunatus; assembly: GCA_013399895.1. Taxonomy (NCBI): domain Eukaryota; kingdom Metazoa; phylum Chordata; class Aves; order Passeriformes; family Eurylaimidae; genus Serilophus; species Serilophus lunatus. The sequence continues at coordinate 1,577,808 of VXBA01001096.1, read as the reverse complement.
AAAATATCCAGATGAAGCCAGATTATACTCAGTGATACCCAATGACAGGACTGGGCCATGGACACAAACTGAAATGGAGGATATTCCACCTAAAAAAGATGAAAAAATACTTTCTTATGAGGATGCTCAAACCTTGGAATAGGTTTCAAAGAGGAGCTGTGGAATCTCTATCTTTAAAGATGCTGTAGGTCCAGCTGCATAGAGCCCTGAACCCACTGCCCCTGATCTGAGCATGGGGCATTGGACGAGACAATTCCCAAAGCTCCCTTCCAATCTGAACTGTTCTGGAATTTTTCTTCAATTGCGTTTTCACCTTCAATGAAACACAAGTATTCTTTGCCTACAACAGAATACGGAATACGCGGAATTTTCACAGAATGACTTTGGTTGGAAGGGACTTTAAACCTCATCCAGTTCCACTCCCTGCCATGGGCAGGGACACCTCCCACTATCCCAGGTGGCTCCAACCTGGCCTTGGACACTTCCAGGGATGGGGCAGCCACAGCTTCTCTGTGCCAGAGTATCACCACCCTCACAGCAAACAATTTCTCCTCAATATCCCATCTAACCCTACTCTCTTTCAGTGGGATGCCATTCCCCCTTCTGCCCCTTCAGGCCCTTGGAAATTGTCTCTCTCCATGTTTCTTGTAGCTCCTTCAGGTCCTGGAAGGCCACAATTAGTTCCCCCCAAAGCTTCTCTTCTCCAGGCTGAACAATCCCAGCTCTCCCAGCCTTTCCTCCCAGCAGAGCTGCTCCATCCCTCTGATTATCCTCTGGGCCTCCTCTGGACTCTCGGACTCTCTCCAGCAGCTCCATGTCCTTCATGTGCTGGTTCCCTGAAGCTGGAGCAGCTCTGCAGGTGGAATATATTTATAAATAGAAGAAAATGTATAAATAGAAAATTGAACAATTATGTTTAATGATTTAGAATCTTTTAATGGGGAAGGCTCGTTGTGGCTTTGCAACATTTTGGTTTTTTTTCCACTAACAGAAAGACTCAAAAAGAAAAGTCAGCAGCTGAAGTTTCTAATGTCAAGCAGAGAGAGCTGTAGTTGAATGCAAAAATGTGGGCACACAGTTGGAGTGCAAATTGATTATATAAAGGGAATGTTCTTTAAATGTCTGGCATTTCTTTTCTTGTTCTGTCCTTTCACTTGTGTGAAATGTTGGTGGGACTTTATGTTCCATGAAAATATAAATACATAGCCAGTGTTCTCAGAAAAAGAGGACTTAAAATACATGCAAATGTAATTATGCATTTCAACTACTGAGTGCAATGTAAAGAGCTTTTAGCAGAGGTAGGAATCAGTTCTATAGTTTGTCTGTCTTGGATAACTGAGATACCTAAATGGATTCTTTATATAAAAAATCCAAAACTCCTGCTGTGCTGCAGCCTCGGGCTCTCCATAACACGGTCTCTTATTAAAATTGCATGTAATACAGATCTAGCATTATCACTTTTATTTCATTAAATCCCCCATTTTCAGCTCATCTAGCTCTGGCAAGAGCTTTTTTGCGTTCTTTTTCATTTCCAGATAAGATTATACCTGAAAATAGAATCTGGAGGCCTTTAAACAAGTTTTTGTTCTCTAGTGCCTGGAGACTTTTGCTTTCCCTTTCTGATGTTATAGGCTTTGTCCTCAGATTTGTTCGAGACCTCTGTACTTAAAAGAAATGGTCAAAGGAATAAATAAGATAAATAAGTGCCTGCTACTGCCTTCATGTCTGTATCTACAATGTCTTCACTCTTTCTTTCAATGTTGCTAACAGCAGTATTAAAACAAATTACCAAATGAAATATTAATATAACAGCTGAGATGTTTCTGGTCCTGCACTGTATATCCCAATTATTTTAGATATTAGTAGAATTGAACAAAACAATATATAAAATACACAAAGAGAGTTGGACTGAAGACCAGGAATACCAAGCACCAAGTCAAACTTCTGAAGCAAACACAGCCCAGCAGAATTCCTGGATCGAGGAGACATGACAGTGCAATCACAGCCTTATCTTCTCACTTGAAGAGCAAAAGGCAGCAATCCAGATATATTTCATAGAATCACAGGATGATTTGGATTGGAGAGGACTTTAAAAATCATCCTGTTCTGCCCCCTGCCATGATCAGGGACACCTCCCACTATCCCGAGGTGGCTCCAACCTGGCCTTGGACACTTCCAGGGATGGGGCAGCCACAGCTTCTCTGGGCAACCTGTGCCAGGGCCTGCCCACCCTCACAGGGAAGAAATTTTAGAATTTTTGGTAGTATTTACTACGAGATAGTAAATGCTCTGCTGCATGGAGTGCATCTCCCAACAATCTGTTCTGTTTGATATAGAGCTGAGGATGTAAAAATCAAGGACTATTTCTCAACAGGACCAGAATAGTGACAGCAACGTGGATCTCTTTTCTCAAAACACTTCAAAGAATACAAATACCATAACCTCAGTTTTATTCCTTGTAAGGCTGAGTCAGTGATTTTCATCAAAAACTTGAGAAATCTGAGGCACAGAAACAAAACTCACATATTAAGTATCCTTCCTCACTGCATCTCTTGTCACAGGCGAGGCTGTTATTTAAAACCAACATGCAGAAAGAACACAAGGTGTGTGTTTATAGGAATAAAACAACAGTTTTTCTTTATCCATGTGTGTTATACCCCACTGTAATGTTTCAGCCAAGGACCTTAAATACTTGAGAAAGTGCAAACAAGCAAAGAAAAAATACAGCATTTAAAATGTAGACACTTAGGCAGTTCTGCTGAGGTCAATAGAACTATTATTACATCTGTGACTGCACCAATTTCCTACATTTATTCTATAACTTTCTTTAAAGTCTTTGTCCCCATCCCTGGAGGTGTCCAAGGAAGGACTGCATGTGACACTCAGTGCTCTGGGCTTGGTGACAAGGTGAGGATCAGTCACAGGTTGAACACCATGGTCTGGGAGGTTATTCCAACCTCCGTGATTCTATGCTTCTTTAGACTATTTGCACATGGATAAATAAATCATTGCAAAGGCATGGTTAATAGTAAATGCACTGATAGGAAGGTTTCACCTCTCATTCCATGTCTCTCTCCCATCTAGACTCACACTGTTTGAAGCACGCCAATGAATAATGCAAAAGAAGAGCCGGCATAATCCATAAGGGTGTCCTCAGTAAGGTTTGCTAAATGCTGCCTGACCTCAGGCACTCAGACACGTTCAGTGTCTTTAGATGCTGATGTTTCTGTCAGACCACACGTGCAAACCCCTTGCCAGAGTTCTGAGGTGAAACTCCTCTGCACTAGGGATTTGTAAAGGAAGCCTCAAACCACTTGAAACACACCTGATTTCAGATCTCATAACCCAAATCAGAAGTGAAGTTCTTGAACCCTCTACTGAACATTGGCTTTAGGTGAAACCCTTTTTTTTCCCTACTATAAAGTGGAGGGAAAGTTTCATTTGAAATTAGTTCTGCAATGTTGTTAAAGCTGCAACGTTGTTAAAGCTGCAATGTAAAACTACAAATTTTACAAACCTAAAAGTGTTAAATCCCTATTCCTCACATAGAATTTGCCCTGATGGAATTCAAAAACTCAGGCTAATTCAATCTCAAGGAAACCACTAGCAAAGCTTAGATGTTGCTGCATTCTAAACTAATTATAAGCTTTTAAAAAATAACCTAAACAGTTTTTGAATGATTATTCCTCGAGAAAAGATATATTTAAAATATTTTAACATCAATATTCAAATCATATTTATGTGATATTATTTCCTATTCATACAGCACAATCACTACAGTTACCACAACACTGCTTATTGTATTATAAACACATGTATGCCTGAAATCATGAGGCTACATATTTTTAGGCTGTTGGGACTGTGACATCAGAGGTGATGGGTAAGTTTCAACTCTTTAGTTTGTATAAAACAGAATCACATACAGTTCTAAACATATTTAAAATGAATTTGTGTGGGTTTTTTGAATGTGCTTTTTCTTGTACCTCTCTCTGTTATTTTTCTAATCATACCTATATTCCTAGTAATACAGGCTTTATAGTCTTTAAGGCACTGTAATTTCACAGAAATAGATTGTACATTCAGGTCAAAATGGAGTAATTTTACGTTTTATAAAGTATTTTTAGATTTAAAAGGGTTTAAGTTTTGTAATGCAGTAGCATTATTTTGCTAAATAAAAAAACTCACAAACTCATCCTGATGGACTCAAGGTGCCCACACTGGGGTTTTAATGGAATAGTCCCTATAGAGGGATAATTTATTGTGGAATAGTAAAACTTTTGGGGTTACACACTGTGGTGTCACCTGTTTTATTTATCAAATTCAATATGACAATTTTTATGCTGAGTCAAGTAGAGCTTTACTAAGTAAGAGCTCCCCCAAATCTACACAATCCCTAAAATGATCTGGCTTTGCAAATAGTGTTTGGATTAGTTATGTAAACTGAGAGGAAGAGATTTCAGCAAAACTCTGTCAGGCTGCAAAGAATCTAATAAGGAAGAGAAAAAAAATCAGGTTTTTTATTTTTTAATCTAACAGAGTTCATAATTAAACCTGAGGCTTCAAGTAATGTGGCTGAGATGGTCACCATGACTGAAACACCTTATTTCTGACTCCTCCTCTTCGAGTACTGCAATATTGATGAACTTGGTATCCAGAGATGTGAGTGGGGTGAGTGATAAGATTGAAGTAGCCCAGTTAGCAATGGTGCCTCTGGAGCCAGAGCTACCAACCCAATCAACCAACAGATCAATGCCCCAAACTGAGCTGCTGCTCCAAATTCCCTCGTCTTTTCAGTTGGCAGTGGCTTCTCCCTCTTGCTTTCACTGTTTAAATTTTTTTTTTTTCCCTTATTTACAAATTAACACCTCTCATCTAAGTGTGAAGTGGAAGAAAAAAATGCACATGATGCTGTAAAAAAAATAAATCCCAAATGACAGCAGCTCACAGATGGGATTGGAGCTGTTCTGGGTTGTCTGGAGAAGAAAGAACACAAGACAGAGGGTCAGGTGGCGCAGCAGCAGGGCTGCCACTGGCTTTGCAACTAATTACGAGCTGTGAGATGAGGTGATTGTGCAAACACAGACAGAATGCAGGGAAATTATATGAGTGATCTGAAAAAAAAAACCCAACAAAAATTACTTGAAAGCAACTCAGGTAGTTTGGGGAAGCGCAGCTCAAGCTGAGAGGACAGAGGAAAAGTGAGTATTTATTAACTACTCATTATAGTCAGAGCGCAATTTCAGAGTGACTTGGGCTGGAGGCATCTGTCCTCTTCTGGCTGCTGAAGAGAATATTGTCCCCAGCTGCTTGTTACTCCTTGCTGGAATTTTCTGCATCCATATTACTGGAGCTGAATTCCGTGTTAATCCCTCCTTGACACGCTGTTTAATCAGCTCACTGCAACACTGCCGACGTGATGTGATGAGTGAGCACAGAGAGCCCAGCAGCCCGGCTGGGACAGCCCTGTGCTGGGGGAGGACTGGGATGAGGAGCAGAGCTCAGCTCAGCCAAGGGGGCACACAGAGCTCCCTGTAATTGCCTGGGCTAATGAGGGCTGGGAATCCCACACACACACTCCAAGTTCTCAGTGTGAAGCAGTTCTAACTGTGGAGGAAACAGTACCACGACTAATTTAGGAGGGACGTTAAACTAAAGATTGGGAGCAAGGTTAAAATATCAGTGAAACAGGAAGCCTACATTTGTAATGGTTCTGATACCAATATTGGTTTATCCTTACTACTCACCCTAGAGATACCAAATCTCTAACAGAAAAAAATATACTTGTAATGTACACTCATAATATATAAAAAGTTATTATTTCAAAACAATTATATTCCAATTATCCTTATTTTAAAAAACATAAAAATCTTAAATACTGGGAGATAACCAAAAGATATTGTGAGTTCTTTTACCTGAAAATGGTGAGACAAAAACAGAAAGGTTTTCTACCAGTAGGGTAGTTTTTAATTATGTCTTGCACCGTACTGAGTGGTTGACCTTACATTGCTTTTATTTTATTCTAACCTTTTGAGAATTCAAGCTTGCAACTTATTTTTAAGTTGCCTTTTTCTTTTTTTTTTTTTTTTTTTTTTCTTTAATATCATTACNTTTTTTTTTTTTTTTTCCTGAATATCAGTACTTTAAATGTCTTGGGCTCTGCATTTGTTTTCATATTAAATTACATAGCTACATGTTGAGCCTGAAAAATGTAAAATAAAATACTGATTTACACAGGAAGAGTTTACTGATTTTCTTCTCAAATTCCTAATGTATTTAGAAACTCATTGATGTAAACTCTAAATTGCTTTCTTCTGCCTTCAACTTGCATTGGACATCACAACATGAGTGTTGTTATATCTTTGACAGAGATTATGATAAAAATGTACTAAACCTCTGGTATTCTTCCCTCCACCTTATTTTCTTTACATTTTTGATATGAAGTTACTGTTTTTCCCCATTCTTACATTGTGCTTGACATTTTTTTTAATTGTGTCTACTATTTATAAGGTGAAGAATTTGAAAATTCTAAATAAATTATCCTTCTATATAATTGGTAATCTATAATTTCCACTGAATTGAAGACTCCAAAGAAGGACAACAAGAATCCTCAGAGCTATAGCATGGCTTTCATGCAAGGAGAGATGAGTTGCAGGAAGTTTCTTCAGTTTGGAAAACAAATGATTGGAAGAGGGTAAGACAATGGTCTATAAAGAATTAGAGGTATGTAAAAATCTGAAAATTATATAAAATTTCTTACATTATATGAGCTAGAAATAAAGCAATGAAACGAACCAGTGTAATTTTTAAACAGTTGTATAGTTTTCTATTTGCCTCAAGTACACATGAGGGAACTGTGGCACAAGAAGCCACAGACATGGATATAAATGCACGAAAGGAGGTGTTCAATAAAATATACATAAACTGATGGCTCACAAGCATTTAATTGCTATTTTTTAACATGTAGACTGTTGTATAATAGAAATGAACCATATCTACCATTTCCATGTTTTTTATTCCTTCATTCCTAAGTTATTGCTCTCCTCTGTTGGCCCTTCTTCAATTCCCAGGACATTTAAGTTGCCTCTCCATGGAGTGGTTTTTCCATTGCTGATAGCCTCTTGTCTGAATGCTGAAAACATACTTCTCTTGTTCATATTAACAGCAACTACCAAAAAGGCAAAGATTTGGACTTTTTCCTTTTCAAGCAAAAGTAATGGTCTTTCCTTTAAATGAATGCAAAGAGGTTTGCTTTGTCTAGGGAAAAAAAGAAGATTTTCAGCTCCATAAAGAGCAGCAACCAGTTCTGGTGCTGCAACAACGTGTCATGAGGAGTCAGATCAAGCACTTTCATGAGGGAAAGGAATTTAGAGGATCTGTACTTTGTTTCAATCTAGGTTCTAGAATTTAAAAACAAACAAAACAAAGAAAAAGCAAACCCAAAAGTTGTTTGACATTTCTAAAGTGATCCAGCCAGAACCAAGCAGTTCCAGTGACAGTGGATGCTCGACCTTGATACGTGTTTTTGTAGCAGCCTGGAAGGAACACTGATACAAATGTAAGCATATAAGCATCCCTCATTAAAGCACATACATGTGTCTCACCTCCTGTGTCTGCCAGTGTTAGCTCACTCCTTTACAAGGTCTCATGTTAGTAAGGTCACTGAGGCAGATGAACAGAGAAAGTGAGCAAGAAAATGCAGGAATATTTCTCTCCATAATGGAAAGCCTAAGTACAAGCCTATGTCTAGAGAAAAATATGTACTGCAATTTCCTACCAGCTGGAGGTGGAAAAAAAAATGCTCAGCTTGTCACAGCTAACTATAGCTGTTAATTTTATTATTATCATTATTACTTTTTTATTGCAATAGCACCTGATGATCAATCTGGGAGTTGGGGACCCTACTGTGGAATGAATTGAACACACTGAACACAAATACATCTCCTGCCCAAAATCACTCACCTGCAGAGGTCTGCAGAGAACTAAGTGCATCTTGTTTTTAAAGTAGTTTTTAGTGTAGAGTCTGGTGCAAAATGTGGTGTGTTATTCTAAAATAAAAACCTATACAGAACAGTTCTTTTGTGTCCAGATACAGTGACTAAGGCTCACCAGAGAACAAATCATCTCTATTTTGTTAACATGCAATGCCTTATTAGACACTGTGTCAGGACAAATGCAAGCATTTGGTAAATATTGGGCGCCCCTATGTTCAATAAAATAAGTGGCATTAACGACCTCTCTCTTTTCAGGGAACCCCTTACAAGATTCCAGCAGCAAGACTGTTTCTCTGAAGTTTTGTTCACTTTGCTGCCATTCACTCTCGTTATGAAGAACTTTGTATTTTTGGAGAAAGGTCCCAATTACCCACCTGCCATTTCCAGAAGCACCAGTGAACACTGGAGTCACAGAATCACAGAATCATGAGGGTTGGCAAAGACCTCCAGGCTCATTAAGCCTTTGTCCAAACACCACTGTACCCACTAAAACATATCATGAAGTGCCACTTCTGCTCATTTTTTGATGCTGATTCCACCACTTCCCTGGGAAGCTTGTTTCAGTGCTTGACAGCCCTTTCAGTGAAAAAAGTGCCAGCACTTGTTGACAGGGATTTCCCCTTAAGAGGCCATATTCCCTTTATAGAATTAGTGGAACAGTTTCTTTAATTCAAGAAAACCAGTAAAATTATAGTTTTGCCTATGGGAGCTCAGTTTTACAGTAAAAAACGGGAGAAAGCTGATTCAAATTCATCAATGTACTCACCAAGTGCTGGGTTAATAGAGACTTCACAACACCTCTTACCTGAACAGACAACTTAGAGAAGCCTTGACTGATTTCTGGTTGTAAATGACCATTCTGACATCTGAAAATCTGCTTCAACACCCTGTCCCTGGGCTCGGATTGTGTAAATAATGCAGGATTTGCCATGGAGCAGAGCATGAGCTGTGTTAAGAAATTCAATGGTAAATTATTAATTATGTGCAGCAGGCTGAGGTATTACTTAAACTGTGCCCCAAACAATGGTGAGGACCAGATGCTTCAAAAAACAAATCATGGAACAATGATCTATAAAAACCTGCTTCTCAGCTCCACAAATGATGGACTTTTTATATGTTAATTATATCCTGCTTAAATATATATGTGCTACTGCAGGGTTTGCTGGGGCTGTCACTGTAAGTTTTGACTTATTTTTCACTGCAAAGTCCTTCACCACATTCATCTTTTGGTAACCTTGCTTTTCTGTGACCATTCATTGATATTTCTGACTGTGACACTCTAAGAAAGTTGCTTTTTATTGAAGTGCAGGGGTTAGACTGTGGAACATCTGACAGTTGTATTTTTAAGTGAAATTAACTATTTTAAGATTTTAATTTCCAGCTCTCAAAGAGATATTAAAGTGGTATATGAGGACAATTTGGATAATGGTGATTTAGGTTATTATTATAGTAACATGCACTGTAAGTGTAAAACTCCAAAGCACTCAGGGTGTTGTCATGAAAAAGGCTGAACATACAGCATGCATGTATATGGATGGAGTTAGGGAAACTTACAGAATTGAAAAAATATTATCTATAATATATCTTTATATATATAATTTATAAGATTTGACAATTCCTTTGGCATTTTTAACTTTATCACTTGCAGAACTTAAATTAGTGAGTGATACAGGTCAAGAGCCTCCTATGATAGTGATGCAAAGGTGAATAAACACAGCATTCAACCTTCATGTAAAACACTGGTAAGATGAAATATCTTGTAAGAAGCTGATTAAATTACCTTCCACTGGCTTCCATTCTTTGCTGATGTAAAAGGCTGAGCAGATAATGCATTTATAAATCAATGTAAGGCAATGGCCAAGCTGACAGCACTGCAGCACTATCCAAACAGCACCAGCTGTATCCAGGCAACACCAACATCTCCAGCAGAAAGACCACCTGAGAAATTTGTTTAACTTCAAGAGGGAGACACACTAGAGTGTCTAAAGTTGTCATAAAATCAGAGTAAAACAGATAACTATTAGTAAATAAACTTCAACTCTGCTCATGTTCGTTTAGTAAAAAAAAAAAAAAAAAAAGTAGGTTTGATTATTTAAAGTGATAAAATCTATGTTATCTGCTGAAATCTGCTGAGTTTTTAGTTGGTTATATTATATAATTTACCAACAAGAACAGCTGAATTTACAAATACCACTTTACTTACTTTACTTGCCTATGTTGACACATCTGTGGCCACCACAGCATAAAGAGTTGGGAAGTTTGAATGCAAGTTGGTCCTGAAGATAAACCATCTTTAGCAGATTGATGGTACAGAAATTGTATGGAGCTAGAAAACCCCTCCAACGCTCTGGTATCTATTTTTGTTTATACTCAATCATTTTAACTTTGCATTTGGCTTCTTTACCTGTTTAAGTTTCACAAAATGAAAAAAGTTTTTCCCTCTCCCCTCTAAGAAAAACACAATCATGGAAGGATAACTCCCTGGGTCTACAAAGAATTTACCAGAGAATAAAAAAAGGAATTTTGCATCTGGACTCTAAGGAGTGGAAGAGTTTGTTCTGGATTATAAAAACACAACTCCTGACAACTTGTTAAAGTTCCTATTTCTCCAGCAGATTGTAAGTAAAAGTTCATAAAGTGCTTTATAAGGGTGTTTTCATATCTAATACAATTTTATTTTATTTATAATTTTTAAATGAGGGAATTAGTTTAATTAATTAGAAATTCAGAATAATTAATCTCTATGGTTTTCACTTGGACTTTTTTTTTTTTGATGGAGTTTGATGAGTTTTGGTTGTGATGGTTGTGGGTTTTTGGTGTGGTTTTTTTTGTTTGTTTGGGATTTTTGCTTGTTTGGTAGGTTTTTTTTATTCATTTCTTGGTTTTAGAGGTTTGCTTTTTTTTCCATTATTCAATGACCAACATCAAGTCTTAAAGAAGTAACAGCCTTAGCCATAAAATATCCAACTGCACACTCAGAGTAGAAAGGCAGAGTGCAGATTTTATGGTTACTGTTCCACTTTATATTTACTATCCTGTGTCTTAAAGTTATATTTTGCAAAATGTATGCACAAGCATTACCTATGGCTATTTGTGATGCACATCAAATATTTAATAGCTGCTTAAACTGCAAGTTGTAGGGGAAGTACCAGTAATACATCTGAGAGCATAAAATCATTTGGTCAGAAATCAAGCCAAAATATGTGCATCCCCTCAAAGATAACAGTCTTTTGCTGAAGGTGTAAGTGTATATAATAAAACATTACTTCTAGGATTTTTTAATCTTATTTTCAAGTATTTATTTCAGAAGTAATATGCAGTTATATCATGTTTAAAGCAGTTTCTGTGGGGAGGTGCATAATCAAGGTCGTTCACTGCATATTAGAGAAGGTTTTATTTTATACTTAGACTGGGCACAGATGTATTTTTCTCTTATAAAGCACTTCAATATTTTCTTCAAAATTTCATTTTAGATTTTATAAGTGCTGAATTTCCAATTTTAATAGAGACACAAAAGAAGATATTCCTATAATCTGGAAGCAGAACTACTCCATACCCACTTTGTTCATTGTTAGACATGGCTCTTCTAGTTCTCAGTTTTGATAAGGCCAAACACTGCAGTTCCACTTATGCCAAAGCTCTTGAAGGAAACTAATTTGTGGTGGTTTTTTTGTTGTTGGTGGTGGTGGGTTTTTTTTGTTCGTTTGTTTTGTTTTTTGTAAAAAACTATTCTCTCCTTTTGAAACTTCAGGTGTTAAGGAAAGGACAGAAAGCCAAGGAATTCCCTGTTTAGCACCTTGCAGAGGGGCTGGAATGCTGACAGGACCTTGTTTGTTTGGTGATGAATCACCCCATAAGTGACACTCATTTGGCTTAACCAAGCGGCAGCTTCATCACTTGGATCCGTGTAAAAGGAATTCTTACCCAAGATGTGCTCTCTCAACTCCTGATCTAAGGTAGCAAAAGGCCTCTGCTTCTGTCAGTGCCATGTGAGAGGAGCTCAGAGCTCATGAAAAGGTGGCAATTTTTAGCTTTAATTTCGTGTCCTTTTCATAGCTTCCCTTTCTCGTCTCTGTTTTCTCAGTGGGTCTCTATGTGCAAAGAGAAGTCAGAAACTATAGATGAAACCCACAAAAACAGCACTGGCACACTCTTCTATTGGAGCAACTGGTTTTGTTCTATTGAGCAACTGGCTGCCTTCACTAGCAGCCCACACCCCACACTCACAGCTCCTCTTTGTGACTCAGCTTTCCAGTGGGGAGCATTTCTCTACCCTGCAGAGCACTGAGAGGCTTTGCAAAGCATTTGGGGAGCTCTGATTAAGAGGCACTAAAAGAGTGTTTTTCTCATCCTCTTCACATTCACCTTTTTTCTCCCAGCTTGTTTTTATCACTTTAACTCTCACTCAGTAAAACCCAGTTTGCCTCTCCCTGCTCTCAAATTCAGAACTATTTCAGAAGGATCTGAGAGATAAAGGCAGTCACTAGACAGCAGTAGCCTATGGCATTTGGCTGAAGGGATGAGAAATTAGTGATAAAATACTCTGTCGGTATTAAAACCCCCAAATGTACTGAAGTAGGGGAGCTGAGTTTCTTCTGTGGTATTAAATTGCTTTAAGCATCATTGAGCACAGAAATCTGTGAAGAACAACCCACCTGTACCCACTCTGTAAGCGTGGATCTCTTCATTATTTACGTGCTTTCTCATCTCTTCTGCTCAAAATGGTTCAGTCAAGGACTTGCTAATGAAAAAATATTAATTGGGAGGAAATAAGAGCAAGGATGCAAGTAATGACACACCTGAAGGAGCGGAAGTTTCATTCTGAAGTGTCTTCCCCCCAGAAAGACTCTGGTAATGCTGTGAAGGCAAATTTCAAAAGAATGAAATAGGTAACTCCTTTACAGGTCATTCCTTGTAGATGAACAATTAGGAAATAATACAGGGCCACTAAAATCTAAATTCAGTATGGTTCATTTGAAAAGGAAAAGTAGAAAGGAGTCTCGGAGGGACCTTCTGGGTCTCTGCAACTCCCTGACAGGAGGGTGGAGCTGGGGGGGGAATCAGGCTCTGCTCCCAGGGAACAAGGGACAGGATGGGAGGGAACAGCCTCAAGCTGTGCCAGGGGAGGGTCAGGTTGGACATCAGGAGGCATTTCTTCCTGGAAAGGGTGATCAGGCATTGGAAGGGGCTTCCCAGGGATGTTTGGAGTCCCCATCCCTGGAGGTGTCCAAGTGGGGACTGGATCTGGCACTCCTCGGTGCTCTGGGTGGGGATTGGGCACAATTTGGACTCAGTAGTCTTGGAGGGCTTTTCCAACTTCAGTGATTCTGTGGCTGAAAGTCTTACATGGAAGACCAGGCTAATTTAGAACACTGTTTGTGCAGGGTTTCCCTCTCATTCTAGCAGAATTCCAGCATGAGTTTTAGCACATGCCAAGTGCTAAAGGTGGGCATCAGAATTACAACAAAGGAATCCTTAAAAGCCTGAATGGCAGAGCAAAGGATGGGTACAGGAAGAACTTGGAAAAGAAACAATGGGGAATTTGAGCTTTTACACATTTTGAGTGGTACCTTCAGGTGTGGTATCTCTGAACAGCCTTCCCAATAAAATGATTAAGAAATATGCCATCCCTTTAAATCTTTACGACAAATAGCACATAAAAGGCAAAGCTGAAAAGAACTGACAGTAATTCAGAAGATAGCCCCTAAATTAATATGATTCTGGCTCAGTAGTAACAATCAATATCCTTGGCTTTTTAAACTAACCCACTCAGGAAGGGCAGGTACAGCTTTGTATAACAGTGTCATTCTTATAACATTGCAATTTCTAATGATGCCCATATTTTAAATGATCACATGCCAAAGACATAAAAATGGATATATTCAAGACAGAAAAAGTCATAACAGTGATGGCTTACAGAGATCACCATGTAGACCCTTGTCTGAGGAGATCAAAGTTGATTTGGTTGCACTAATTCAATTATGTCCCTTCACAGAGAAAAGTTGTTACTAAAGACATTCCCAGCAGTGAAAATGCACAAGATTTACAACTGGTTATTGTGCATGTAAGAATTAAGGGAAGTTATTAATTAGTGTAGTCATTAATCTGGATCGCCTACTACCTGCTGCTGGCTTGATTTCCATATGGTGATTTTTAATATATATGTGCTGGTCCAGTCTAAACACCATTACATTTTGGATTTTAAGGATACAGCTGAGTGCTCTTGGCCTGTACCACCTCCTGTGGGAACTCAGAATGCTTTGTACCCCTAAGAAAAGATTAGTGCTTTGCAAGACTGGGCCCTTGATTAAAGACTAATCTGTATTACTTTTCCCTATACTGTCTTCTCATCTGATATTGTGGAATGAGAAACCAACCTTGACCCTCTACCTCATGAAAATGCTAAGAGAGAAAATTCTTTTTCAGGACTTTGAGAGATAAACAGCCAATTTTTCTTTTTTGAAAACACTGCAAGAAAGTGCTGTCATACAGCATTTCAGAAATGGTCTATAACTCAAGGGCAGGCAGGGGGAAGCCATTAGGGATTGGAAAGAGGTGAGCCAGAAGAGATGAGAGAGAAATATGTGTTTCAGCAGCAGATTTAAAAACGAAAGAAGACTGAAAACTTCTAAAGCTATTACCTAAAAAAAAAAAGTTCAATTTGTTCAAAAATGTTCCTCGATATAGTAGAGTTGAATTAAGCATCAGATTCAGCAATTCTAATGTTTTAGTAGAGGAGTAAAACTTCGTAGTGACGCTGGAGGTCTCAGGCTTTTTGTTACATCTATTTTAAGCTATTAGGTGATGCTTAGAGCTGAGATGTGCAGTAACATACGTGCCTCAACATTTAGTGGTTTGTAATAAAAAATAAAAGTGGATTAAAGAGTGCAAAAAAAGATCAAAAAATAAGGACACCTTTCCCATTCCCCACCTCAGACAGTCCTAAGAAGGTGAAAATGCCCCACAACGTTGAACAATTTCTCTGGTTGTGGCTGGAAAAGTGAACAATTTTTTCCACATGTTGGCAGAAAATGAGGGATAAAGTGTCTGAAGAGCCTCAAGTGAACACAGAGATGCAGTGGAGAGAAAAATGGAGATAAAGTTAATTGATAGGAGAAGGCCTGTAGGAAGCTAAGGAAAATTATTCAGTGCTCATGTACTGGAATGTGTGATAGGTGAGACCAAGGCAGTTTACAGTGCAACACCCTGTATCTCAGAGAAAAATAACTGATGTATCATATTAGCACTGCTGATGTTAATCAAGCCAAAAGTCTTGCCTATAAAAATCTCACAATATATCCTGACTGAATAAGAGCTGACCCGGAACAAAAAAAAACAGGTTTTGAATATATTTTTTAACTGAAACACACTGTAGTTTCCTTTTAACTAAATATATTATAAATCAATTGATTTCTGAGCACTTTAGAAATTCCTGAGAATTCGTGAAGTTTGTATAAACACCGACTCTTATCATGGCAAATATTTATAGTGCAAATGTAGTTTATGAACTAGTGGATGAAGCAAGAATAAGACACATCCTTTTTTACTTTCTCAGTTTCTGAGATTAATCAAACATATAAACTACATTGCTCCAAGCAAACCTATTCCCAAATAGAATGTGCACAAAGCAGCTACTGGGCTGTAAATGTGTTATTTGAAAGAAATAAAAAAGGCATTTTTGTTCTTTCTTTTCTGCTTTCTATGGTGGGGCTAAAAGATTATTAAAGCAGGAGCACTGATTCCTTACATATGTAAAAGTCTTTGGATGTAGATTTTAGCCCCATCTCCCTCATCTGCTTTTCCTCTGTGACCTCTGAGATCTAGTTCTAGCCCAGGCTGCACTGGGCTTAGGAATGTGAAAGATAAGTTAATTATGTCCACATTTTTATGTATCAGAAGAATACAAAAATATGGGGTTTTCTCTGGCTCAACTTTTTTTTTTTTTTTTTTTTTTTTATGGAACTTAACTAATGTTTTAATGAGGTTTTCAAGTGCCCTTTGAATGCCTCCAACAGCTCAGTGTTGGAAACAAAACCACCATTTCCATACATGGGCCTCCAGGAGCTTCTGCAAGTCTAAGCTTCAGCTTTAAAAACCTGTACACATTATTATGTCCATATCTTTAAAAACAGGAATTGCCCAATGGTATTTGGAATTCAAAAGTTCCATTAGCCTTGAGTTTGCAGATGAAAGCAATTGTGAAGGTGGGATTTGGGGTGTGAGAATTGCTTTTCTTTCCAAGCTGCTTCTTTGGGTGGAGAACAGACGTGGGGCCCTTTGGAACCTCCCCAAGGTGCTGCTCTCTGCCACGAGGTTTAACTTAAGTGGTTTCCCTGGGGCTTCAAAGCATCACTTTTAGATTCTAAAATTGACTAGTAGTGTAGCTTAAAACATGGTACATTGAAATGTTCGATGATAAATGTTCACTAAATTGCTATCATTATGTAAAAGATATTACCCTTAATAGTCTGATGGTACACAATGAAGGGTTCAGAAATATCCTGCAATTAGGAGCTTAATTTCAGACTCTCATTACACCATAAAGTTTTTTCTTCCAACTTAGTTTTGAGCGTAAGGGTTCCTTGAGAAATTGCTATTCCAAAAAAAACCAAAACCCAACTTTAATGTCTGGAATCTGAAGCTCAGATTTTAAAGCAATTAAATAGTTTTATGTTCTATTCAGGTAAGCAGAAGGCACCATGATGGACTATCACCACTACGTGGAGATGCAATTAGGAGCTCTTTTATAGTTGTGACAGGCCAATGTAAATGTAATCACATACCAATTAACAACTAATTATTCTGTTACTACCTGATTCATGCCTTGAGTTAGTAAGTACCCTGAACCTGCTTTGTTAGACATAAGTCTAATGATTAGATTTTATTATATGTCTGTACACCAAAGAAAATAACAGAATAATTTATTCTAAAAATACATATAATCGGTATATTACCCCACTTAAATGACCAGAAAAAATTAATAACAATTATAAATATTAAAAATTAATATTAACAGGCCTTGTTCTTCTAACAGAAGCAAGATGACATGAATATGACCCATTAACAATTAAAAATATTAAACAATCTTTTGAAAAATTCTGTGGGCTTCCTTCCTTTAGCACTAACTTGGGAATAGGTTTATTAAAATGGAGAGAAGAATCAAGCTGCGAAGAAGATGGTCTCTCATCAGCCTTGTGACCTGTATTTATTATGTCTACTTCAATCTTCTCAATTGATGTGTTTCAGGTGATACCTCCACCACAGTGGACATGTTCTTTTGTAAGTGCAGGAACAGCCATTTTATCTCACTCAGTCTAATAAAAGCACCAACCCAAACCATTTTCCAGATTATAAGCACCAACTGAAAGTTAAAATATTAGAGCTTACAATAAAATACAAAGGAAAAAACATATGGCTCAAGGGAAAGCAAACTTTGTCTGCTCTTGAGAATGAGTGATGGTTCAATCTTCTGCTGCTTTTCCAAGAGCTTTGGGTCATTTTGAAAATGATCTTCACTGCCCACGAGTTTAAAAACTTAATCAAGATCAATATAAAACCATTCCGGGTCACCTTCCTTACCCCTAGGAGATATTTTTCTTTGTTTTCAGTGTTACACCTGTGGGGGATACTTTTCCTCATAGATCTATTTATTTTAATTTATTCCCCTCGCCAAGAAAAAAATTTTCTGCATCTGGAAAACTAGGATTTTTTTAAAACATAATTCAAAATTAAAGGTAAATCGAGTCTATGCCTGTTTTCTAGGTCATAGCATGTATTTTGCATTTTTATATTTTACTTCTCTCATAAGTATGTGAGGGTTTGGTTTGTTGCATGAAAATCTAGCAACATGTGACTTGTGGTAACTATTTTTCTCTTCTCTCTTTTTTCTTCTTTCTTCACTCTTTCTTTCTCTCTTTTCTTCATTCTTTTAATCTCTTCTTCCTCTGATCTTTTCTTTCTCTTATGGGTAACTTAAAACCAAAGGAGCTTCTATTCTGTTGAGCTGAGTTACTGATTGCTTTAGAATAGGTGTTTTTGTGGACTGTGTTCTTGTTTGCTGATTCTGTAGTGCAATCTCTGAAATTGTATGGGACTGGAGTTTGCTAAAGCTTTCGTGTAATGCTTCTCTTGGTTGTATGTTATTCCTGTAAATCCTTTTGCCAAAACACCAATTTTCTCACTAAATTAAAAGAAATTCTCTTGAAGAAAGTATAATACCATTTTCTCTAGACATGTTTTCATAGATAATAACAAACCTAGAGACTTTAAATGTTTTAAAGTCACACATCAAAGTAATTTTCTTAGTTAAGCTTATATAGCATTGAAACTGAGTTTTTGCATGGACACAAAAATTTAAAAGTAACAAATAGACAACAGATTACGTGGCTATGACTAGACCAGAAGATCTACAGACAGGACCAGTGAATGACACACTTTCTTGGCATTTTATCCCAATTATCCCAGGCTTGTGGACAAGCTACCCTCCCATTAATGACTCAAGCCCCTGGGACGTGCCACTGGAATGTCTCTGTTTTGTTTTATCTGGAGCAAGCCCAGGTCATGGTCTGCAATGTGAATCAAACTGTCCTAAACAGGGACAGTCCCAACTCTCCTTCCAAGGGTATAAAACAATGGCAATTATAGGTAATGCCAATAGACCCTTCTGTGTCCTCTTAAAACAAAATGTTACTGAGAGATGGTGAAGAAGGCTTGGCACAGATTTTGAGAGTTAAGGTACCTGTGAATTTGTATTGTGATTCCACATTGAACCTTTTGTTTAATTTTAAGATCTGATTGGAAACAATCAAAGATCATTCCACACTTCCAAGCTGAGTTAAGAAATACTTATCCTTTGCCAGTTTGAATGCCCTTAATATACTTGTCACTTAAGCATCATCCAAACTTTTGGGTTTTTTTTCTTTAATTTCTAACAATATTTTGAAATTTCCAATTTGTAAAGCTCTCTTAAATAACTACACGCTGAAATGCAATATTTCGCTTTATTATCATTACTAAATAGGTATTTACTACATTTATCCTATCCATTTAATAAGTTTCTCTATTCCTTCCTATTCTCATATATTTGGTGTCTGACATTGTTTTAGAAACTGTTTCATTTGAATAGAGAAATGAATTTTTGCCTTCTATAACAAAGAGTAAATGGAACACTTCCCCTTCTCCAGACATCCTTCAATAAATTGGCCTTTAACATTAAAATCAAAAGAAAAGGGTTCATCAGCCCTGCTAATTAATTTTAATGATTTCTTAGAGTTCTTTATGTGCATCACTGTGTTAGTTTGAAACTAATTCATCAAGCACCTGATTAATTAGAGCTGAATCGCATTTTTCTGCAGCTCAAATACAGTTTCAAAATTTGTTTCTTAAAATTTTTTTTATTTTTTTTTTTCCCTACTGAATGTAAATTAGCCAGTTTCACATTTTCGTTTGCCATGACATTCAGCTGGAATAACCTAAAGAACAGCCATAAAAGTTCTGTTTGGTAATTTCTTTTTAAAACCTGGGGCAGAGCAGGACATCTCCTCAGCACATGCTGCCCCCTCTCCATGGGACCCTCCCTTCTGTCACAGCTTTCCTGTCACAACAGTCGGGATGCTTGAGAAAAGATGTGGTTATTCCTGGTCCTCCACAATGATCTACTTTAACCCTGGACAGGGTTAGACTTTCATGAGGAGCCAAATATAAAATGTGTACTGAAATCTGAGACATCTTCTAAAATACCCTGAAAACCCTTCATCAGCCCAGTACAGGAATTCAGAAAGCTGAACCACAGATTTCTTCAGGGGAGACAAAGAAAATGGGAAAATGCATTAAGCTTAAAGATTGGAGATAACTGACAGATCACAGACACACAAATTGAGTGCACTGGAGTGAAATCTTTCCCACAACGACTCATGTCAACTTTATTTTCATAGATTGTGGGATGCCATTTCACTCTGGGCATCTGTAGAAAAGACCCAGCAGAGTTTTGACTCACTGGATGCTTTTTTGCATCTTTTAATCTCACTCATCTAAATATGCCTGCTTTTCCTTTGAAACTTTACAACTTGAAGGTTTAAAAACCTTTTTAGAAAGCAAGGACTTCTGTTTACCTAAAAGTTAGAGAGGAAAACATAAAAGATACTAAAATTTAAATGGCTGTGTGATTTGTGATTTTCCATGGTTTTTATCCAGCTAAAAGCAATCAAAATCTTCTTCAACATGGCTATCATTGCTCTCATGTTAATGACACCTTGACAAGTCAGGAGGAAAATGAAAAACATTGATTTCTGAAGGACTTTTCTGAATCTGCTGTCAAATAGCATTAGAATAAATTAGCTTCTAATATTTTAATAAAGTGAAATAGTTTGTGATTTTTTCTTCAATAGCTTATGACTCATCCCATACAAGAGCACAGCAGATTAACAGCTACTTCTCAATATGTTGCTTTAATCTGTTTTTGTTTACTCAAAAATTGCTTAAATGATGCAATCTAAGTGCAGAACAAGCTTTTCATGGAATACAAAACATGTTTAAAGAAGCAGCTCTCAACCTTAGGTCACCTTTAATATGCTGAAAATGCAATTTTTTAACTGAAAATTAGGCATTTTAAAACAAAGCTAACACCACTGTAGATCATGGAATTTCTTTTGTTTGATATCACCATCAATCACTAATATTTTCAAGTTTCAAACTCCAAAGATAAGGGGAAAATGTTTCAGTTAAAAATGCTACAAAACAAACTAAGCCACAGCAAGAATAAATTTTATTTAAAATAATATTTAGAGCTGAGACATTCTAGATTTGAAAAAAAGCAGAATACAGTACAGTAGCTATAGAAAAATTATACTTCACTTTACAGGCCTTTAGAAGGAGTAAATATTTTCTAAAATGAAATATTACTCTGAAAGAAAAAACACAACCCTCCCCTGTTGATGTGTTCTGGGCTTCTTAAAGGTGATTGTTCACATTTATTAGCTTCATTAAATTATAATTTCAGTAACTTTTGTCAGTTTAAAACATTGTGTGTAATTGTATAAAATGCCACATGCACATATCAGTGATAAAGATGCTTAGAAAATATTTTTACATCTTAAGATCTTTGGTTGACGTTTAATGAGCTGTAATTATTTCCTCTTTAAAAAACAAAACAAAACACAAAACCAACCAACCAAATAAAAAACACCCTCCTTGCACTGACAAAATCCTCAGAAACATCCCCAAATGTGTGTTTCTCTCTCTTACATATAATGGTGATGACAAAAAGAAGATTTGAAGATAACTTCTCTTTTGCACAGCCAGGAAAACATTGCAAAGAAGCTTTTTAGCAAGGAACTATTTAGGCAATTACTTGTTCAAAACGGAGACAGAGCTGCAGAAGTTGTGTGCAAATTCACCCCTCTTGTGCTCTCAGGAGTTCATTCTTTATTTTGAACTAAAGATTTATTTGTTTTTAATATAATAGGAATAAGAAGCAAACCAGGAGATTAAGATCTTAATCTCTATGGCAAATCAGGCACCTTGAAGACATTGAAAAAATCAGTTTATTATCAGCCACTTTAAATATAAATAATAAACTCTCTTTCTTCCAAAATCAGCCAAAACTCTCTCATAAATTTGCCGTTTTCATTCCTGACCTCATCCTGCAATTTTGGGTCCAGCAGACGTGGGTTTGTTGAATCCATTTCCTACTGGGCTCCCCAGTACATTGCCTTGGCCATGGATGATTATACAGCTCTCTGAGAGCACAGAAAATTACCAGTAATTTAGGAAAAAAATTCTACAGCAAAGGCTGCCAGAATGTGCTCTTCAGTTTAAAAAGATATTCCCAGAGCCTGCCTGGTTTTACTGGTTGTTTAAGTCCAATGCATCATTTAAATAAATATCATTTTACGTCTTTGTCGCTCTCTCCCTCTCCAATGAATTTAAATCAACTTGCAGAAATCTTTCTATCACCACTGAAAACATAACCCTACCATTCATGTTTGTACATACAGCAGCAGGAAAGAAAACCAGAGATATGTGAGTGCTGTGATGAAACACTGTGAGTGACACAGAAAAAAATATAAATAAATTTATTAAACTTTGACAATATTTTCATCTTGATTCACTGATTCTCTCCAAAACAGGGGGAAGAAATGATCTTCCTTGGGCATATTTAAAGATTCTATTACAAATTTTTAACTAAATAAATGATCAATGCAGTAACAGTTGGATATACTGGAATTACAAACTGACTTTATATACTAAATTCCACTTGAATTGTTATTCTATTTTCTGCTCATTCAGTACTACTTATATCTAATGCTTATTTCAATTTGTTTATTATGACTTTCTCAGATACTGTATAGGCCAAATATCGCTATTTAGGACTGTAACACACTTTTTGCCATCTCTTTTTTATTTAACCAGGATGCAGCTACTTTTTATGGAATAGACAAACCCCAATACCACGATTTTTCTACAGCCCACTGTTTGTCAGCCCTGTTGATTGTGATACACAGAGGATGTTAAGGGTCGGGTCACAGCTGAATTAAGACATCAAGGGGTTTATTTCATGCACCTGCACTTTCCTGCTGCTTCTAAATATTTTGAGGAGTCACTGGTAGACCAAAGAAATAATCTCTGAGTGGTTCCACCCAGGTGCAGTCTGACCTTTCGCTGTCTGTTCACTAGCCTTCAAAAAGCACCAGAGTAATGAAAAAACAAAACCCACAACCTTAACTGCAGGATACAACAGCAAGGGTGGCTTATAGTGTGAAGTTAATAGTTAGATAAACCTGAACAGCAAAGGGAAAGGTTGCACAAAATGACTTACCCCTGGCCATGCAAGGATGCCATAGAAAAAAAGTGAAGTCTTGGCAACTGATGTGAGTGATCAACCCTGTCTAATTCCATCTTTCAGACTTACCAGCCTTGCTGGACTTGCAGTCTGCAGGGCAGGCTGGGGTGATGCACCTCACACCCCTCCTTGGGCAGGGCTGGTAGCTCAGAAATGTGACAAACAGCACCTGGGCTGAGCAAATCTTCAGCTGTCAGACACTGCTCCCAGGAAGGAGGGCAATGCGCTCCTGCTTTCTAAGAAATAGCCTGGGAGACTTATTTTTCTTACCTTAATAACAACCGCAGTGGAACAACATATTTCTAAATGAAATTTCAAAGAAAGTTACCCACCCAGATTGTGGCCCAGTTAGAAAATTGCTGTGCCTCAAGCCAACTCTCTTGCATTCCTACAACCAATGGCGCTGAGTGAGACCCTTTGAGCTCTCCTGGCTATTGTGGGCCCCTGGCACCCAGCCCGGGTTAAACCACTACACCTTCTGAGTGAGGCCTCTCAGAGCCACTGAACTCCCAGGTTTGCTGTACTTGAAGGACCATCACCAAATGATGATGGTGGAGCCTGGGCTGATACCCCTCTCCTTGAGGCTCAACCCTTCACCTGTTGAGAAGATGCAAAAGCATCCAACATGAGTCCTTCACTGAACTCCAGGGTAATATTTCACACATTCCTTTAGGTGTGAATATGCCATAGCAAATGCATTGTGAATGTTGCTCACTTAAATTCTTAAATACATTAGGTTTGTAAGTTAGGCCTGTGAGTTACTGTTGTTTTATAGTAAGTTCTGTAGAACGTTCTCTTACATTATTTAAATCAGGCTATTGATGAGTGCTCTTAGGTTCCAGTGCTATTAAAACTTTGGGTCTAGACTACTGATCAAGCCTTATGTTAAGTTTGGCAAGGAAGTTCCCTCTGAACCTTGTGATTCAATGGGAAGGTCTCCTTTATTCCTTTGTCCTTAAGCTTTTCCATCTCCAGCCCCCATAAAAGTCATTTTAGGTTGATTTTAGTTTCATATTTTTCGATTGCAGTCCTATTTTTCTCTGTGTGTTTTAACCATCTAGTACAAGGTAGAGCAAACCTTGCTAATGAACACTGTTGTACTTTCACCTTTGTGTTAAACCTTTCTTTGTTGGTACCTTTGCCAGTGACTCTTTGAGTGACCCAAAATACTTGTTTGTGGCACAAAGGCATATCACAGGATGTCTCCAGAAAAGTCTTCAGAGATCTCATGAGAAAGTGAGAAGGTTCCCTCCACACCATCCATCAGGATTTAATCCTGTGGAAACCATAGCACGTAGGTAGATGGAAAGCCCTGGTGTCTTGTCTACATATGGCCACAGTATTAACCCCTTAAATTTTGGAAATAGTCTTCATATTGTCTTACACTTCAATTAAGCAAATAGAAGCACATCCCATGTTCTGGAGCATACAGTATAATTTTGTTAGTCTGTGTATTTTCATTATGTTTCCAACAATAATTGTGTTATTTCTACTACCAATATGAATTTGAAGAGGAACGAGCCCTTCCGTGACTTCAGATCTTTGTTCACAGCATAATACACATGATATATAAGACAGAATTATTGTTCTGCATTTTAGTAGTTGTTATAGTCTCAATAAAGGGCAAGGTAATATGTTAGATCAATAAAAATGTGAAAATGAACAAGAACCTTCATTCACATTCCACGTGTTGTTCCAAGAACAGGAATCATATCAGAATAGAGTGACCTCCACTCCAAAGGAAAGGGAGAACCAGTGCATTCACAGATGACCATGAGAGAGAGGGAGCAGTGTATGAAATTTTTGTATTGAAAGCAATTAATGAGTCATTTAAAAAGCGAAAAAGGCCACAGAAACACCAGGAATGTTCTTAACCTCAGAATTTGTGGGGTTTTGTTTGGTTTGTTTTGGAGGATCTAGACTAAAAATTTATGCAGCAAAGGATATGTTATTAAAATACATATGTAAACCTCTCAGTAAATCTGCCATGGATAACATTACCCAAATACAGTGGGGAGAAATTTTGAACAATATTTACCCCTGTGTGAGCAGCAATTTCAAAGCAGATTCACAGCTCTGTCCACTCTGGGTATAGTTGACACAAAAACTCTTCCATGTTAGAAGACACATGGGAGATAAATTAACAGGGCTTCCTCCAAATGACTGCTCTCTTCCTTAGCTTCTTTTTTTCCCCCCTACATATACTTTAGGAGGTGTTTTCAACATTCAGTCCTTTTCCTGCAGCATGACTACACAAGCACCAGGAAATGCTGAAAACCTTGTCATTTTGGTGACCTGAGGTTCATTTTCTACCCTGATGTTTTGAGGTTAAAGATGTCAATTACAGCAGCCTTCAAATGTCATCTCAGGAGCCAGGATTTGGTTGCCTGGTAGCAATGGCAGAGAGTGTTGGATGCAGCTCTCAGGTGCTCAGTAGTTTAGTTCTGTCATGCTGAAACTATAATAATGGGTCTGTGGTGATTCCTGTGATCTACACAGTTAATGATGTCAGGTTGATATTGGGCACCTTATTTATTTCAGGCAGACAGCAAAATTTTCTTCTCTACTTGTTTCTGTCGAGTTCTTTTTTAACCAGAGCCCTGTCCAATCTGGCCTTGGACAATTCCAGGGATGGGGTAGTCAGAGCTTCTTTGTTCAAGCTGTGCTTAGACCTTATCACCCTCACAGGGAAGAATTTCTTCCCAATATCCCATCTAACCCTACTCTCCCTTGTCCTGTCACTCCAGGCCCTTGGAAATAGTCTCTCTCCATCTTTCCTGCAGGCTCCCTTCAGATCCTGGAAGGCCACAATTAGTTCCCCCCAAAGCTTCTCTTCTCCAGGCTGAACAATCCCAGCTCTCCCAGCCTTTCCTCCCAGCAGAGCTGCTCCATCCCTCTGACCATCTTGGGGCCTCCTCTGGACTTGCTCCATTTTGAGGGAAAAGCTTTTTGTTACTTTTAAATTGTCCTGGAAAAAAAAATCCTTGGAAGTACCAAATATTCTGAATTCCCAAAATGACATGATTTTTTTTTTCAATTGCCTCACAAGGTGTTTTTATGTTTGTTTGTTTGTTTTTGGGGTTTGTTTGTTTTAATGTTAAATCCATTTCAAAGATGCCGAGGAATCAGTAAACTTGAGTAAAGCCTAATGTATAACAACTGTTGACTCACTTGGTCTCTGTCCTGTTTTTTTTTTATAAAACCATAAAAATTAGGGACACTGCAAAATTCAGGATGCATAAATAGGCACCTGGGTATTTCCCAACATACTTGTCCCTACTCACATTGCATAAATATTCACATAGTTCCAGGCCTCATAAAGGGCCTGTTCAACCTTCTCCATCCGAGAAAATTTCCCATTTAACAATCCCAGCCAGAGGTTTTTGCTTGAGTAAAGGCTGAGGAATAGAATCCAAACAAATATAGCTTTAAGTGCAAATAGGTTTTAAGCATCATCTTGTTTAAAGAAAAACAAGACCCTGTTCAAGGTGTCACTTTTGTTGCAACAAGTACTATTGGGAAAAGAGGATAATTGGCCAGTGTTTGATTACACACAGAATCGGCTGCAGTTTTAATCAGCTCATTTGAGAGAATTCCCCAGTTGTGGCCATGTACAGTAAAGTGGGACAATGCAACACAAGGGTTGTCTTTCCAAAGGTGCTGTGAGAAGTCCTTCTCTCAAGTCTTTCACACAATTTCAGTCAATGCTGCTTGATGGCAGAAAATTAAATGAGCTCCCACATTATGAGGCACAGGGAATATTTATTTTTTTTTTTAATGTAGAATTACTTAGCCTTAGTTCAGGATTGTAGAGTACAAGTATTTGTGGCTCACTGAAGATTCCTGTAATATTGCATTGCTCCAAGAACAAGGTTATCTCCTTGTGGAATTTAATGGTATAATTGTGCTGTGTAAGTGAACATATCATCCAATCAGTCCCACATTGTTCATAGGACTAAGTCTGGTAGCTGCCCAACTGTCTTCTTTCAATGTGCTCCACTGACCCACTGAAACAAGTCCAAATTCAGCCTGTTTGGTTATGTGGGGTCACAGAGTCCTCTGAACATTGGTGCAAGTACCTGTTATCTCTCAAAGAGAGGAAGATAAAACAATTTTCCTTGTTATTTTTTATTTTATCCTCTTCCAAGCCATCCAGCTTCTATCAAGCACTTTATTCTACTATTGAATTGTCTGATGTTTTGGCAAGTAATAGGTGGAATGGGCTAAGAGTTTCATTGTTAGTAGACACCATAAATGATTTTGAAACTCTGATCTAGTTTTCATAATTTTTAAAACTTAGCATTAAACATCATATTGCTACTTTTTATAAGAAAGTGATTAAAAAAGAAAGAAAGGACTTACATTCAAAATGAAAAACAAGCCTGCAGTACTTTTTATACTACAAAAAACATGTTATGCTTATGCTGAGAGAAAACAGTTTCTTACCTCACTTGGCTTAATTTGTAACCTCGGAGGGAGAGCCTGTGATAATTCCTGACTTTCAACACATTGCTTCCATGTGCTCCAACTGCTCCCACCCAAGGGTTTGGGTCCCTTTTGTCATGGCAGCCATTTCCTCTTTGGGATGTGTTGAGGAGGAAAGTGATGGGAAGTGGGAGAAGGCACCTTGAGTAATGAGAATTCCCCAGTGAAGCCAAGACAACTGAAAACATCTCTTCTGTGTTCCGTTGTTTCTGCTCTTCTCCTCTAGGAGAAAGTTTACTCCAGTTCTTACTTGTAACCCTTGCAGTGGGCAGGGCTCTTCCTAATAATTTGCTGTTACATGATCTGGTTTATTCAGCACAAACAACATGGATATAAATAGAACTCTTAAAATTCTCCAGCAGCACCTTCTGCCTCCTCCTATTGCATTTCTCAGGAGTTGTGGTAGCTCTCAAATGTACTCAGGAAAGCACATAGCCAATTGATTTTATGTTGAACAAAACAGGATTAATTGATTTGCTGCAAGCCACATTTGCTTGCCAAATTTTTCAAGGTTGTTTTGCTTTATTAAATGTATTATAAATTTTATTTTTTACAAAACAATAAATAAATTGTAAAATAATAGCTGGGTGGACAAGAAAACAAATACTATGTTAAAGGAAGGTGGAATATTGTAAACAGAACAGTTCAGCTTAAAGGTACATTCTTTTTTTTTTTTTTTCCACAAGGTCTCTTTCAGTTAAAAAAATAGACTCACACATTTATGCCAATCTCTCTGTGTTCTCATATACATACTTGCAAGGTGTATTTCAATTTGTTTTCTACACAATCAGGACACTATATCTTCTATACCCACAGCTTTATTACCAAAATTGCATGCTCTTATTGGCTGGTTTAACTGTAACACTCTTTTGATTTTTGTAAATCAGATGGAGTTTTTTGTTCAACACAACAGTATGTGACAACATAGGACTGGAAACAATCACTATAATAAATCAGAATACAACACAAGGGTTTATAAAGCATTCCTTCACAGGCTTCTTCTGTCCTGACACAAACTCAATTTTCAAAAACATGTTTCAAAATCCTGGAACACAAGCAAGTATTTATTTGCAAACCTGTCTGAGCTCTATAGAATCTTGGGTTTAATTGCCTAATTTGAGAGGATTTAAGGTTTTAAAAAGGCAAATTATAAACAGGACTGAGCAGATTCTGAACTCAGCTTGGGAACAGAGGTTGACTCCACTGGAAACAACCAGCAGCAGCAGCCAGTGCACAACACAACAAAGCTTCCATGATGTGAACCTTCCTTATGAATTATTGTCCAGCCAATCTGGTCACTGGGAAGAGCGTTGGCAGCAGGGCAGGGAGGGGATCCTGCCCCTCTGCTCAGCCCTGGAGAGGCACATCTGCAGGGCTGGGCCCAGCTCGGGGCTCCTCAGGGCAGGAGGGACATGGAGCTCCTGGAGCGGGGCCAGCGCAGGCTGCGGAGATGCCCCAGGGATGGAGCATCTCTGTGCCCAGGGAAGGCTGAGGGAGCTGGGTCTGTTCAGCCTCCAGAGCAGCCCCCAGAGGGGCCCCCAGCCCTGGGGGTCAGGGAGGGTCAGGCAGGACTCCTGGACAATGCACGGTCAATAGGAAAAACTATTGAAAGTTAAAAAATTTGAAGGAGAGCAAAGGATCGTTTGGGGGATTCCTACAAAATTTCATAGCTGTATTTCCACATGCAGGAACATATTCAAGTTTGTTATAGGTAAACCATTAGTTTAGGTTTGGGGAGGTTTATGGAGAATATATAATAGCATTGGCATATTTCCCAGAAAGTTTTTAGGACCTGACACTAGAAGCATTAAAAAGAATTGAAGGACTTTGTTGATTAATCATAAAATACTTTTGGAATTATGTTTCTGCAAGATGACAAACCAGTGGTATAGTTAAGGGCTGACTGAAGCCCAGAAAACTGTGTTCAGGCTGAAAAAGGAACAGTGAAAACTTTTAAGTGCATTCATGAATACAGAAAAGGCCAAAGTGGTCAGTAAAGGAACACACTACAAATCATTGGGCTCCATTATGGAATCCACTGTGCAAACCACCACAGTAACACAACACTGTGAAACTGCAGGAGGGTTTGTCAAATGTGAAATATTTCCCCAGTGAACAACTTCAGGGACTGGACACATTTTCATGAGCACCAATAAATGCTGGAATGAAGGATATCTAGAGGTTTTGAACAAGTATATATGTATAAAAATAGTATTTACTCCTAAAACGTGATAGGGTGATATAGGATTGCAACCATTTCAGGAGGCATGAGGACCTTGATAAACTGAAGAAACACAGAAATCAATAAGGTACAATATTATATGTAAAAGCAAGAAAGATCTTATTTAAGTTGAAACAGTCTTCTACATAAAGAACCAGAAATAACTGGTTAAACAGCACCGAATAAAATCTGGGTTTGCAGCAATCCACAAATGAAAATCAGCATTATCTCTTTTTTCCTTTTCTTTTTAATAGATTGATATCTTACTACATGAGCAAGATTTTATGCAAGTCAGTTGAAGCAATCCTTTACTTTATTCAGCCCTGTAAAAAGACAAGTTAATCAGCTGAAAAGAATCTGGAGGAGACAGAAAAAATTGTTGGAGGTTTAGAAAATAATAATTTGTTAATCTTAGAGATGTACTGAAATAACAGCCCTGTTAATGCAGGTGAGAAAATACTGATAATTAGACATAAAAAAAAATCTTTATATATTAAGAAGATAGGTGCAAAAAAAAAAAATCAAACAAAAAAAAAAAGATAAAAACTTGATTTTTTTTAATCCAGACAGATTTCTGAGGAATTGCCATGATCATTAATTAGAGTAAGGAAGAATAAAATTGTATATTAGGGAGAAAAAAGAAATCATAGCTGTTAGGATATCTGAATATTGTCAAAGCTTTTCATCTATGAAGGTTGGGAACCCTTCTTCTTCTTTTATTTTTTTAAAAGCCCAAATGAAAGTTACTAAAAAAATATGTAATTCTGTGAAACAAACACCTGCCAGAGTTATAAATATTATACTGAACAAAGAAACTGATTTAACCACCTTTCAATTTATTATCAATATTATTTTTTAACTATTCTCTGTTTGTAAAAGAGTGAAAAATAATCAGACCCTAACAATTGAAGCCTACAATTGTTTGTTACACGCAAAAATGTAACCATCACTCAACAGGAATATCTTGAAATATCTGTTTTAAAAATAGGTAGATGCTTCCTTGGGAAAAGATGTAGAATAAAAAAAAAAATTAGTCTCTGTTTAAAACAAATGAGGGTTATATTGTCTTCAGTTCTTACAACATGCTTTTCATTTTCTAAATACACGTTCCAATATAATATTTTCTGCTTAAAGAAGAGGGATATTATTCTTTTTTATCCTAAATTTCACCTCAAGAAAGGTGAACTAGAAATTCAAACATGTAATTTAATATTGGCTGATGTCAGTGAAGTCTGACAAAGGTATGTCCTATTTAATCTCTTTCAGTTCAGGGAATTGAAAACATTGTTTTTCAGATTCCAGTTTGGAAACCTGGGAATTGAAAACATTGTTCACAGAACTGAAAACACCGTTTTTCAGATTCCAGTTTGAAAATTACATTCCTCATGCTGCTCTGAGCTCCATTTAGGAAGCATGCAGCATACCTGCTTTCTGCTTATAGATCCTAAAGGATCTACATGCTCCAGACAAATCGTGGCAATTTAGGAATAACTAAGCACTCCCAAATAAGCAGAAGACAGAGGGACTCAAATTAGACAGATAAACACTACTTAGAATTTCACTGTTTTGTCATTTGCCCTCTTAAAGGCAAAGCAAAACAGATAATTGTGGTTTTTCTGGGCAAACCTCACCAGTGAAATGTAAGGTACAGGTCACTTCCAGGGTACTTTGCATCTCAAGCCAAGTCCACTCCCTTCACCAATGCAATGGGTTCTTTTCCAAATAATGTCAGCATTTTCCTTCTGCCTGAATGAGATCGCAGTTACAAAATTCCCTGTTTGATTCCCCTCTGATTTCATTCAGCTCCAGCACATGTTGTCTCAAGATGTGAAATCATGAGCTTGGGATGCATTTCAATGAATGACCTTAAGATTTCCTTTCTGGCTCAGAAATCTGGGTTTTGGGGCTAGAAAGAGTAACTGAATGTTTGCCAGGCAATAAAAGAAGGGATATCTGTGCTGCCAGTGCTGCCCCAGCTGTCTCAAGGGTCTGATTTCCCATCTCTGAGAGTGCAGGTAGTGTCTAACTCAAAGCAGAGCTGAAGGACACAAAGAGGCTGAATGTGGCTGGGTTTAGGTGTCATCTCAAGCTGGTACACTCAGCCTTTCCCCTGACAATCACAGGCAGAGATGAACAGAAAAAATAAAAATAGACTGGCCAATGTCACTGTCCCTGAAACCAGAGAGGAGCAGGGGATGTCACACAAGTCCTCTGCTTTCTGACCTCCTCAGAGGAGAGGTGACCAAAGACATCAACCACAGGGGTCTGGGAGCTCTGCAGCAGGAGCTGCTGGCACAGCTAAACACTCTGTACTCCATCAGGCTGATGAGCACTAATAAAAAGCTTAATGCTTTAATAGTTAATAACTCTGGATGTTTCTCTCTGTTGAACTTAAAAAGACATGAAAGCGAAAGAGAGTAAGAATCACGTCACTAAATACACTCAGCCTCTCTGTGCTTTATTGATTCCCCCCTCTCTTATTTAGTCAAAGTCATGATTAATTGCAGATTTTGAACTTATTTAAATTTGACTGTAAATTGGATTTGAACTGCAGATTCTTGTTGGGAAGACAAAGTCAGCATAAACAACCCATCTTGACAGGCTCTTTTTTTTTTCTTTTTACTCTTTCTCTTACTTTATTTCATTATAAGTAAAAAACAAAATGTACCTACAAAATTATTTCTTTATAACACTACTGCAACAGAAACAGAATATTCTATTCCTTTTATATATACACCTGTTGGAAACTTTATTAGTTGTCAGCCAATTTCTTTTCCTCTTCCCTAATAAAAGACATACAAAAATAATGACACTTTAAACCATCTGAGCATTCCCACGGTTGTTTGAGGGTGGGTTTCCACTGATTTATTTAATTTTGATGTGACAAGAAAAAAGAATTTGTAAATGATGGGAAGATGGAAACAAAGATTTGTTGCAATTTAATTTCCTAAGCTGCTCCAGACAGATCACCAAGGGCACAGCTCTCTGAACACAGAATTTTAATCTGCAGGAACAAATGGGAACAAATTTCAGTTCCACAGGTGGTTGATTTGGTGTCTCTGTTCATTTTCTATAAATTCATCAAATTCCTCTTATAAATCCAAAGGATCTGTTCTTGTTTCTGGAAATATGTAACTAAAAAATAGATGATCTGGGAAAAAGATGTTTGGATTTCAAAAGTGACAATTGTCACTGGCTAAATGTAAAAATCTAACAAATAAAAAACCTCAGCTCTTTGTTCAAATCATTTGCAATAATCCAAACAGAGTTTTAAGGTGAAAATATTTTGCATAAATTATTCAAATTTCAGATGTGTACAGTACGAACAAACAGAACAACTCCAATCTTAAGTGAATGAACAATTAGTCTTGTGACAGGGACTGGGTTGAATCTCTGATGGACTCAGACTGAACAAAGCATGAACTAAAGACGGTTAAAATAAGATTAACTCTATAATAATTTTTCTTTTCCTCTTTTTCTGTACATCTTAAATTTGTTTGGACAGGTATGAAAATACACATTGGAAATGAAACATGTCTATTAAAGGTAATTGAGGTAGGAATTCAGAACTCTGGGACATGGTTTTGGGTTATCAGCCACGAGATAAAGAAATGAAGAAGGAAGAGAGATAAAGAGACTTGTAAGTGTTTTACACTACACTGTTCTTAGAGCAATGTGGTGTCATTATTCCCCCAGTTATCTGGACATATTTCTAATAAAATAAATCTCTGTAAAATGCTGGAAGTGTCAGTATTGCACTTTTCTTGAGAGTGATGACACAGTACCCTGGTAACTGGAGTTCACAGGGACTTACATTTCATTATATCTCTCTCCATGTCTTCTTCCTGTAGCACCTAAAGCTTCTGAATGGACTTTCAACTGCATTCTGAGTTTTTTAACTAACAATTGCCAAACTTGTTGTCAACTGCTTTCCACAAGTCAGTTCACACCATCAGCAAAATGTGTGGGTTTTATTCTCCCCCCTCTTTAATTTTGTAAAAAAAAAAAAAAGATGTCCCAGTTTGACACTTTGTACAATTGATGTTCTTCACCTCCCTGCTGGACAAATTTTAGTTCCTGCACCATTTAAATCTCTAGTCTGCAATACCATGGATTATCCAAACCATCAGCACAGAACATGCTACAGGATGTCAGTGTTTTCTCTGTCAGAGCAGTTTAAATCTACAATAATAAATTGTCCCCCATAAAGGACATTTCTGGAAGAGCAGCATTGTCAAAATCTTTCTGTCCTGCTAGTTAAATCCATTTCATTTGGAATGATGTCCAGGACCTTTTTTATGAGATATGCTTTTACAGATATGAACAGCAATTGCCAGCTCAGTGGCCATCTCAGATGAGTGAAGGGGGAAGGCAAAACAACCTCTCAGAATATAAGGGCTATAAGTGGAGCAACCCCTCCAAACAAACAAACCATGGAAAGGAGCAAAAAGAGCCTGAAGGCAGAGAGAATGTTAAAGCTGGACAAATAAAGTGATTCTACCTTAAACTGAAATTCCTGGTGGCATTCTGATGCCATTAGAGCTTTGTGAGTATTATTGTGGAAGAGGTTATTAGAAACTGCCAGCAACCTGCAGAGGTGCCATAGTTGGTGGGGATGCTATGATTGGATGGGTGATGCTCTCTGTTCCTCACCAGGACTCACTGGCTATTTCCCCTTCTCCAGAGAGCAGAAAAGGTGAGACAATAGTCCCAATCCAGAGTGCTCATAATTTGAGCAAACACCAACATAGAATAAAGAAGAGAATGGTGAGGAGCTTAAGAGGACCTGTTTTCTCTGGATGCATGATCAGTGACGAGCCTGAGGCACTGACAAGAGTTTAAGTTTATGGTCTTGATAGAAGGAAAAAAAGAATACAGCTTTCCACACAGAAGATTGGCAGAGTCAATCCTGTAACCCTCTGCAAAGACTAGTCAGTGCTTTGATTGCATAGCATCCTTCATTTCCAGAATATGCCAAAGTACACAAGAATATGCCCTTTTTTATATATATTTATCAGTCACACTGCTGTGGATATCAACATCCCAGCAACTGAATAGTAAGAAATTACATTGGAGAACCACCAACAATAGCAACCTGATCCACAAAGAGAAAAATTATGAAATATTATAAATTATAAAAATATCAATTAGAGATGAAAAGGACATAATTTCCCCAGAATCCCTGATGTTGGAAAAGAGCTCCAGGATCATGGATTCCACCCTGTGCCTGATCCCCGCCTTGTCCCCCAGCCCAGAGCACTGAGTGCCACATCCATCATTCCTTGGACACCTCCCGGGATTGGGGACTGCAAATCTCCCTGGGCAGACCCTTCCAAGGCTTGACCACCCTTTCCAGGCAGAAATTGCTCCTCATGTCCAACCTGACCCTCTCCTGGCACAGCTTGAGGCCATTCCCTCTCCTCCTGTCCCTTGTTCCCCGGGAGCAGAGCCCAACACCCCCCCCACACCCCTCACCCACAGCAGCCCTCACCTGTCAAGGAATTTGAGAGAACCAGAAGGTCCCCCCTGAACTTCCTTTTCTCCAGGATAAACAACTGAATTTTCAGGATATGTATCAATTGACATATCTCTGTAATAAAAACACTGAATGGAAGCACAGATTTTAAGTAGCAGCATCACATAATTAGATTTTGCCATTTTTGTTGCTATTACTAGTGGATGCATTAAAAGGATTAAATAAACTGTCTTGAAGGATATTTAGGTACTATGAAAGTCTTAGAAATAGCATCATCTGTCTTGGTGGCTGGTCAAACTATTAAGACTGTCATTCTCTTTAAACAGAAAAATTACCAGTCAGCATCTATTCCAACAATGAGCAATTTAGAAATTATCATAAATCAAATGTATCTCTTTACTGTCCAGCTGAAACAGGCATTTTTAGTATTCAAGAGAAGAGGATTATAAATTTATTCTCAGACTTGTGAAGGTACCCAGAAAAACATAAGGATTACTCACTAATCTTTACAAATCCAAGACAGCAAAACATTCTGTGCAAGTTCTCCAGGGGGAGGAATCAGAGCACAGAAAATGAGAATTCAGGAGGGATTTCTCCATGGAAAGAGTGGTGAGACACTGGAAGGGGCTGCCCAGGGAGGTTTGGAGTCCCCATTCCTGGAGATGTCCAAGGAATGATGGACGTGGCACTCAGTGCTCTGGGCTGGGGGACAAGGTGGGGATCAGGCATAGGGTGGAATCCATGACCCTGGAGCTCTTTTCCAACCTAAATGATTCTGTGATTCTGTGAAAACTGAGCCAAAATCACAAAGTCAGATGGACTCTGTTAAGGTTCATTCCAACAGCCTTTTTTACCTCTGTTATTTTTTTCCCTAAAAACTTTGCTATTTAATTTAACATGCTGTGCTCAAGTTTCAAAAATTAAGAGTGAAATTTTCACCTATGACACATGTGCAAGAACCAGCATGTACATAACAGGTATTGAACTGTTGTGAGGCTGGGCCACACAACTGAAATTGTGAACTTAATCCACAGAAGGAAAACATGTCATATAATGTAAAATCCACGGAAGGAAAATTTATGATAAAAATTATAGAAGGGGGACCCAGTTACTGCTTTCCTTCCTGCCATTTCCTTCTAATTTAAAAAATCACAGCAGTTACTTCCAAAACTTTAGTTCTAGTGTTTGCCTCAGTTGCTTTTGTCTTTGGGTAAAATTGCTTAAAATAAATGTATTTCAGTGTTCTCAGAAAAAGATATTTCCATGGCCCATGGGAAAATGGTCATCACACACCTGTGCAGCAAATAATGGGAAGGAAATACAGCATTTTAGGGATAAATTTCTTGGCAGGTGGGCAAATGCATAAAGAGTGAGGTGATCACAACTCCCTAAAATGCCTCTTTCAAGAATATTTTTGCTCCTGAATGTAGTTTTTTACCAAAAAATCACAAGTACATCTGCTTACTAAATTAGTAAAAGTTTTAACAATTAAAATAAGAATATTATTCAGTATCTAGAATGATCACTTCAGTTTTCACTGTAGAAGGACCTTGGACTTTTAACTCTGTTGAAAATTTTTTCCATCAAATGATAAAAATAATCTCAACATTTATATCACTTTCAATTACAAATATTATTTCACCCTACAAGCTTTCAGTGATGTGCAGAGAGTATTTTCTTTCAAATTTCCTTTCTTGCACAGCAGCTTTCTTCAGGCTGAGAGGAAGGGAAATGAGTCTGACAAGCTCCCCTTGTTGATGAAAGAGCTCCAGGTCTGCAGAGGCTTTTTTAGTCAGATATTTGCTGTCCAGGACACACAGCTGTCATTAACAACTGTGTCATCTCCATCGTGGCTTTAGGTGTGAGCTTTGGAAATTATATTCTAAATATGTGACAACAACCCCACAATTTGACAACAAACAGTGAAAATATTCACTGTTTGACTCTGCCTATATTATATATTCATTTAACCCTCCTAATTCCAAACTATTTTAGTATATCCTTGCTCTGTCTACCTTTAACATCTAAGTTTCATTTAATTCAATTAATTAGAACTTTAAGACAATTTAATGAAATTGGAATTAAACATGTTAGAATATCTTCTGGAGTGAAATCCTCATGTTCAGTTCTAAAAGTTAATAACCACCTCAATTAGAATGTGGATTTAAAAGTATACTGATCTGTCTGAAAAGATGGTCTGCACTGATTCAAACCCCTTGCCAAGGTCCTTTTTCACCCCAAATGAACCAGTTTCCAGGGTCATGTTTTGTCTCTTCAATATATTAATACTGCACGACATACTAAAAATATCAACTTGTAGAGTGGTGTGTTTAAAATATCAGAGGAACCTCCATTCTGAGGTTATTGTGGCTGTTCCCTTTGAAACATTTTTAGCTATGTGAAAATTATTCAATTCCTTTTTGTCTAGGAAAAAAAGAAAAAGATGTATTAGGTAATGATTTCAGTGACTAACAAATAAAGGAGTAAAGAGGAAAAAAGACCATCTTTTTATATGTAAAAATACATTAAAACAAAGTCAAATAACAAGTTTTTCAATTACATACCTACTGTTAGTACTGATTTATGGTTTATGACTGACGGTTGACCTTGCATTGTGCAAACATTTCTCTTGAAGTCGCGTTAGCCAGCCAAATGTCCTCTAAAGGATTTTTTAATATGCTCTGTGGAAAACCAGGCCAAGGGTTGTCTCACTAGGTCTTGAATCTCAAAAAAATTAGCTATTCACAACGCTGAAAAAACCAACAATACCTGAAGGAAAAAGTTGGTCCAGCTTTGTCATATTGCAGCATGACTTTCCCTTCATGCTTGAAATATAAGTATTTATATTTAATATTAAAATATTAATAAAAAAATTAAACTTTTAATTTATATTAAGCTTGAGAATTAATAGACAATGAAGATTCCCTGTCTTCACAGTCACTATTTACTCAGATGTGTGCACTGATTATGCTGTTTTGAGGAAGGCAACTGGGCATAAAATTGCACTGTGATGGAGAATTTTAATAAGGTCTTTCCATTCTCTCTCTCATCCATATTCTCAGAACTCTTAATGTAGATCATGATCATACAGTGCTTTCTTAAAGAAGCTTCTTGTATTTGGAGTAACTTTAGACAGATGGGAATGAGAATAATTTGTCCCTTTTTACTACTGATTTTCAAATGGCCATTGAGTAATGCATTGAATGATGCCAATTCCACCTGCTAGTTCCCCGTAAAATAAACTAGATTTACATTTAAAATGAGCAGAAAAAAACCCCAAAACCAACTTATTAGTCCATGTAATGGTAAGTTCAACAGACTTTTTCTTCAGAAAAATGCAAAAGCAACAGAGAACTGATTAGTAATAATTACCACTGAACTAGTGGATTTTTTTTTCTTTTTTGGTCAGAAATAAAAATTAATGTTTTTCTCCTCTTTTTATGGCTCCATGAAACTGATTTCAGAAAGAGATCCAACTGCTCTTCTTCTCCTCTTTCCACAGAAAAAGATATTCTTCTCATTCCATCATCTAAACACACTGGGAACTCTTTTCATCAGCCACTCAAGTAGGAGTCAGAATTCCTGAGTATGGAGCTGTTATACTTCCAAAAATTATTGTCAGGAGGAAGTTCTGGAGCATGTGTAGGACTTGGGAAGGATTTATTCTTGACTTATGCCTTGAGAACAGAAGGGGATCAGTTTGGGAGGCACTTGTCGTCTGGAAACATCAAGTGGCAGAAATGGCAGCGAGACGTGCTACTGAAAGGGAAAACACCACACTGGCACTTCCAGATGGTGCTTCTCCCACAGATCTCCT
The DNA here is from genome assembly GCA_013399895.1 of Serilophus lunatus. Taxonomy (NCBI): domain Eukaryota; kingdom Metazoa; phylum Chordata; class Aves; order Passeriformes; family Eurylaimidae; genus Serilophus; species Serilophus lunatus. The sequence goes on along the minus strand of VXBA01001096.1, from coordinate 1,538,979 downwards.
TTTTCTGGGCACACCAAGGGAAAAGAAAGGGGAAGCTGAGAGCGGGAGGGGAAACAGCCTGGTTGCAAACAGAAGGTTCAATGTCAGTGGGGAAAAGAGAGGCAAAGTCAGTGCCTCGAGAGACAGATGACCTTTGCTAACGTGGATGATAAGAAATAATGAATGTTAGGGAGGATGATTTGAGTGAACAGACTTAGGCCTTATTTTAGGCAGGGATTCATCTAGGTGGGATTTATTCAATCCTTCCACTACGAGTGAAATTTACTTCTCTCTGTACCAAAGCCCAGGCCAGTATGTAGGAGAGAGACCCTTCCACACTCCATAATCCATATGGTATCTTAGCAAATGTTATATATCTATGGTGAAAGAGCAGCTACTGTTCCCCTTAACCCCTGGATTTAACTATATACATAGAGCAGGCTTTCAACAGATGCTGGGTTTAGATAGCAAAGGATGTTGCATGGACTTTTAAGCAGAGCAGATGGTTTAATTTGATAATATCCAGAAAGACTGAGTTTCTTAACTCTTTAGTGGGCATCTGACAAGAATTTCTGTCTTAGAACCACTTGTCATCACTAAGATGTGTGTAAGTAAAGTTTATCTCTGTTTTCCACTATGCATTTCTGCCCCAAACTTGCAGAAGCCATATTAATATCAACTCCAAGTGCATTAGAGTGGGGAAAGTCAACTTCCAGCATCAAAGTACAAAAGTTAAATTACAGTGCCATTTGTGGTTTATATAATGCCTGTTTCAGTTTTTATTATTATTATCTTTTCTCTAGGAGTATCTCATTCCACTTATCTCTAGCAATGTCTTAAAGAAGACATTAAGAACTGCAAATGAAAACACCAGCCAGGTACTTTGAAGACAATATTCCTAAAAGCCAGTGTGCCTTGGTTTCATCCTGCAAGCAATTTAGATTGTTGCTTAATAACAGCCCATTTACACTTTGACCATTATTTCCATCGCTATTATTATGTGTTATGAACACCCTGGAGAATCCAAAGATTAAAAACCAGCTTACTTGCCAATAAAAACCCTTCACATCAAGAGTTTATTCTGCAAGGGGAAAACCTGAGGCATCTTTGCAGCAGCTGAGTAATATGACAGATTTTATAAGTGGTGCTATTGAAATAGAGTTGTCTGATTGCTCTGGCATCAGCACACAGGTTAGAACTGGGCTTAATGGTTTCAAATAACTAAAGCTGTGTAGGACACTCACTCTGCAGTGACTTTTTCAGGTAAAATGCATTATTATTGATGTCTTCCAGCTCTTACTTTATGAACTATTTCTAATATGTGAGTGTATTATATAGACAAGGGACACTGATTAGGAAGAAGCACATTTGCTGCAGTCCAGAGATTTCCCTATTTCTCTTAGCGGTTGTTTTTGTTAAGGCAAAGTTGCTGTGAGTGTTGAACAATCTATTTATCACCAGGTGGATTTAGGCAAAAAGTTAACTATATGAAAGGAAGAAGAGGATAATTGTCTTATCTGAAAGTACTACACAAACACACACCCCCCGAAGACAAAAGAACTTTCACACATGCACTGTTTTGTTTTTTTTTTGTTTTTTTTTTTTGTTTACATGCTAAAAATATGCTTTCTGAAGACAAATTTTAGCACATCTAAAATTTAGATCTCATGATCTAAATAGTGCTTCCACTGTGCTTCTATCCAAGGATTGCTAGGGCTGGGGACTCGTACAGTGTTGCTCAATGAACAAAGCATGGCTCTATGATTGTTATCCATCTAAGAATCCTTTAGAGTGAAGTCCAATGACATTATTCTCAGGATGTTGCCCACAGAATTCAAATGTTATGCTTTGATACTTAGCAAAATACTCTTAGAATTATTATTATTTATTTTTATCCTGAGTTGGAAGAGGCACATGAGGACCACCCCTCCCAACAATCCCACCCTGTGCCTGAGAGTGTTGTCCAAACATCCAGACAATTTATCAACGGGGTGAGGTTGTGGACTAAAAGAGCCTAAGAGATCCCAACTACGCTCCTTCCAATTGCAATTTTTGTAAACTGCAGATATTCAATGAAAATATTCAGTATTTCAGACAAGCAAGAAAATTCTCGACATTTATATATTAAGAAATCTTTTATTCACCAAAAGATGTTAGAGTGGCTTATACAAAGAAACCTGATCAGTAAGCACAGAGAACAATATGAATTATTACATGGAAACATTGCCTCTGAGTCTCCTCAGTGAAAAATTGGAATAACTTTGACATACACTGCAATGCCAGAGTCTTGTTTTCTGACTTTACTCACAATGACTTATACTGTAAGTAGTATCATCTCTTCAGTACAACAAAACACTAAATAAACAGCAACTGGAACATAAATCTAGTCCTTAGGAGGTGCTTGTTTAAATAATTCTGACTGAAGTAAACTGTACTTGGATGTATTTTTTCATTTTCAATCAATTTAGTTTAACTAATGAGTGATGAGAGAAGATCACAGTTTGTGCATTGAAGAGCTAACATAAGCTATACAGAAGATTTCTATCTAGAAGAGGTTTGAGGAATGTGCAGGAGGGACTGTAAAAGAGGACTACAGGAGACAGCGCAGAGACCTCCAGGAAGAGCCATTTCTTTCTCCTGTTCATCAATTGAATCCACTCCCCATAATTCCTCTTTCTCTTCCACTTCTTTAAAGAACACTAAACCAAAGAAGTTCATGTGATTAAACCCACTTTGGAGCCCTGCACCTTAAGGTGAGAGCATGAAGTCATTATTTCCGTGGCTGAGTGTGCCCCACTCTTGGAAGCACAGCATCTGCTGCAGTCACTTCCCATAAGCTGCATCTGCTGACCCAGTTCCTCAGCTTTGTGTCTCTGCTCCTCAAGCGTCAAAAATGTGAATCTGTCTCAGCTTAGTGGCATGTCTAGAGAACCACGTAATATATATTTAACTTAAAGCAAAGTAATTTTAGAACATTTGCTGTTACTGATTTTTGTATTTCATGAAACATATAATCTTAAACTAACATTAAAGGATATTGTTTTTCAGTCTTTGAGGGCATATTTTGTCTTTGCATGTCTGTGGATATTAAGGCTTCAATATGCATTCTGTTAAAGAAAGCATCTGATTTTTATTAATGTTGCCTCTCAGAGCTTCATGACTCATCAGTCTAATGAAAACACGTAGATGCAGCTACAAAGAGCATTTAGCTCAGATTCAGAAATATCTTCTCATGGAAAATAGGACTAAAAAACATATCAGTGGGATTCTTAAAATCCTGGTGGGTCCTAAGTTCACTGAAGTAAAAAGGAAATTCTCCTTTGATTTGAGCAGCCTTAGAATCAGAGTAAATTATCTATGGCTCTCTTCCTTTTCTCCATGGATTCCCTTAGCAACAAGGTCACTCCTTTGACTGCAAAACATGTGGAAACTGGAGCAGCTAAAGAATGTTGCAAAGGATTTTGTTATGTTGAGGTTATTCATGTCCCCAGATTAGTGGTGTGCTGGATACTGAAATCACTGCACTGCAATTAAAACAGAAATATCTTCATTTAACAATGTTTATCACATAACATATATTTTTAGATTAATTAGTTCATTTAGTAAACTTATTTTTGCTGATTAATTTATGTCTCCTTGATTAATTTAATGGCTTTTCTGTCTCTTCTATATCAGTAAAAATCTACCAAGAAATATTGAAAGTAGAAGCTAAATAAAAATCCAAGCTTTTCCCATTAGTTCACTCTGGTTTTCATTTTGTTTTCAAGTTTGCCTACCAGTTACTTGGACACACTTATGGCACTCTTATGTCATATTTTTTAGCAGGAAAACTGCTATGAGCATGTCTTGTCCTGCCAAACAGAACCATCCTCCCTCCTTAGCCAGGTGGAGACTAAAGCTGTATATACATAGCATCCATAAGATGATACACTTAAATAAAACCTTAACAAGTATTTGACAATATTTCAGGGTAGATAAACTGGTGGCACACAGTAAATCCTAAATCTTACCTGTTCCCTTCCATATCAAGGGGCTATTAATTACAATTTTCCTCAAGAAGGGATTGTAAATCATAGATAAAGGAGTTATTAGAACAGCTGTCAAATTTCCCAAAAACTTCAATTCTGTAGGGACTTGATCCAAAACAGAACCTGGACAACGTGCAGATCACTTGGTGCCTCATTTCTTGATTTGTTCTTGCTGTCCCCAGAACACATTCCAACACAATCCATTAGAGCCTTTGATAGCATCTTACCCCAAATAAACCTGGGAGTATCCTGTACTGGTGCCTGAACTAGTTTTAGCTCCAGACCACACTGTATTTTTCAAACATTTTGTTTCTTCTGCTTACCTGGTGCAGATCTTCCACTATCAGCACTGGGATTTTCTTTTNTTTTTTTTTTTTTGAAAACAGACATCCCTCCCATCACTGTGAAAAGCTCAGGTCTTTTTAAAAGCTACTTTTAGTTGCTGCCTTAATGAATGCAGTGTCCTCAGGACGGTGCTGTTATACTTAGTTTGCCATCTCCCACTCAAAACATATAATCTTTTCATTCTTTGGGTCTTGAATTTTTATTTGGTGCAGTATTTAGAGAGCAAGGACACAGTGTGGTGCACAGCCCCTGTCTGGGGTGCTCCAAAGATCAGAGCATTGACAACCTCAATGTACTTGAACAGCAGCTGATAATTGAGGTGAATCTCAAGTGGAAGCAGAAAGAGCTGAGGAGAACTCACAGCACCCTGGATTCTTTTGTCTGGATTGTGTCAAGGAATCATTGTTTAGGTTTTGGGATGCAGTGTAACAATCTAGTAATAAAGGGGGAAGCAGCCTGAATTTGCTGGGAATTCTAGGAAATAGCTTCGTTTTCCTAGGCTGGAAGTGATCATCTAATTCAGATCACACCACAGACCCTTTGAGCTCCCTGGAATTGTGCTCTTTGCTGCTTTTTCCATCTCATGGAGTATTAAGGAAGGTAGAACATGCAATAGCAAGGTTTAATCTTGTAATAGTAGGTGTTCACAAGAAAGTATTGTACACAGAATAAATTAAACTGGAAAAAGTTCTTACAAATGAAGACACTGAATTTGAAGTTGGGAGTAAATGAATATTGTGTGAGACAGAAACAAAGCTTCTGAAATTACCTCTAAAATTGCAGTGTAGAAAATGAGCAATAAAATCCTATCAAGTTAAAGTAGCAGAGATTTACAAGAGATAAAAAGAAAACTTAAGTAGCAAAATAAGGAAAATGTTTGGCAAGGAAATAAGTAACATCCCAAAAGTATCTGGTGCAGAAGCAATATCAAGGTGTTCTAACAGAACACTGTAGAAATTATGGAGACTGAATTATAGAGACTTCTTGGTCAAATAATTGATCATGTAAAGTATTATAGTGAAAAACAATTCTAAATATTATCCTGACCCAATTATCTGTAGAAATATTAATTACAAATTTGAAACTAGTTTCTCAGATCTGCAAGGCAGAAAAAACATTTTGACTGGCCAGCATTTGTTCTGCCCCTTTGATTTATCATGAACTCACAAATTTATAGGAGGGTGAATACAAAGACAAAAGAAACATAAATTACAGCCTGAGAGAAAGAAGTCCTCTTTCACTAGCCCTGACTAATATTTTAAGTACAAATCCATAAGTGACATAGAGAAAAAGTTGCTTTCAAATAAGCCACAAAGCATTCAGGATTCCAGGGTATTTGAAGAAAAACTCATTCAGGAGAAATCTTTCAATCTGAATTTTTCAGGAAACAGATGTAAGAAAAAATGTCGTTCGGGTTCCTTCAGGGAAATACTTTAATTTTCAGTTTAAAATATTTCCTGAAGTACTATGTGATCATTTTCCTTTGTGCCTGAGAACTGCTGAGAACTCCAGAACAAGGATAGTCTTTATATGAATATCTTTCTATGCAATCTGTCCAGTAAGAAGAAATGAGACATTGCCCTCAAGATTCTCCTCTTAGGAATCCCTAAATCAGGGAAAGGAGACACAAAAGAAAGAAAGCTCATAATATCGTCATTCCTTAGTTCCCACATCTCAGAAGGGATTCTCTCAGAGTGTGGGGCCACTGGCACACAAGAAAGGGGACCATTACAATAATTCATCATGTTGTGAACCCCACATCAACCTTCTTTCAGGAACTCAAAACCAGAGCAGGAATTTGGGGGAAAAAACCCCCCATCCTTGTGACACTCGTACTTTCCAATCCATGGAAGCAGAAAGATATTTAAGTACAGTTTAAGAACATGAACTCCTTGGCACGTTATATGTTATTAAAAATTGTGTACAAAGTACATGAGACAAAGAAACAAGGACTGACAATGATTTGGAAAATGTAATAGTTTAGTTAAGAGGAATTAGTAAGTGCTCTAGAAGAAAAAAAAATCAGGAGGAGCTGACCTGGAAGGCAAGCTGGGTGAACTCACCTTTGATAAGGAAAGAAAAGGAAAAAAATATAACTCTACTCATTAACAGTTGAGCTGGGGTCAGTCATTAATCAAAGATGTCACTGGGTTAGTACAGAAAATGCTCAGATCTAAGGGCAACTTGAGCTGCAACCTTATCCACATTGAACAAATTCTCTAAAACTGAAATTGCCTACATGTATTTTACTTCATTTGCCAATGGAAAATTCTTCAGAATGGTAATTTCTTTGGGGTGAGTCTAATTACAGGATCCTATGGATCTTTGTGTCCCCACAGCAGTTTATGAAAAGCTCTGATAACTTAAGGGTGTTACTTGCTACTGCAAGCTTTGACTTCTAAAATAAGGGACATAGAATTACTAATCCAGGAATTATTTTAACAGAGAGGTGGTTTGTACTCACTGGACTTGATGTTGCCTTCTTCTTTCATGAGTTCTACCATTAAAAACACAATGGCCCCAATATTTAAATATATGGAGGACATCCACCAAGAGGCAGGAAATCAATTCTTAGAAAAATAATTGAACAAAAAAGAAACCTCTGCATTTAAAGATTAACTTTTTGTTTATCTCTCCTTATGAAACTCACGTTAGCTGACGCTATACATAGAACATACCTTAGGGAAATAAAGGGACACATTTCTCATTGTCTTCAAACCTATTTCATGCTTTGGCAGAGTGAGCACTAAATCTGAAAGAGAACATGAAGAGGAGCCATTAAGCACAAACTTTGGCAGAAACATCTGATGGAGAAGCTGATGGCTTTTCTATGGAAGTGCTGATATATACAACTGGGATCCCCTGCCTAAATCCTCAGCCAGCTGTACAAAGTGCACATAGCAGCCAAAAGATAGATGTTTGATTAAAAGCTCTCATCATACCAGAAGCCACAAGGTTTTAGGTTAAAGTCTGATTTTATTCCAAATAGGAAAAAAACCCAAACAAATAAAACAAAACCAAAACAACCAAGCTGTAAATTTTTCTGTTCCCTCTCTCTGGCAGTTAACCCTTTAAGAATGATTACTTTAACATTATTATTTATATCAATAATTTCATGTCTTTGAGGAATTAGGACACCATCAGTGTCAAGAAAACACATTTCTACATAATTGTGTCTATTTTAGTTTATTCTGAAGAACAAACCTTTCTATGGCCTCGACCCAGACCAGTTCTGAGCTACATTTAGAACCAAAGTCATCCAGAAGACATCACCTTTTCCATACTGACCAGACATACTATGTCAGCTTTAACTTTCAGATTTACTGGATTCTTCTCCTTCTGTATTAAAATATCTTTTCATGTTTAAACCAATTTTGAGTGGGTGAGGTATTAATAACTTTGTACTTGCTTAGGAGTTTGTCTGAAAGGCTTATTCTTAAGCTCTCTCTCAATGAGGTGAACCACATCACAGCTCAGGCCTAACTAACTGTAGTATTTGCACATTTGCATCACAAAACAGTCCAGTGCTCAATCTTAAAACAATAACTCCTGTAAATAACATTCAGAAAGTAAAAACCAACACCCAGAGATAAGTAAGGTTTCAGTTAATCAGTATCTCCATGGGATGCAGAACTGAAGAGGATTAAAATGATTTGAAGTTAACTATCTGTATTAAAATGCAGAGATAAACTACATAACTTAATTTATTAGCCAGATCACCTCATTAAATATTCCTGAATATTCCTATCTTACTTTTATTTTATATACCTTCCCCTTCCCCCCCCNNNNATCCCCCCCCCCCCCCCCCCCCCCCCCCCAAAACCTGGGTTCATCTAGTACAGTGGATGTAGACAACACAATTTGCTGTAATGGAAAATAAGGCTGAGAGGGTTGGAGCTGTTCAGGCTGGAGGGGAGAAGGTTGTGTGGAGACCTCACAGCACCTTCCAGGGTCTGAAAGGGCTGCAGGAAAGTGAAGAAGGGCTGTTCATCAGGGACTGGAGTGACAGAGGGAATGGGTACAAAGTAAAAGAGGGGAAATTTAGATTGGATACATGGAGTAAATTCTTCCCTGTGAGGGTGGTGAGGCCCTGGCACAGGGTGCCCAGGGAAGCTGTGGCTGCCCCATCCCTGGAAGTCCTCAAGGCCAGGTTGGAGCAACCTGGGATAGTGGAAGGAGCTTTAAGGTCTCTTCCAACACAAGCCATTCTGGAATTCCAGAATCCTACAAATAATTTAATTGCAGTGTCAGCATGTGTTTGCAGCAGGACACAAAAATGTCTATAGACCACAAACCAGACTGGGAAAAGCTTTATTTAAGGACAAATTCTAACCGGATGACTCCAAGATATTTTGATTTCCACAAGGCAAATTTACAGGAAAAGTTTCACTACTTGCAAAGAAGGTAAAACCTTGAAGGTGTTACTATTTCCTCCACTACACCTAAGATTGTGCACAGTCACACAACTCCTGTATATTGTATGTCACCTTTCTCTAAGTTCCCAAGGAGTGACTTTTCACACAAGTCCTTAAATGTAGTGATTTCTGCATCCATTTTAACTAGTACTCCATAGGAGAGGAAAGCCTTGGCCTTTAGAGTTTAGACTTGAATGCAAAATGAGTTAATGAAGCTGGGCCACAAACCAATAACACAAGGAAAGCCAACAAGGGAAGAATACTAAAGACTCACTCATGCAGATGACAACTGTTTTCTTCTACAATCACGTCTATGTACAAATTTATATGCAATATAGCACACATATAACAAGCTGAGGTGAAAGAATGAATTTCATTTGGTTGTTTGCTGCAGAACTGCATTACAGTCAAAAAGAAATGCATAATAAAATATTGAAAGCCAGTTTATGAAAACATATTAGCAAACTAAACATTCTTAAAGTGATTGTCTGAACTGAAAGAGAATTGACAAACTCCTGTGTGCTGAATTCTGGATTCCCATATGGAACTGGCACATTACTTAGAATATTGCTTCTAATCTGTTCCTCTGTCTGGGTTACTTGTATGTACTTCAGGGAAATTTCTATGAATTTTGTAATAAAATAAGCTACTTTTAAAATAAATTGTATCATTATTCTGCTTAATGTGTTGCTGGTTTATATTTGATACACTGGAATTTCTACAACTCTTTGACTCTACCTGCTGCATTTTAAGGCCAATACTATGTAGTACATCCCAAATAGGAACCATCCAATATTCTCCAGCTTGGAGCAGTGAGTTCCCCAGACTATTTTAATATTTTGATATGAAAGTTCATACTCTCTTATAAAAACAAACAAACAAACAAAAGCAATTTTTAATTCATTATTTTCATGCTTCTTAGATCCTATTTCACTCCTCTGTGCTCCACAAAGAGAGTTCTAATAATTCCAAATCTATCCTCTTACAAAGCCATCCCATGTTTATAATTATATTGTCACTCTTCTCTGGACCTCTTCTATTCCTGCTAAATGTTTTTGAAGTGCCTCCTCTGACATTTTAATTTACATTTTTTGAAAAGAGTTAGAAGTCACTTGGCTTTTCAGCAGAAACCTTCTTCACCTTAAGTGCTCCCTTCACTCTTTGGTTGGCCCAAAGACCCAGCAGTTCTCTCACAGACTGCACATGTCTAAAATGTTTAATTTCTTATTAACTGCTTCTTGAAAATAACTCCATCAGAGCCCTCTCAATTCCCAGCTTTTAAAATGCAGTGGGTAAAACTTGCATCTTCTTAATGTGTTCAGCTCAATCTGCATTTCTATTTTCTTAAACCCTCTTATATATAATTTCTCATTGTAATGTTAGAGTTTCTACACATTCCTTGTTCATTTTGGGGCCCTTTATTTGTTTTATTTTTTCTTGTTTTGTGGGGGTTTTTTTTGTTAGTTGGTTTGTGTTTTTGTTGTTGTTTTGGGGTTTTTTTGCTTTGGAATTTTTGAGGGTTTGAGGTTTCATTTGTTTTTATTTCTTTCATTTCTTTAATTTCTTGTTGTTGGGGATTTTGAGTGTTTTTTGTTTTGGGGATTCTTCTTAAAACAAATCTCAAAATATAATTTATTTGTATACATCTTAGTGGCCTAATTTCTTTCTTGTCAGGTACTGATTTCCCCCTCAGGGATAGGTACGTTTAACTTGGTGCTTCAAGATAAACATACTTGACCTTCTGCTTTGAAGAGGAACTAACTTTCCATACTAAGTGCCCTCCTAAATAAGGACTCTGTCTCTACAGTGGAATCCTTGGAATGAGCTGCCAATCCTTAATGCCTGAGTCTCACAGAAATATCTTGTCTGTTGGACAGATAAGAGTTTTTCGAATCAAAAAGAGACAGATTAGCAGAAGCACTAAAACTTCAAGGAAAGAAAAAAAATATTCTTGGAGGAGAGAAAATCTTTTTGAAAAACTAGCCAGAATCAGAAATATGGCTTATCCAACAGTTTTGCCCTCTCCTTGTCCTTGGAAATCCTTAATGGATTATAACTCAACATTGCTGAGCAAAATAGCAAGAAAGTAGATGCACGTTCTCTTCCAAATATTTAATAAAGCAAAATATGTACTGGATTAAAAATTTAGGGTTTTATAATGGGTTTTATTGGCAATTGTCTATAAAATCAGGAGTGATGAATAGATAAGTATCATTTCTTCTCCTATAGCACATTATAAGGGAATATTCAGGGACAGCCAAGCATCTTGGTAATGCTACTGCCAAAATTCTAGACTGTATAAAGATATTGTATTTAATGCCACTGAAGCAGTTTTAAGCAGTTGTTGAATGCCTTTGCTAATGAAGAGAAGTTAGGAAGACACAAATGTTCAAAAAGACACCCCAAAATTAAAGGTAAATGAAGAATAGGACCTAAAAAGGGCACAAAGATCACAGCATGGAAGTGCCAGTGTTTCTCCACTGACACCAATCAATGAACATTGTGTGGAATTTATTTATAAAAAAATATTTGATGAAGATAATATTCTCAGAGGCTTTTCATGCCAATCCTTTATTATTTAGGCTCCTTCATGTTGGTGTGGCAAGGTCTGGGGGGACTAGCAGGCTGGCTTCCATGAGAAGCTGCCAGAAGCTTCTTCCCACAGGTCCAAAAGAGCCAACCCCAGCTCCAAGAGGGACCTGGGCATGGCCAAGCCCAGCTGAGGTGGTGGCAACACATCTGGAGTAAGGAAGAGAGGAAAAAAAAGCCCACACAACTGCTACTACAAAAGCAAAAGTCCAGCCCTGCCAACGAAAAAAAAAGCCAGGGAGAGTTATCTATTAGAGAGGCACATCCCTCTGCTTTGACTGCTTTTGGAGGAAAGGCAAAATTAATTCACAACTGGAAATATGAAAGGCCTTTGGAAAAGTGTTTAGGGAAGAGGTATGGAGTGGAGCACTGTTCTTAGGAAAATGACTGCCTTCCATACACCCATGGAAACCTTGGGATGTTATGGCTTGAATTTTTGCCAGTCCTACAACTGATAATCTGTATTTAAAAAAAAAAAAAAAAGTTACATGTAGGACAGTTGCCAGTGCTTAATTGTTTTCCCTGACATGCTTTTGGAACACAGCTTGGCAATTTTCCCCTTCAGTGCTTTTTCTCCCCCTTTCCCAAGTATTGATTGCTGGCAGTGTTTACCTATTCAAAGTTATCTTCTGATAAAATCATGACATCGGGAGAAGCACAGATAAAGCCACCATCTGAGGGTACATTTGTAAACAGCTCCATCCCAATAATCAAATATGACACATTAGCACAAAAATGTCATTATCCCAGAAGCTTTGAAATGCAGGAGCCTCCCTTCGTTCTCAGGCAGGATCCCCAGAGCCTGTCAATACGCTGTTGGCTCTTCCTGTTCTTCCCGTGCAGTTTCATATCCCTTTTTTCCAAGGGACACATCCCATCAGTCAATCTGCAGGGCTGAAAGGCTCATTTGGGGGCTGAGTTCAAGGAAACTAATTAGCTTTCTATGTCCTAACTTTCTTTACCTTCTCCACACTATCTTAGCGTTTACTCCTAAATAATCTTCCCTTAATATTGCATCTGAGTGCAGTTCAGGGCTGACTCAATCTGCTTTATCCTGAACATAAGTCTAAATTAAAATTATATCTCAAGCACAAGGAATTTAGTCACTTGCTAGTTTTATCTGCATTTAGAACCATTTTCAATCTGTATTTAAACGGTGCTGAAGTTTAAGATACTGCAACTGTTAATTAAAAAAAAAAAATTACTTAGATATCCCACAGAAAAGTATGTCAGGAAAATTTTAGCACAGGCCCTTTATTCAGATTTGTGACGATACTCTGGTGCTTTCTGGCATCCTATTAAATGTAATAAGTAATTTTTTACATGGACTTTTTTGATAGTCCATTATAGCTCAATAAAATTTTTAGCACAATTTTTAACTCCTTGTTACAGCATCCCCTGAAAAAAAGTAAAGAGAAGAAACAGGTTCAGACACAGTCATGGTTATAATATCTCAGTCAGAAGTATTTCATGTTTTTTGTAGAATACAAGCAGATTTCTACCATTTTATTATTCACAAAATTGTAAATTGAAATGATATATGCACAGAGGTCAGATAAATTACTTTAACCTGGCTAAAAATCACCTGTTCAAAGAGAGAACTTCTCTACCTTCCTCTTGATCTGATGCTGCTTTGTAAACCTATGCCTTGCGTTGGCCAACATCAGCATCATCTGTTTCATTTTGGGTCCCCAGAGATCTCAGGGTTTTGTCTCAAATCTCTGACAAAAAACTCCCAAACAAACCAACCAAAAAAAACCAAACAAAAAGCCAATTCAAAATCCCTAAAAAAAAAATATGGGGGAAAAAACATGGTTTTTCTGACAATTTCTGTTACACTTTTATTTTATACAGAATTAATTTATGAAATTCCTAAGTTGTTTTAAAACACTTGTGATGCATTGCCATAGATATGGGGTTTTTTATATATTTAAAACACATATAACATCCCTCATGAAAAATGGTGTGGATGGGGACTTTTCAATAAGGTGTTCAATTGGTTTCTGTGTCCTGGTGGGTTTTCTGTATCCCAGTTTAACTGGGACAGACACAACACAGGAAGATACCCTGAGTCCTTCAAGTGGTCTAAAATGATCTGTATTGTTTCATTTCAGTGCCTATAAGATCTGCTATTTTTATTCCCCAGAACTAGTTGTTTAATTCCTGCCTCAGAGTTTCTAAGAAAGAATTGTATAATATTATAAAACGTTGGCTTGTTGTAGCAGCCTTTATAAAGGACAATGACATGGATAAACTAGGACCAGAATGCTAAGTAAGGAATGTAGTAGGATAAGCTTCCCTGTCCCTACTGTGTATGTCCAAAAATTTTGCAGAAATGCTTTAAAAAAATGCTTTAAGAATTGTTCTATCACAATATTTTACTGTGCTCCCTGAAACTTCTGCAAAAGAATGATGTAATGTAGTGACACAGGCACGCATTACTAAAATTCATTTGAAGCCAATGTCTTTGTGACAGCTTATTTGAAGGATACAAATTACTTTTTTTAAGGACTTCTTAAAAGATAATATAAAACTCTTGGACTTGGTTTTTACATATAAATTATATACCACCCTTTCAAATATTCATGAACATTTCAGGAATGTTAACTCTATAGAAAGAAAGTCTCCAGGATAAAGCAATAAGATCATATATAATAAGATGGTCATTTTTGGGTTTTTTAAAGGATTTTACTCAGGTGCCATCCAGTAATGTTTGTACAGCTCACTGCTGAAATAAGGCTGGAGCAAGAATCAGGGATCAGTTTGTCCCTCTTACAGGACATGAAGAGTTTGAAAAGCCAGTAGCAGAAAACAGCTGTTTGTGTGCTGTTGGTTTTGGATACAGCCTGAGACATTTATCATTTAATGTAGATTGAAACAGAAACAGAACATTGAAGTTGTAGGGAGTGTTTGTGGGTTTGTTCTGAGATTTCATCAGAACTCTTCATTTAGCAAAGTCCTAAGGAAAAGCTCTGCATCTATACTCACTTGTTATCAGTCTAAATAAAAAGAAAAATCATTCCAAAATCAAATCTGTCACACGTTTTGCACTTCTTTTCCATCACCCACTAGTCAATAAAAGGAACGGAAACCAAATCTTCCCATCCCTTTTCCAAGCCTCAGGTTTAATCCCTCCCATGGACAGGAACACAACAGCTCTGGGCTCAGCACAGCTGCCAGAAGAGCAGAGCCTTCAGCCCCATAGAACCCAAACGGGAAGGGACCGGCAATGGCAAAAATTCCTTACTAAGTGGGACTGCAGGAGCATTTAGGAGCTGCTGCTGAAAATAATCCCTTTCTCCCAAGTGAGGCAGCCTGTGCAGGTACAGAAGAAGAGGCTTGGATACATGTAAAGTGCAAAGCAAGTGCTACAAAGTTGACATTAATCACTAAAATGTCCAGACTGCAGCTAAAAAAAAGAGTTTATGTGCTGCATGCTTTATATGATATATTTCTCTCCTCTTTTTTGTAAGGATCCACCACGTCCTCAGAATGTGGCAGGGCTGTCTCAGCTTCCATTTCTCCTACTCAAAATTCTCCACAAAAACTCACTATCTTCCAATACATCAAAAAGATCTTTTAGGTTAAATATATCACCCGAATCCAGGTATAAGAGCTGGTCAATTGTTCATGTGAAGGTTCTGATTTATGTACTGTGCCACGGTATCCAAGTGCCCTCACAGCGGGAAAGTCTCCACGAGGGTCTATTTGTTCCTTCAACACAATCAATTGCCAGCCCAGACTGTCGGGTTCCCACAGTGTGCTGGGTTATAAATGTACTCCCAAACATTTATAGTGATTAAAAATGATCACACACATTCTCATTCAACATCACAGCACAAATATTATGCATTTAGCAACACAAACTATCATAACTATCTCTTATTTATCAAAATGTTCTTAGTGAATTCTAGTGAAGGGCTTAAACTGAAATCTCTTAAGAAATAATTAGTCATCAGACAAATCTTTTCTATCAATCATTGGGAAAAAGTTGATGGCCAATGTGAGCCCCCCAAAAATGATGAGTAGCACAATTGCTCAATCCAAAACTATGAGAAAAACAACATATTACCACACCATCCTGTGTCTTGTCAAAGACATCTACACATTCTCCTTTAAATGCTAGAAAACAGTAGCTCTGGTAGGTTTGTGCTACTTTGGCTGGACCAGATCCTAACATCCCATCTGTGGTGGCAAAGTACCCCAGGGGTGATTTCATTGCTTATTATTTAGCAAAAAGCATATGAAAATATTGATAGGAAATAGGTTCAGAGACAAGTTAATTGCTGTTATTTTTAGTGAGTCGTGTAAAGTATCAACATAGAAGCAGCCATTTGGCAATAGTATTAGCAGCTGAATAATTTTCTTAGAGAACAATATTAACACTCTTCCAAATTTTCTACTTTAAAGTCAGTCATTGATAAAGTAGTTACAGTAGAAGCAGGAGGAAAGCAAATTGCTTTGCACAACAACAATCATGCCAAAAAGCCCTCTTGTAAAATCAAGTAATTATTGATTCAAACAGATCATTACAAAAATTATTTCTTTATTTGCTTGAGTTCATTAGCCTTTCACTTGTTAATGCCTTTCACTTGTTGTACTGACAGTTAAAAACTGTCTAAAAACTGAAATCTTGGACCTTGGTTTCTAGATGTGCAATTTTCAAAGTGCAAAATGGACAGAAACAATTAAAAACTCAGGCTCTTGGTTTAGCACATTTTTCTATATTGCCATTTTTTGTTAGCCTAACAGTGTAAGAAAAGTTCTCCCTAACCTAAATTTCTCTCTTTTCAGTGTGAACCCATTCTCCTTTGTCCTGTCACTCCAGTTCCTCCCAGCAAATCCTTGGCCTTCTCTGGATTTGTTCCAAGAGCTCCACGTCCTTATGCTGGGGGCACCAGAGTTGTGCTCTTATTAGGAATTAATAGGGTTGGTCATGTAATTTCTAATCCTGCCTTAAAAGACAAATTTTTCTGTGTTTACACCTCTTTTCAGAGCTTTCACCATGAAGTTACATCTTACATCACGATGCTACTATTTAAACCTTCATTAATTAATAATGAGCAATAAAGTGCATAATAAAATAATTCCTTCTCAGGGTATCTTTAAAATTTACATCCAGAATCAGCTAGTTTTGTTTTCAATAAGTAATTCAGAGAGGTAAGAACAACAAGGATCTAAGTTTTACTTCCCAGTGCATTACCAAGGGATTCAGCATGTTTTTAAAGCACTTTCACAGAGCATGATAAATCTATCAAATGTTGTAGCAGATGTCTAATGTATTCTTTTCACAAAAGCCAAATGGCAGTGGGTTGTGTCTGTGTCAGATACAAGCACAACTGCTTGCCAGAGAGGTTTGCCAAGAGATAATGGATGTTGATTGACAGCAACCATCAAAGGTTGAACCACAGGTCTGAGAGAAATTCAAAGCAGGTATTTTAGGGTGAGAAATATGTTCCTCACAGGAATTAATTCCCTTTTCTGTAATTACTGTAAAAGCTAGTCTTTTAATTTTGTAACATGAAAAGATTTATAGGCTGAAAGCAGCCCTGGGAGAAAGTCTTGGGGGTGTTGGTGGGTGAGAGGCTCATGGCTCAGCCCAGAACCCCCCGTGCCCTGGGCTGATCCCCTAGCGTGGGCAGCAGGGCAGGGGGGGATTCTGCCCCTCTGCCCCTCAGGTGAGACCCCACCTGCAGAGCTGCTCCAGCCCTGGGGAACAGCACAGGAAGGACATGGAGCTGCTGGAGAGAGTCCAGAGGAGGAACCAAGGTGATCAGAGGGATGGAGCAGCTCTGCTGGGAGGAAAGGCTGGGAGAGCTGGGATTGTTCAGCCTGGAGAAGAGAAGCTTTGGGGGGAAACTGACTGGGGCCTTCCAGGACCTGAAGGGAACCTGCAAGAAAGATGGAGAGAGACTATTTCCAAGGGCCTGGAGTGACAGGACAAGGGGGAATGGCTTCACACTGACAGAGAGCAGAGTTAGATGGGGAGAAAATTCTTCCTTGTGAGGGTGGGGAGGCCCTGGCACAGGGTGCTCAGAGAAGCTGTGGCTGCCCCATCCCTGGAAGTGTCCAAGGCCAGGTTGGAGCCACATGGAATAGTGGAAGGTGTCCCTGCCCGTGGAAGGGGGAGGAATGAGATGATCTTTAATCCCCCTTCCAACCCAACTCATTCTATGATTTATATAAAAACTGTGGCTATTCCAGCTCATAAAGCATCCTATTGATTTTTAGCAAAACCTGATAGATTAGATGTGCACTATTGATTTATAAGACTTGTATTTTGCTAATCAGTGATCAACATTATTAAATTTAATGGCAGTTTCAAGGAAAAAATATTTATACTGCTTTGATAAGAAAAATAAGTACTGATATTTTAAGAGCAGAAAGATATAAAATTAGTTTTATTGTACCAATACATGGTATACTACTCTGACACATCTTTTTTCCAACTTAAATATGAGCAGAGGTGAATTCCGGAGCAAACCAAAGCTTCTCTCCCCTTCCATACTTTAGCATAGTTATTACTGTCCATTATCACTGATATTTGATATCTAAAATCTTATCCATCTCTGACTTACCCCATACAGTTGAGGATTGACTCAGTTTTGATGCTTCCTCAGAGCACAATTTCTCAGGTATAATTCTTAGAAATCATCTTGTTTTCTTCTTTGATTTAAATTTCCTTCTCTACTGAATTCATTAATAACAATGTGAAAACGTGAAAGAATATGATCCCCAGACTGGTGCTTGATTCTACCCTCCCAGCTTCCATCACCACTTCTCTTTCAGTAACTCTTCTGACCTCCCCTTTTCCACTTCATCAGCAGGAATCAGTTCTTCCAAGACAAGCACAGTGGTGCTCCTGCTCCCTGATCTCCCTTCTCTCTCATGTCTCTGATGCATAGCTTTTGTCCCACCAGGGATTTTGACAGGGACAAACCATTTATCAGCTTCTTCATTTGCTTCCAAATCATCCTCTCTGACCTGGGACCTCCTCCAACTACCCTGAAATGCAATAGGAAGATCCTGTGAATCCCTGCATTTCTTAATACTCACTTGTCTTATGATGCTTAAAGTAGCCAATTTGTGCTGAGAAGAATGAAAGTCCAAGTAAGAGTCTGAGAGGTGGTACCAGTTCAAATGAACACTGTAGAAAATATTTAAATTTAATTTTATCCACCAAGAGTTTTAAAACTGAATGTTTCTGACAAAACTTTGGACTCTATCTTAAAAGTGATTTTGAGGCGCTGAACAAGTATGTTTTGCTGGTCCCATGAAATGCCATTTAAATTTAGCAGTGATAGACTAAATAGAGCCATGATTTCCTATCTGTGATTTCAGTTATAAAACTTGTATTTATCAACATGTCCAAACCCCAGAACTTCCCTGAACCCTCCTCACACATGACGCAGGCCACGTCAGGGCTCTCACAGAGCTCATGCCCAAAGAGGTCGCTGGGATTGAGCTGCTCTGGGAGCAACTCAGGATTAACCAGGACACAGCACAGGGAAGAGAAGGATTTAGGAATTTCCACCATCAAACCTTTGTTTATTTAATTACCATAATTGTTTCCATTAGAACTTCCTTGTCTAAATCCAACTATGCCCTCTCTTAGATTCTCCGAGAAAATACCTCTCTGGAAAATACAGTTGCATTTCTACTTTACAAGCCCACTTCTTTTTACTTTATTTTTTTTTTCCTGCCAGCAATCTGACTTGGAAGAATGTTAGTCTCATAACACATTTTCTAGCTGAACATTTCCTTGTCATTTGAGAGTAATTTAACTCTCATTTAACTGCATTCTGCTTTCTGTAATATGATTCGGTTTGGTACAGTACACAGAGAACATCTTCATTTCATACAATCAGTTGCAGTAAAAGAAAAAGAACACAGCTATAGAAAATAATTTAAGACTGCTTTTGCCTTACATATACTACCCTTAGCCTTTTAATAAACCAAATTTGCACTGTTAAATTGTGTTAGTGATGTTAGTGCTCAACACCAACAACATACTGGAACACAATTTTTGTTTCCCAGTTTGTTCATTGTAACCTACCTCACTACAGAGCTATAAAACAGTCGTGGAAAAGCATGGCCAAATATATCAGAATATTCTGAAATATGCAACATGTGTTTGAAACCAAACTCTTTTTCCACCAGCAAAGGTAACACAATTCAAACAAGTGGGGAATAAGTGCTCAACTTTCCATAGTTTAGGTAAAGGTGTTTTAAAAGGGTTTGATTTCTGAAAATAAGGACAATATTTCCCAAAACATCATCATTCTTCAAGAAATGTCAGACTGGATTATCAATTAGTCATTAATAAAACAGAAATTCAGATTGCAATTTACGATGAATCAAAAAGCACATTTTCCCTCCCAATGTGACCCACACCTATCCCTGTATTCAAGTGGAGGAACATTTTGTTTCATCTTTGTTTTGCATGTATTTTGAAAATTTCAAATTTAATCATGGTCTTTGACTGATTAAGCAATTATTTAATTGAGGGAGCAGTTCTTCAGATTAAGTTAGTGTTTTCACCTAAACCTGTGTTGCACGTATGACACACCACCACAGTTATTGCAAGGACCAAACCTACAATCTACTGCAGTCATAAATAAGAATTTCTACAGGATTTCTATTCCATCTCCTATGGGCAGAAACAGTGTGCCCCAAAAGCTTTTCTTTGCTATTTCCTCTAAGCCTTTACACTAAAAAAAAAAAAAAAAAAAAGAGAGAGATATGGGAAACTGCTGCTCCTCACCTTAGATTTTGACTCTTTCAAAGAATAAGCGAACAATTCCTTTTATTTTCTTCCATTGCATTAAGCAAAATACCACTTGCAATAAAAATTAAGAGGATTACAACCAACACAAAGTAAAAGAATGTATATTTATCTTATCCTGAATTTTAAACCCACAAAGAAACCCCAGAGCAGGGACTTCAAGGATTCATTTGAGGGGGGGAATTTCTCTGGGTCATACAGGAAGGACACAAGCACTTACAGAAAGTCACAGACATGTTTCACTTGATCTTTGAGCAATCTGATACAATGGTGTGTGTAAGGGCAATGAGCAGAATATTGGCACTGCTGAGCTGCTTGAGTGGATAATAGACCAGCTCAGTTATTAAAGACAAGTGCTTATAAAATAATTCACTTCAGAGCAGAGGGAAAATACTAACAGCATGCTCTAAAGATCAATACCAGACCACTTCTGTTTGATTTATTTAATCAGTGACCCCAGAGAAACAAAAGGCAAGGAGAAAGAAAATCTGCTGATTGGAGAAAACAGGAAGAGAGGAGATGGGAAAGGGAGAGAGGAGACATGGAGAGAGTTCAGCACAGATGGGTGAGGGGAAAGACTTGGGGCAAGGATGGGCGCGAGTACAGATCCTGAGGGTCCACAACAAGAAATGGGCAATTTATAAAACACTGACTTCATCCTTATCATACAGAGATTGAATTAATCCTTCCATTTTGCAGTTTTGTGACCACTGCAGTTTTTATTCTAGTTTTGACTGCATCAAATTAAAACTGAGCAAAGAGATGGAGGAGACCAACAACAGTGTTCAGGAACAGAAAATGTTAATAGGAAAAGGGTACAAGCTCCCCTGTTACTTATGGGAAGAAAAAATGGTGAAGTTAGGCAATTTGGATTTTTTTTTCAATACCAGTAAAATTTCTCATACTGAAATTATAGGCAATGTTTCTAATAGTCTAGTTTTCAATGCATTATTAGACCAGACAGCCTTAGGAGATTATCTGCATCCTTTGGTACAGGTTATGTGCAAACACCTTCAGGAATGTGTGATCATACCTGACTATAAGGAATAAATGTGCTAAATTATGTAATGAAGTCCCTTTGAGTCCCTACTTCTTGTGATTTTATTATGCTGGTAGAGAAGCAACCAAGAACTCTAAACCTGGAGCTTAACTGAAATAAAAGTATTATAGTGTATAAAACATGACAATAAAATATTTACAGTAAATTAAAAAGCAAATATAAATCAAAGGAAGGTACATTACTACTTGGATTGTAGGTTTCTATTAAGAAAATTTTGAAGATTATTATAAAAAGTGCATCAAATATTTAGAAAAAGTGAAGGGAGGTCATGCAGAATTCGACAGTTTTAATTAAATGATATCTCTGTATAGAAAAGAGTAGATAAAAAAGTATATTAAGTTCTTCAGTCAAAATTGCAGTCACAAAGAATTTCATGCTAATATCTAATATGTAAAAGCATTTGACCTGTGCTAAAATAACTAAAATAACTCACAGTAAGGTGGACAACACAAGAATCTGAACAAAATATCTTTTATCCCAGAAAGGACACTCAGGACATCCTTTAATTGATAAGGGGGGGAAGCCCTGTAGAATTCTCTACTGTGTATATTTTCCTCTTAAAAAACTAAGGAGAATATGTTTTACATGTTAAAGACAACATAATTTGTGCACTTTCTTCCACTCGTGGATATTTTATATTTATTTAGGTGAGTAAATGCATTACTTAGGATTAGCCTTTGCTCCTGTAGCAGAATCCTGTAGTTATGTCTAAACTCACTTTTTCATGTTTTGTTTGGTTGGTTGTTTGGTTGGGGTTTTTTTTCCCTAAGAAGAATTGACTTCCCTGAAAACATATAAAGAATTTTGGAAGGACCCTATGAAGATGTAGGTGCATAGATGGGCACATTTGGGTACATGATTCCACCAACTGCTTACAAAGTCTGTATGTTTACTACTGCATTCCAATTTGTTGAGTTTGAAATAGGTCTGAAGATAAACTTGGGGTTCATTGCCACTAAGAAATGAGGTCTTGATCTCTAAGGACACTAATAATTCCTCTAATCCCTCATATTCTACTACAGCATCCCATTTGTCACTTTTGAGAAGAGCAAAAAGAAGGTATTTTAGGCTATGCTTCAGAAATCCTCTATGTCAGGCAGAGGCTGAAATTCCAAAACTTGCTGCAACATAGCCAATAGCAAAATCTTTTACAGGCCTCAAGTGAGAGCTGGCAAATAATTTTCCTTGTGAAGAATCACCAAGACTTTTTTGGGTGAAAATTTTGATTTTATGTAGTTCCAAAGAAGCTGAAGAAACACTTACCTCACAGTAACCATAGTTAGAAGTGCCCCAGTCATGTTCTCCATGTCATGTTTTCTGGTGTATCACCAATTCAGGTTTCTTTAGTTTCCATGTAAGACTAGGCTTAACCCATTAACTGTTCCTTCTCTCCTCAGTAAAGCCCAGGAAGAAAAAAAAAAAAAAAAAGGCAGATTTAGGAAAGAGCAAAACACAAGTAATGTTACATGAACAAAGCTTCTGCAAAAGCCTGTTCATACACCCTGTACTCTATGTGCTGCATTGGAACAGCCTGAGAGATAAGCCCTTGTCTGTCAGACAGTTCAGGAACCAACTTTACATTCTGACATTCTGCTCTGTGCTGAGGTTGGCTTTCTCTCCAGCTTTGAATCCTCAATATTTTCCTCACTCTGCTGTAGAAATCAGTGCATGTCTCAGAGATGTGGCTGGATCTAACTCATTTGGCTCACTGGAAGAGGAAAAAATCCCTATTGAAGTAAGTGGAGGTTTTGGATTGTATGAATTTCACTATTCTTCTCTTGACAAAATGAATAACCTTAAAAATGTTTGCATAACTTAAGAACATGGCAAAAAGACTTTCTTGTCTGACAGAAATCCATAATTCACAAAAGCTGCTCTTTACATCAGCTATACATCGTTCAGCCCATTGCTTTCAGTTGCATTCAACAGATACACAGGTTCAGGCCAAAAAACATTGCATTTCTTGTTCGTACACATGGAAATCGTCAGGGAAACACTTATTTTCCAAGCTCATGGTAAATATTCAGTAACTCATTAAACCCTTTTTTCCCTTTAGCAGAATTTGAGCTCATCACCTCACTGTGCTCCACTGAGTAGCTATAAATAAACCCTCTTTTTATGGATAAATATCTCCTCAAAGTAAAGTCAAGGGCCCAATTCATTACAAATGTTTTGCCAAGGTCTGAAGACAGTTTACACTTTTTAATTTGTGGAGCCGCCAAAGTGTTAATTGTATTATTAATTCAGATTGGATAATTTACAGGCAGGTCACACATTTCCTTGTGTGTGCTGGGTTTAATGCCATTGTCAAAGTGTCTTCTGAGAAAGACAAGAGCTGAGAATATATTCCATTTTGGCAGGTCTGAACAAAGTCTGATAGGCCTAGTAATCAAATTTTATCTTTAGTTTGAAAGAACACATTAGAAACAAACTGGGAAAGGAAAGAATACAATTTTGGCAGAGATAAATGCATGAAAGGTCAAGGCATTATTAATATTATCACATCACCAAAGACATTATAAAAACATAATCATAGTGCTTTTCACTGTTCCCAGGAGCTTAGAGCACAGGTTAGTTCTAAAAACAAAGCCACCAGGATTTCACAACAGCACAGCCTGGCATCAAAGCACATGTCTCTGCTAAACTGAAACCACATGTTACATGTCGATGCAAGAAGAGAAGGACAAAGAGGATGTAGCAGGTTTGAAAAATGAAAGCTCAAATTTTTGCTTATTTTAAGCAAAATGAAGTGCAATATACCCCAGAGAGTATCAGGAGAAGGAGGTGTAACAGTTTTCAGGGCAACCTTACTAAAGGTGGTAAGAAAATTATCTGATTTTATGGTCTAAAAGAATTATGATGTATGTGCTCTGGCAGCCAGGAGAGCCAACCATGTCCTGAGGGACATCAAGGAGTAGGTTGTCCCTCTCTGCTCGGTCCTGGGGCAGTCTTACCTCCAATATTGGAGCAGTTTGGGTACCACAATATGAAAAAGACGTAAAGCTGTTAGAAAGTGTTCAAACTAGGGATACAAAGATGGTGAAGGGTCTGGAGGGGCCTTATAAGATGCTGCTAGGGGCAATTGGTGTGTTCAGGTGGAGAAGACTGAGGTCAGACATCTCCAGGGTCTGCAGCTTCTCCTGAGGGGCAGGGCCTGAGCTCTGCTCTGTGGGGCCCAGGGCCAGGAGCCCAGGGAATGGGCTGGAGCTGTGTCAGGGCAGGGGCAGGGGGGATCTCAGGCCAAGGCTCTCCTTTGCCCAGAGGGGGGTTGGGCACTGCCCAGGCTCCCCAGGGCAGTGGGCACAGCCCCAAGGCTGCCAGAGCTGCAGGAGGGGTGGGATGATCCTCTGGGGACAGGGGGGACTCTTGGGGATGGGCCTGTGCAGGGCCAGGGCTTGGATGGATGGTCCTTTAGGATCCATCTAATCCAGCATATTCTATGATTTTCTCCAATACAATCACTCAGAAGATACACAGCAAATCATCAATAGACGACTGCAAACATATTATTCTGTCAATTATTGTTACACTCGACAGTAGTTTCATGGATTTGCAATACATTCTATTTTCAAGATCATTTCTGTAAAAAATAATTTATATTGTATTGTTTCCTGTGGTAAAGTTCACAGCTAGTGCACAGCACTAAAAATCAGAGAAGGCATGATGTGCTGCATATATGCTGAGAAAGTTAGGAGCAAACTGCCTTATATTGACATTTTTAATGTTCTGTGATTTCATTTGCCATTTCCATTTGCGTTGTTTATAAGCTCAGTATTTTCTAACAGTATGGAGAGTCAATAAAAAACAAGGAGTGTTTGAATGAAAAACAGTGTATGAGTCTCATTTTATGCACTGCAGTGGAAGTGTAAATTCAGTGCCCTTTTCTAGTAAGAAAAAAGGAGCACCTTACAGTTAATCCTGTTTATCCATATCCTTCCTACCAAATTACTTCTACTTAAAATAGAGCAACATATTTGTCATATTTTCAGATCATAAAACATTTGTTTCTATCTCTTCACTCAAAACCAAACACATTTAAGTAAAAATTCAGTGAATTATAATTTTTGAAGTTTTCAATAATTTATTTTACAACAGGGCAGAAGTATAATAAAAACTTTTCAACTGAGCTTCATAAACTGGTCTCTCTCTTTTTGATTTATATTTTCTCCTTCCAGGAAATTCCCAAATACTTGTCAAAAGAAAGTAAGATAAATTAGGAATTATGTTAAGCATTGGAAATATCATTCATTTAAAATCAGTTTTTCAACACAGGCTCGACACTTATAAATACAGGCAGGGTTGACTTGCCCCAAGGAGCAGGAAATTATAACAAACAAAAGTTAAAACTTCTGTTATACAGTGAATCTACTTGATCATAATGACATTAAGCACTTACAACCTTTTGAAACAGAAAATATTGTTCTGTCCAGCACTCCATCCCTAGGCAAGGTAGATTTTATGTTCCCAGAATATTTATGTGCAGAGTTTTGAGGCAAAGTGCACAACATGAGCAATAATCTCACTGTTTCAGTGCAAGATGGATGAAAGCTTTTTCTCATTTGCTAAATTCAAGTTATGCCAACCCAAGTCTTGTCAGAACACTATTATGACAAATACATGAACCTTTTTACAGATTTGAAGACAGAAGAACGTTTTTAATCATGTTTGATCTCTGTGGTTTGCTCTGTGGTACTGCATGTTGACTGAACTACAGCACAGGTTTAGATATAAATCTAGACAGGAAAACTGAGAGCTAATGAATCATTAAAAACTTGTATGACAAAGATAGAGAAAAGGGAAGTAACCACCCTAATCAGAATCCAATTGAGTCATGGAAATTTCACCCAGAGCTGGCATTTCAAATGGAAATACATAATAGCGTGGTATTACAAACTTTATGCTTCTGCTGCATCCAAAAAGTTAGTTCTAAGACGTGTAGGTGATGCAAAGAGTCATGAATGGAAGATTTTCCAATCTGTTAAATCTATCCTTGTGCAAACAAGGGATTCTTATATCACAGAATCACAGAATGGTTTGATCTGGAAGGGACCTTAAAGCCCGTCCCATTCTACCCCCTGCCATGGGCAGGGACATCTCCCACTATCCCAGGTGGCTCCAACCTGGCCTTGGACACTTCCAGGGATGGGGCAGCCACAGCTTCTCTGGGCACCCTGTGCCAGGGCCTTCCCACCCTCACAGGGAAGAATTCTTCCCAATATCCAACCTAATTTTTCCCTCTTCAGTTTGAGTATTTAACATACCAAATCAGTGTTCCATTTTAAACCCTTCTAATCTTCCCTGACAGTTTCCATGGGACTCCTCCTATTTCTCCAAGACCTTTTGCTGCCTTTCAAGGACATGATGCTGTGGGATCTCTCCTTCCCCAGAACCTATCCCTTTGCACTCTGTCCCCAAAGTCTGGGCCATCATCATACCCTTTGGCTATTGGCAACTCACACATACCTTGTCACTCATGTGGATGAGATACTATGAAATTACACTTCCTTTTGCGTTAGTCCAAGTGCAAAATAAAATGAGGTCTGGTTGATTTTTGTTTACAGATTTGCTTCATATCCAGCTCAGAGAAGATATGTGAGATTCATTAACAAAATTGCAATTTAGGCCCAAGCTACAGTATTTATAGAAATGTGCTGCATCCCAAATCACATACTAAATTCAGGTTTGGACATGGCAATTTCCCTGGTGATGACAGTATGTGGTGGTGGATATTAATTCTT
This sequence comes from Serilophus lunatus, assembly GCA_013399895.1. NCBI lineage: Eukaryota > Metazoa > Chordata > Aves > Passeriformes > Eurylaimidae > Serilophus > Serilophus lunatus. The sequence continues at coordinate 1,512,040 of VXBA01001096.1, read as the reverse complement.
AATCAGACTGTACAATATACTGTGATCATCAAAAATATGAGATACTTCCTCTCATTAAAAGGAATCCTTCCTAAACTTAAAGTATCAGAAGAGGGTCAATTTGAGAAACAACTCCAACAAAAATATTTGCTCTTTAAACTCAGAAGGGAACATACTGCTTTGCTTTTTAAAAATTTAATCCTTAAAAGCTCTGCTAATCCCTCAGCCAAAACATTCTATTTCTTATTTATCTGTCCATAACAAATCAGTTCTTCATCACTTTGTCCAAATATGAAGTCTCTTTTTCCACTGGGTTTTTGGGTATCAAGTGCTTAATTTTAAATATATATAGTAGTTTATGTCATATTTTATTGTAAGTTTATTTAAATAAATTAATTTTACATGTATGTAATAGATTTAATCCCATGAACAATATTCCATTTAATCCATTTTCCATTAATGGAAGGACTTATAAAATGGAAGCTGAATTGTATAAGACATAGATCACAAACACAATCAATATTGGAGAGTTACATAAATTCATATAAATTAGTTTTAACTTTCTTAGTCAATTCTGGAGAATGCAATTCCTCATATCAATACCCATGTTTTCTTCAGAGGAAAAGTATTTCTACAAGGATATCCATTATTTGCTTATGGCTCACTATGATTGATTTCTTGTTCCTCACCTATTAAAAGCTCAAATCACTACCAAGAAGAAAAAAAAGTTTTCTGTTACAAATCAAGCAGCAGTGAGAGGGAACAAAAAGTAATTCAGAACATGATTCATGCATCCCTATAAGTGGCAAGTAATCTATTTTCTGAAATACATAAATTTCTTGGCAAATACTTGATAAAACCATCCCCAACTGGGATCAATCTGAGAGTAATATACATAAGGGAGAAGAGCAGGACCATCATCCAAAGCTGACTAGTCAAAGAGAGGATTTTTTCTTTTTTTCATGTCAACCTCAATGGGCTTTTGATTAAGCCCTAAAAATGGTATGATAAATGTAGCACACTGTGCTCAAAGGTGAACCTGAAAATGAAATGTTTGCAATGCCAACAACGACCAGGCAGCTTCAATGAAAGCCTAATACACTGCAGATAAAAGAATATATATTTTAAAGTGTGCTCTGAAGAATAATTACTAAAATACAATCAGTCTTATAAAATGCAAACACATTCTGACTATCAACAATAGCTAGTCTCAAGAAGAGATAAACAACTCAAAATATCTAATTAACGTCTATGCAAATGCCAGACATTGTCAACAAAAGCACCAACTGGAGCTGGTCAAACTGTGATAATCTCTAAAGACTTTCTGAAGTCATGGGGACAGAAGCTACACAAACACAAGAGATCTGGATGAAAAACTGAGCTCAGAAGTTCCACATTTGATGTGATGGTACAAGAAGTATATCCCTTTCCTGTCCTCATTTGTTCTGTTCAATGAATATGGATTAGCAATTAACCACTGCTACACTTGAAGTTAAGATGTATTACAGGAATAAATCCAATGTGGATTATAGGATGTGAACTTCTTATTGATCAACTTGCACAAAATGACCTCAAAAACTGCAGCAAGCCTTATATGATTGGAATTACTTGTTTTATTGTTGTATCCAATTGTGTGAGATGCATCATTAGAGATGTGCTAGTGCTGCTGGAAAGTAATTAGGATTAAAATGATTCCAGTAATTCCACACACCCCTCTCCCTGACAGGCATTTAATTTTCTTCTGTTTCTCTGCATAGAGTATCTGAGACGAGAATGGATGGCTGCATCTTGTACCACTGTTAGGGGCAGTTTCCATGCATCTCAACTCAGTTCTTTCAGCAGAAAACTCAATGAAAAATTGCAAATAAAGCTTTTTTCTTTGCTGTAGAAGAATTATGAAACTCCAGGTAACACGATACCATCGGGAAAAGTGCAAATCTCCAATCCCATTACACGGATAACTCTGAGCCATTCTGTGCCACAAAATACTGCCAAAGAAATTAAAGCACTAGCAAGCACGAGAAAGGAATTACAAAAGAAGTTATACCTGACTTTAAATTCCAGCACACCAAAACAACTGAGAGGTCTGAATAACACATTAAACTACCTCTCAGGAGTAAATAGCAGGGAAAGAAAGGTAAAATTGTCAAAATAATTCCTTGTCACTGACAAGGCAGATACTAAACCCTTATTGCTAAGCAAACTTGAGAAGAGCAGAATAATTACAAAACCGTTTTATAAACTCCCAAGTGGCAGAAACACGAAAAAATACATTGCAATTACAATCTCAAAGAGCTAGGGAATTATTTGCAACAAAACTTAATCAATTAGTTCATCTTTCGGACACTGGGCACTCTTAAAGGACTAACTCATAACCAAGATCTGTGGCAAAACACAAATCGACTACAAGCCTCAAAACAAATCCTTGACAACACAATCAGAGACTTTTAAATAAATTAAGTTACCTACTTCAGCATGAAGCTTAAGGGCCAACAATCCTTTGATCCTTTTGAAGCTACACTATGGCAAAAATTACCAGGCTGACATTTAGGAAAAGCCTTTGTGTTGCAGTTTGAGCATCATTTTCAGGAGCATCAGCAGATCAAACACAGCAAAGGTGGGAACAGCAATAACACTGGTTCAAAATATTCATGTGGACAACAAATTAATATACAATGAAGAAAAAGTAAGTGTAAAAACAATTCAAATGGCTCTCAGTAAATAACAAGAGAGCACAAATATTTCTGGCTTTAGTCACAGGTGTGAGGAGTGTCCTAACTTCACCTAAGAGGGAAGAACTGTTGTCTGACAGTGAAAGCCTGGTAAGTACAGCCAAAGCAAAGACCTGATAGTCCAAGATCATGATTAAATTACACTGAGAGATGAAGACAACATGATTTAGAATCCAAAACCCGCCATCAATTCATGTTACACAAAAAAAGAGATCAAAAGAATCTAAAGAGAAAGCCCCACCCCTAGATGAAGAGGTGATTCAGAAGGATAAATTCTGCTCTCTGTTTTTAACAATTGCTCCTGGTCACAGCAGGTTTAGGACTTGTGCTGCTTTATTTAGGAACTTCATGCAGAACTTCAGTGTTTCTTGTGAGTCCATTCCAACTCAGGATATTCCATGATTCTAGGAATTTTAATAACTTTATCTATTTCAATGGGTTTCCTTTTTTTTTTTTTGAAGTACAAAATTTTGGAATGCCTCCTTAGCAGCATCTCAGCTTATTTACCAACCTACTCAATCCTTTAGAGTGGACCTTGAAGTGGCTTTTTCCTCAGCTCGCTGCACTGTATCTTTGAAGACTTGGCTGCACAATCATAAACGTTGTTATTTGTATTTATAGAGTAGGATTGAACCTGTGAATATGTGGCACTAAGTAAATGTCAGTCACTGATCAATCCCAATTCATCAGTTCTAGGAGTACCTTGGAGATGCACAGTTAAAAATGACATTATAAATATGACAGGAATTGTAATGATGAACCAGTCAGACAAGAAACCCTCGACTACAGCTATCTACAGTACAGGAAGTGAATTCACTTTTCCACCAAAAAAGGCTCTAATTCTAAGGCACTCTTGATCAAAGCACCTAGAACTCTAAAACTGCTTGAGTTTCTTCTAAATTATTCAAGTATCATAAATTAAACAGCTGGACACTGTTTCAATCTGCTCTGGGCTGATTATATAAAGTGGCACCATATGGCTCCTTGAGCATTCCCAGGCAAGTCACAAAGGTGAGGTGCTTAAAGAGCCAGGGAATGCTGATGTGGAATAATGAAGCCATCTTGTCTGCTTACAAGTCTGCCTTTTGTCAAAAGAGGCCATAGCAGGTCTCTGTAAATTAAACCTGAAACCATCCTTCATTATTTCACAAATAGTCACATTTTGAAAACTGAAAGGGAAAGTAAAAGAGTAAGGATGTGTAATAATCAACATCACAATAATATCAGACTGCAAAGTTTATTTTTAAGAAGCAGGTTTGTTCATCAGTTCAGCAAAACTAAGCTCTTCCAAATGACATTCAACCCTTTGGTCATCAAAATATTTGAACTGTACCATTTGTTAAAATTTAGGGTAAAAATAAGGGCTGAAATACTGTAATATTTTTGGAGATAAAAGATGAATTTTTCACCTAGTTCTAATAACAAACAAGTACATGAAGTAGGGACCAAAATCAATCAGAAAAATGGAAAAATACTAAAGGATTTGTTTAAAACTGGGCACCAAAACTATTTCTAACCAAAGCTTCATATTCCTTTGAGCATTTTTCCATATCAGAGCATTAGTCAACCTTGAGCCTATTTTTTAAAACTAAAAGCAATTAACATGGTATCACCTCTGAGGTAAGTCATTCTTAACAAAAAAAAAGGAAAAAAACCTAGTGTTCCTCGTTATCAGTTTCTTCTCAGATGGAGTTGTTTTCAAAGGATCAATATGAGTAACTACCAGAAAGTAATTTCTGCATGTCCAGGAGGTTAATTAGTTTGTTTTATTTCAGCTGTTAGGACTTCCTTTGCTCTATCTCCTGTACTTATTTCTCTTATTTTTGACACTGTTTTATGGAAAATCTTATTGATTTCTTTCATCAGAGCACTAGTACATAAATAATCCCATGCTACCACATCCACACATTAAAAGTTAGAATTTGAATACTTGAAGTTATCACCTTTCTGTGCCCTCATAAAAATATTATTGGAATAGTTGCAGTACTACTACTTCTATTTTTTTAATCATACTGAAAAATGTGTTTTAATCTAAAGAAGCAGCAGATTAAGGGACAGAACAGACGAAGAACTTGAAGTTGAGTTCAGGAGGGTGCCAATGAACTGTGAATGAAGAAAACTCCTGCCTATTTGCACTTAATTTTCTTTGTACTTTTATATTGTTTATTTCTCAAACTGTTTCTTTAGAAGGAATAAGTCATTCTAAGGAACTTGGCACAATGATAAGTCATTGGTTAAGGAGGAGAGGGTGGAAAGGGAAAGAACATATACACAGACAATGAGCACATAATCCTCAGTTCCTTAGAAATAAAACAAAAATATAAAAACTGTACTCTAGAATGGGTTAATAATTATCGCAGGTGCATGTCCTACCTCCTAATTTCTCTTTAATCCAAATAGAATTCCTTCTGATGATATTTTATCCAGGAATTTCCTTAGTCTTTAGCACTTCTTTTCATCCTTATTTAAAAAATTTCAACCCCAGAAAACTATCAGGCAACTCTTGAAAGTATTCTTGAAATTGAAAGAAAATCCACTCCAACCTTGACTTTTGTGGGGTTCAATGTAATGCATCATTTTCTGCCCCTAAACACACATTTAAAACTAAGAGCAACTTCATTTACCTTCCTGGCTTTAGTTAGTGCCAGCTAACTGACTAGTCAAAAACTAGATGGTTTTTGATAAAAAAGATAGATTTGAAACTTATTTACTTTACACCTAACACTAAAGAAATTAAAGGAAGCCACTATACACAAACATATCAAATCAGTAATTACCTGGCCACCTTATAAGTGATCTGAAGTGTTAAATTATTTTAATACTACATAATTGCTCTGTGTTCAAACATGGCAATACCAAAGGCTAATTGACATGCTTACAATTACACATCATAATTTCTGAAATATCAACATGGACGTCAACAAGCAGCTGTAACTATGACATGAAAGCTCTAAACACAGTATCTGGATTTAAACTGAAACAAAAATTAAAAACAATACCTGAATAAAGAGAATGAGTTGGTTTTTACTAAGACAGAAGCTGTGGAATCTCCATCCTTGGAGACATTCAAAAGCCATCTGGACATGGCTCTTGGACAACCTACAACTTGGACAAGGCAATCCTTCCAACCACCACCATCCATGGGGAACGTATGAGAGTGAGTGATTCAAACACTTCATGGTTTTTGAGGTGACTCCTGACTCAGTTTCAGGCCACCAGGGAGCAATGGTGGCCATCAGCCCCCTGAGGACTTGGAGCAATGACCCAGCTGGCAGGACAAGGAGCCTCAGTAACCAGTTCATCCCATCACAGAATCACAGAACTAGCAAGATTGGAAAAGACCTTTGAGATCATCAAGTCCAACCTATTACCAGCACCACCTCATCAACTAAACCATGGCACTAAGTGCCTCATCCAGTCTCCTTTTAAACATTTCCAGGGGTGGTGACTCCAGCACCTCCCTGGGCGGCCCATCCAATGGAAGATCACTTTTTCTGTGAAGTTTATTTTTCTTAACATCCAGCCTAAACTTCCCCTGATGCAGCTTGAGGCTGTGTCCTTTCATTTTATCGCTGGTTACCTGGGAGAGAAGACCAACTCCCACCTGGGTACAACCTCCTGTCAGGGAGTTGCAGATTATTATTTTTCTTGGAAGAAAGTTTGTACATAGAATTTTTCAGCCTTTACTGCTGATTTAGTGAGATAGTCCAATGAATTTACTGAATTAGATTTAGTGTATGATTTACTGCTAGAGTACAGTACCTGTAATTGATCTAGTTTTGATAACATTGATATTCTAGATTTTGAACATCTATTACTTTTTGTGTAGTATTAATAGATTTTTTTAACTTTTCTATGTATTTCCTTCGATTTATTTGGTCTGATGTTCATGAACAAAAAACACATTATTGAGGTCCAGCACCTGAACTGAAAATGTGATTATTGATACAAATTTGAGGCAAAAGATAGAGGTTTTTACTATTCTTTAGTTCTTGATATTAAGGACTAATCCAGTCAGACATAGATATTTTATACTATTTCAGGAAAGGCTAGCAGAGTTCCTGGTTCCCGCCTCTTCCAAACTATACTATCTCCATGGCAAGGATGAATTAGCTGAGAAATGAAGGCTTGGGTTCCATGACTTGATTTTATGTTAATTTTTTTAACAGTGCATTATCTCAGCTTCTTATGTCAGATCTGAGTTTCACGTTTTTATAATTGAAAGTTTCATGTTCATGAATAGTTTATTTCTATGGAGGTACTTAGGTAGGTTCATTGGAGGTATAACTGAGGGACTACACTCGGTGGTATTTTATATTCCAAACTACCTCTGCTGTGAAGAAAAGCTGCAGGAATTGGGATTGTTCAGCCTGGAAAAGAGAAGCTTTGGGGGACTAATTGTGACCCTGCAGGACCTGAATAAGCCTGGAAGAAAGACAGAGGGCCTGGAGTGTCAGGACAAGGGTTTCACACTGACAGAGAGTGGGGTTAGATGGGATATTGAGAAGAAATCCTTCCCCATGAGGGTGCTGACACCCTGGCACAGGCTGCCCAGAGAAGCTGTGGCTGCCCCATCCCTGGAAGTGTCCAAGGCCAGGTTGGAGCCACCTGGGACAGTGGGAGGTGTCCCTGCCCATGGCAGGGGGTGGAGCTGGATGTTCTTTAAGGTCCCTTCCAACCCAAAACATTCTGAGATTCCATCAATACATGACAGATGTTGCATTTCCCAGTGCACATAGCTCTAAACCAGTATAAATACGAGGCCCTGCTGGGATCTGAACTGTGATTTCAGCAAAGGTTCCCCTTTTGGCGCTTTCTCCAACTTTTCCTCTAATGTAGAAGGATTTGGGGTTGATATTTTCAGCTGAGTGCTTTTAAAGAAGAATTTCCCAGTTAATTTTTCCTCTGAATTGTAAAGCTCTTACACTAAATGTTTAAACATAACAATTCCTGCTATGGTGTGTTTATTAATATTTAACTATTCGTGATATACTTTCTTTGCCCCAGCAGTACTGAAAGAATTACTCAACTGTGTGATTTGGCTATCTATGTTATGTTTTATTCAAAACTTTAACAATTAAAAAAAGCTCAAAAACACTATTTGCTTCTTGTTCCCACTTTGCATTAACCTTCAACTTTAGGAAACCTCCCACAAACTTCAGGATCATATCCTGATTCATATATTATACATGGAGGCATTTACCGTATTATCAACTTAAGAACTCTCAGCAATTCTGCATTCTGGAGATGATGCAGTTGAGCAGATGCCTCCCTTATGGGAATGTATTATTTTTAAGATTGAAATACAAGCCCTTGTAAAAATTTGAACTTACTTGCTTCTAAGGTTCCAAAACCTAGTGAAGTCATCCATGATTGATCACCTCAATCAAAATGGAGGAAGTTAAGGCAAAATTTTATAACTTTTGCAACTGAGCTATTACAATTCTAGGCCAAATATTTCCATTTTCAGTGAAGAGATAAAGTTAATTTAAACCACAAAAGCAGAAGATGCCTCAGAAAATTCTAGATTCCCAGGATCCTGAATTGTTCCTTATTTAACTTCAAGAAATGACTACAGAATGCTGCTCTGACAGAGGTGCTTACACACAAGAGAAAAATCAAAACTGCAATTATGGAACCAGATTTCTTCATTTACACTGCTGTATAAAGCAAGAAATACCAACTTGTCAGTGATGTGTGAGTGCTATGGAGTAAGAAACTCTGTAAAATAGAGCACACTGGCATTCCCTTAAGAGTGTGATCAGGCCAGAATAATTTTGTAATGACCATTTTTTTACAAAATGTCAGTGCACCCTGCTCTGTGTTTCCAAAGGGAAGATGAGAGCCTTGCAGGAGGACAGTGGGGACTAAAAGAAACAGAGGAGGTTGTTTATTCTCTGCTTTTATTATATGAGAATTGCACCTCTTATTATATTAAAAGACAGGTCCTTGAAAGAAACCCTATTACAGCAAAAAAAAAAAAATAAATAAAAAAAAAATAGTTGAAAATAAGATTTCAGTAAGCCCTTCGGGATAGTTCCCTCAGTTAACTCCTCAGCAGTGGCATGATAAGGATGTCCCAAAGCTTGATCCAGTATCCATGAAAACAAAAAAAACCCAAACCAACAAACTCTTTTCTTTCTGGAGCCTGAACTCAAAGACTACTCTTCAATAAAATGTTTTAAACCCAATACTAAAACTTTCTTCAAAAATTCAGGTTCATTTTTGAGATATCGCAAACTCCAGCAGGTTGATTACATCCCTTCTTTTTTCCCTCCCTATTTTTTGAAGAGTCATTTCTTGTTTAAACAAAATACACCAAGTCAATCTCACTAAATTCTGGAAATTTGACAAGACAGAACCAAACTCTGGCTCAAAACCAAGAAGTTATACCAGAAGATATCTTCTAAGTGACATTCAAACAGCTTTTCTTCTTTAATAAGTCTTAGTATTTTACTTTGACAATAAAACACCAGGGATTTTCAAAAAAAACCCCTCTAAATCATGATGCTGCAAATTTTCAGATGCTGTTGCACTTTTATAAAACATATTCAAGCTGTTCCTTAAACAAACCTGGCAAGAGAAAATGTTCCAAAGCTTGTTTTATTTCATGATACTGTACAACATCTGGACCAAAATTCCTGCAGTTATCAGGAAGCACCTTTGCTGCAGAAAGGGGGTTACCAGAAAAGGCTCTTCACTGTCATTCTTGAGTCAAAATTAGTTTAATCTTGTATTGAATTCTCTTTAAAGAGATTTCTGCTAAATGCTGCAGATTGCATTTCCTTTACCCAGCCTGGAGAAAGTTTACATTTCCTCCATGCTCATTTAAATGTTTGTAGAAAAGATGAGCTGTGCTGCCCTCCCTCCAAGGGAAAAATCTGTCCAAATTCAAACCTGTCCTTGGTGGGCTGAGGTACACTTCCCTTTACACCAGTGCTCTCCTCTGAAGAAGGAATGGGAATGGTACCAGATGCCTGCAAACAGATGCATCAATGTACCTTTGAAACAGAGCTGAGATCAGCAAGGAGAGTAGCCAAAGGAAAGCTGGATAATCCAGAGGCTCAAATAACCCATCTTCATTCAGAGTGGGGATTTGGGGTTCTTTTTTAACTAATGTTTAAGTGACATCAACATTAACAAACGACTTTTTCAGTGCAAAGAACACAGGAAAGATTAACTAAAGCATCTCTTCATGGGGATACATCTTGTTCCTCAGTACATCTGCTGTGTGGAAAAGGCCCTCAGCTCATCCCTGCCCTCCAGAACAGCTGCAGAACAGAACAGAAGAAAGGATTTGCGAGTGTCAGCACAGATGAGATGTGTGTAGCTGGACTTATTTCCCACAAACATTTCAGTTTAGGCTTGGTGAACAGAAGGTACGATATTCTATCAGCAGTTACTACAATTTTTACAGTACCAGAGGGACATGGAGCTCCTGGAGCGGGGCCAGCGCAGGCTGCGGAGATGCCCCAGGGATGGAGCATCTCTGTGCCCAGGGAAGGCTGAGGGAGCTGGGGCTGTTCAGCCTCCAGAGCAGCCCCCAGAGGGGCCCCCAGCCCTGGGGGTCAGGGGGTGCAGGGAGGGGGCAGAGGATGGAGCAGGCTCTGCTCGGGGGGGCCCAGCAATGGCACAAGAGGAACGGGCAGGAACTGATGCCCAGCAAGTTCCCCCTGGGCAGGAGGAAGAACTTCTTGGCTGGGCAGTGACCCAGCCCTGAGCAGATCGAACAGGGAGGGGGGAGTCTCCCTGCCTGGGGATATTCCAGACTCTCTGGACACAGCCCTGTGCCCTGTGCTCTGGGATGGCCCTGCTGGGGCCAGATGAGCCCCTGAGGGCCCTTCCAGCCTGACACTTTCTGGAATTCTGTGATATTAATATTAATTTTTATATTAATTGCTGCCAGTCCCTAAAAGGAATTTTTATAAACATGAGTGCAGAAGAAACTTAGCCTCAGAAGAAATCTATAAAATCTTGTTGACTGAATTGCATAAAAGTGAGATGGTACAGTATCCCCAATGACTGAAGTAAAACAAAAGCTGCTACCTAAGGAGCCATAGGACTAACATCTGGTTACATATTTGATCGAACACAAACTCTTCAAAAAGAATTTATCACTAAAACCTGTTTTCAAATTGCCAGTCGGTATTCTATAAATAAAATCATTAAACTGAAAAGTTACAAACTGGAGGCAGAAGGGCACTAAAAAAGCACATGCCAACAAAACAGAGGTAGTATGAAATGGCAGGAATTATGATTTTATTGTTTGTTTGAGGGTTGTTTTTCTTGTTATGGAATGTTCTAGTGGTTTAATACTGATTCCCCACACTTCACAGAATAACCTATATTGTCCAGGGCTGCTTTAGCAATTATAATCACACAAAATCTATTCAGAGTGGATGTAACTCAAGTCTTTCCTTGAATTTGTCTCCCACAAAGAAAAAAATCTTATGTAGAGAAAAGGTAAATGGAACCTACTATGTCCTCTAATAACTTTGGTTAACCTGACATATTTTCTAGTCGATATGTGTAAACCATGTTTGAGAATTGCACAGTAGCAAACCAGTGAAAAGCAGCTTTCCTATCCTTAAAGAATATGAAAAGTATGATTAACATTAAAAATGGCTTAGATATCAGCCCTCTTGCTTCCTAAACTTGGCTGAGATAAAACATCTTAGTCCCTCTTTAGTTTCTAGACAACCTTTATTGAAAATTCTCTCTCACATTAAAAAATATCACCACAAACGGAAAAAAAAATCAACATTCTGTCATAGATTTTGGAGAGCTTTAACAAAGAAAAAAGTGTTCCCTACCAATATATGACCTCAAACGAATTGGAATAAAAAATATGTACCTGGAAATAATATTCATAGAGAAATTCACATGGGAAATTTCCTAAGTGACTTAAGTGATTTCCTGGAACATATCCCAGAATCAGTTCTGTTTTTTTTTTCAAATCTCAAGGAAAAGAAAAGTAAATGAAATCTGTAAAATACAGAGTATTTTAAAAGATGTATAGAGGGAGGAAGATGGAATGGGTGAATAAACTTGCCACATAATTAGAATGAAAGAACAAATGCAAAGGAAAATATTCAGAACTTATAAAAATACAGGACAAATATATCACAAGGCACTGGAAAATGAATCTGCCAAAATGCTGAACTGCTGCAGAATTTCTATATCTTCCTCCTCGTTGTGTCCTTTGCTGTTTGGATGGCAATAGATGACCAGCAGAGTGACAGCACTGGTTATCACTCAGGAAACCACTGCTGGCACAGGGTCAGTGTAAGGTTCACATCTGTCCCACTGGGAAAGTTATTTACATTCCAACTGGCCCAGGAAATAGGGAGGGGTTGAGCCCACAGTGCTGTGAAAAAACATTGCAGTTATTGCATTCTCTGAAAAATTTTCCTTCATCAACAACAACCAAAAAATGTAGCACCAGTTTTTCTGAAGTTCTTCTTCTTAGATAATATATTTTTAAATATGAAACCCTTGGTTTTTCATTTCCTGGGGGCTGACTACAGACATTATCAGGGTGTATATTGTGAAATAAACAAATAACATCAGAATGTAAAAACCCCAAATCACCTAAATTTAATAAACGTCATCCTGACCAAAATAATTTGGCAGCTACCAACTATCTGGTGATTCTGTGCTGGAAAGCAGCTATCAGTTTGTAGTGAAGGAATAGGGTCCTAGAAAGATAATTGTGATTTGTTTCTTTTTTTCACTATCTTGAAACTAAACTCAGGGATCAAACCCTCATTGTTTTCTCCAGAGACTGAGATGGCAAGGAAAGGAATGGGCTGCTTTCCAGGGATATCATCTACGTCCACTGGGACCTTCAGTGAGTGGTGGTTGTGTCCAAGCGTTGTTTCCATCACACACAGGATGGATGTTTCTCCTGCCAGCTTCACAAATCTGAAGGCTGCAAGAAACTGCTGCAGAAATTTTCCCCCCAAACCAGCATTAAATCTCCCTGATATCAAAGAAGAATAAAAGCATCTAATTAGGCCTCTGTCATCTCTCAGGTTAGAGCACAGAACAGGACCTGGCTGACAATGCCAAGCTGAATTGATCAGTGAAATACCTTCTGCTGTCTCAAAGCAGCTCAGTTGTATGTTGTGCTGGGTATTCCCTAAGGAGTCAGGCTCCCCAGTGTCTAAGATTTCTTTCATTTTCAAAGGAAACAGGTTTTCTCCCTTATTACATTTGGAATTTATTTATTTATTGCAGACTAAATTTTAAATTTCTCCTGGATTTACTGTCGATGAACAGGAAAAAGGAACACTGCAGTCAGTGAGAGGAAAAGGGAAGTGGTATCAACATAATATTATTGTTTGTTGTGAAAAATCTTCCTGCAGGGTACATTTAAACCCAAATTTTGATCTCAGCTAATTAGCACAAGCAGCCAAATGGCCCTGATCATTGGCTCCTGTAAATCATATTTTTAATAGGAGCTACTGTGCTAAAACTAGAAGGGCTTTTTCATTTCAGTGCTTAGGGAATGTTTCATTACATGTTGTAAACCGCACGTAGAATTCCACCCTTGCATGGCTCTTGGCACTGATAAAGTAATCTTAAAAAATTATCAGCAAAATTTCACCAAATGCTAATGGGACGGTGTTCCTAAATTTATAGAACCTTTGACTTAGATGAATGTTGCTTGGAGCAACAATTAACTGGCAAGGAAAGTTTGGTAATCATCCCATAGAACATGTGATGCAGATGTTAAATGATAGGCAAATAAATCCTCTCAATCCATGTGATTTTACAACTGAGGAAATATATGCAAACCTCACATTCCAAGGCCAGAAGTGAAAAAAAAAAAACCCTGCATGGGCAATCTCCTCTCTCTTGAGGTAATAACTCAAAAGCTTCTTGTGCCAAGGAAGATTCCAGGTAGCCAAGTGATGCCATCCTTCCAGGTAAAGTGCCTCCTGCTTGGCTGTATATGTCCTTTCCTTGCAAATGAACTGCAGCCCCATTCCCCACTCCCATTAAAAAGGAAACTTCCCATACTTTTATTGGTTTATTGGTGCTGAAGAAGGAACTTACACACTGAAAATGTTCCTCTTAGAGTAGCAAGAACAAATTTATTTTTGCCTGTAGCAGGTGTTACTCAGAAATCTCAAACAACGAGTGTTTGAAATGCTATAAAAGTAATGGTTTGGAAGTTTTATATAGTTTTTTTCTGCATAAAGGATATTAAAATAATTTGCTCCTGCACCTGCCTACTCTTTGCATTAGCATAATTATTCATATCTGAACAAATACACAGGTGGCATTTGGTTATATGAACAGAAAAATAGGAGCTTTGTCCATCTGTAAAGCATCTGCCATGACAGGAAAACTCCCGTTTCTTTATTATGAAAAAAAGTAAAAAAATCAGTGAAGGTTGCTTTGTTTGGATTTTTTTAATCAATAGATACTCAGTCTTATTTTCTTAAATTTAATCTATGAACCACCTGATCTTGTTAAGCTATGTCTTCCAAGGAGTATTTCTTTTAAAAATTATGTTACTGTCAAAGCTCCAGGAATCACCACAGCCAACCATAGGGTTTATTGCCTGACATCATTCTGACTACTATATCATCCTCTCTTGGGAAAGAGTTGCCTATTTTATCTCAGGTATGACTACAATGAGAAGAGAGGGCGTAGTTTTTCAGAACCTTTGGACATATGTAGACTGCGCAAAAAGGGGACAAAATATCCACTGGATACAGAAATAAACCAGTTGGTTTTACAGGAATTTTATTTTAGGCAATTAAAAGCTTTCCGTGTGGATATAAATTTAAATGTGTGTAAGATATCCTTCACTTTGGATAGAAGTGGATGTGGACATGGTATCATTTAGTGTTGGAAACTCTTATATGACACCTGGCTGCAGGAATGGAAGAAAGATATGTTTCATACAGAACCGTAGAATCCCAGAATGGTTTGGGTTGGAAGGGACCTCAAAGCCCATCAGTCCCACCCCCTGCCCTGGGCAGGGACACCTCCCACTATCCCAGGTGGCTCCAACCTGGCCTTGGACACTTCCAGGGATGGGGCAGCCACAGCTTCTCTGGGCACCCTGTGCCAGGGCCTGCCCACCCTCACAGGGAAGGATTTCTTCCCACTATCCCATCTAAATTTCCCTTCTTTCAGCTTGAAGCCATTCCCCCTTGTCCTGTCACTGCAGCTCCTGATGAACAGCCCCTCTCCTCTCTTCTGCCACCACCTCAGTGCTGGATCATTTCCCATATTTCAGTTTGAATGGTATTTCAATTTCATCACTTTCACAGGGGATTTTTTTGCAAAATCCATCAGAAAGTTCTGTCTGGGAATGAATTTTTAAAGTCATGTTACATAAAGAACAATCCCTGTGAGGTTGGGACATGAGGATATTAATTGACTTGAATGATGGCTTTGTAATACTTTGACATATTTTTGGATGATAAAAAAGATTTACAATATGGAGCAAGAAATACTAAATTATTTTATGACAACAAAATTTGTGAGTGTATTTATATAATTTAAAGCATTTTAAAGGAAAATTTAGGATGGGGACATTTTAATCCCACTGCATTCAAGATTAAAAATCAGAATTTAGCAAAAACAAGTTTTCCTCTGGCTTTTCTTTATTATTCTTTTTTTCTGGTTTTACAGCCTGCTGTTTGGATTGTCAAGGATGTGTAAGTAGTTTTAAAAAATGTGTCAAGCTGACACACAATATTTTATAAGGCTTTACTTTTTCTAGTTACTGTGTGTCTTATTTGGAGAGCTTTCCCCTACTCCACAGTGAATTTTTCCTTGCTAACAACTCTTTTATCATTCAGTCTTGTCACATAAAAATTACACCAAGAACAAAATCTACATAAGATTGGAGCAACAAACTATGTGATCATTTCAGCTTCCAGGATGGATTAACATCCTGGTAATCAGTGGATCTATGTAATAATAATAATGCAAAGATTGTTTTTTCAGTTAGTTTATCAATCACTTCATCTTGATTTATATAATGTATTTTGTACATTAAATATATGCAAACAGAAAAATTAAGGCATTCTCCAGTCAAGTGTTGTGTTCTACAAATTTGTATTAGTTTTTATCTGAAAATGAGGGTATTAGGAGCTCTCAGAACTCCACAGGTATCACATAAAATTAAAAGAGTTTAGACAAGTCTTTTTTGTCACTTTGCATATGAGAGCAGGTAGATCTCTACCAGAAATAAAATTATTGTACAATAAGAAAGAATAGCTGCATTTTTGGATGGACATCTAAAGATTATAATCTCATCCATCCTCTGAATTCAAAGTTCGAGATCACTCCCTGTCACCATTTTCTATTCCACAACTGCAACTCTTTATCACAAATAATCTTGAAGTAAATGGAGCATAATCTAAAGGGAAAAAAATTGTCTGTGTCTCTTCCTTTCCTTGTTAATTAAAAATGGGTTTTTTAGCCCCAAAAGAGAATATTTTCCTAACATTTATTTTTTTAATCAGGATCAGCATTTCCAAAAGGACTAATGCCCTGAAGGGGATATAGTACATTATTTGGGGAGCTCTCACCAGGAAATTGGAATCTGAATTTTTAAAACTCCATTAGATATCACACAAAAGGAATGTCCATTGGGCAACAAAGTAATTTAACTAAAATAATTGAACAATTATTATTTTGCTTTGTTTTCTGCTGTCTTGTGTGACCTTCTGATCTACATCAAGCTGCATAAAAAGCCATCTCCTCTGCTGGTCATCTCAGTGTTACTCCTTTATTGTTCCTATTGGTTTCTTGTTCCCTGAAAGCCATGTCATAAAATAAGCATTTGTCCCAAGGTTTTTTTCAGTCATACGATGTCATGTAAAATACAATAAACACATTTTCTTAGCAATTTTTATTTAGATCAGCTTCAGATCAAGATTACATGCAAAAATCAGAGACTGATTCACAGTGTGCAGGGAAGGGTAGGACTTAATATTCCTTAAGATAAATTAGTAGTAACAAAGCATTTAATTATATTGCCTGTAAAAGCCCTAAAAGTCAGCAAACACTGGTTTGCAAGACATTGATAACCCAAAGAAGTGGTGAGAGTGAATCAAAGTTCCTGAATTTAATAAGGCCATTATAGAGATGATCTTTGAATTTCCCTCCTATATATTCAGCTTCACAAATGTCTTTTTGTACCAAAACTAGTATCTTTCTCAGAATTTAAAATTAAGTAGACAAGTCCGCCACTGACAATTTTACCACTGGATTAATATAGATAATAAAGATAATATATATTGGAGAGTGTAAAATTATTTTTGAAGGAAAAGGTAACTTCTCCCACACAATTTCATGCAGATTTCTCTATTCTTTACCTGCTTTAGTACTGGTTTTCTGTAAGCACTGTACGTTGTTCAGCTGGTATTGCTCAGCTGAAGATTTTTTCTTATCATGGCCTGTATGTTTTCATATAAAATCAGCTGATAATTTTAGATCCAACCCCACTATGTTTCTTTTAAGATAAATAAGTCTTCCCTGGCAACAGCAGGTGTATTTTCAAAACAGCAACATTAACTGAATTCCAAGTGCACTCTTGCAAAAATATTTTCCTGGTTTCTTGAAAATCTGGCAGTATTTACCAAGTTGTTCCTACAAACGTATCTTATTTATATACAGATATTTTTTTTGTGTTCATATACACACACTGTCATCCTCCTCTACAGTCATGGCTTTCACTGGAGTTGAAGCAAATCTTGAAGTTACTGTGTGATATGAATCTGATAAAAATGGCCAATAGATGTGACAGAGCACTCCCAAAACTTCTGAAGCCTTTAAACCATTCTCAATTCGTGGCATTGTCTGGGAAGCAGGAAAGTGTCCAAGGAGAAAAATGGAGACAAAGAGAGGGTAGGCTGTACAATACTTGGCTCCAGAGAGGTCAGAGGAGCTGAGAGCGGCTGTGAGAGGCTGTAAGATCCTGTGGGCAGCACTGGGTATTTCTTTTCCTCTCTCCCTCCCAGTTTTCCAATATAGCTTCCATCCCTGAGCCCCTCTTATGCCACCCACAGCCCAGCCTACTCTCTCAGAGGGATACCCTCAGGATGCTGGAAGGAGCAGTGTTCTTTCTCCCAGCTCATCCTGCTGTAGCCCCTCAGGGGTTGGGAAAGTGGCTGGACAGGACAGAAGAGGGTACCCTGGATAATCTGGGGGGGTGTGTGTGTTTCTTGATTTTTTCAGGAGTAGAAGCTGAATGGTGATTGTTGTTCCCACTCCCCAGATACGAGACCAGAGTTACTCTGTAATCTCCTGCATCCTGCTCTTCTCATTCCCATTAAATTGGCAGTGCTGGAAGAGGTGACAGCGCTGGGCCAATCCAGCTCTCCTTGTCTGAGGAATGATGCAGGGAATCATTAACGAAAAATTATTCTTGTTATGTGAAAGATGTAACAACAGGGGGAAATGTCAGCAGTAAAATGCACACAGGCACTTAGAGAGATCACTCTAAAGGGATAACAATCCTTTAAATAGAAGTGAGGAGCTATAAAATTGTTTAATTATCCAATCACGTTTACTTACTTAGTATAAGGCTATATATAACACTTTGATTCTGAACTGAACAAAGAAGAAAATTACTTAAGGACCTATTCTTTTCAGGTCCTAACCTTTCTGTGGTAGATTTGGATTTAGTTTTTAAATATAATTTCATCTTTCTTTTGAACACCATTTTTTAAAATACCATCTCATTCAATAGGTAACAATATAATAAGCATTAATACGATTTTTGTGCTTCTATTAATTTATACACGATGACCCATATGAATCAGTTATAATGACTGGAAACCTTACATGAATTCAGATGTGACAGAAAATCTCCCTGGCTGCCTATATAAGCAGAATGATAATCTTAGATGATTTAGTAAGAGTCATAAAACTAAGACACAAAACTTTGAAAGCTTACAGGCTTCGAACAGATTTTTTTCTTTTTCTCTGATGATTTTGCTTACCTTTAACCTGAAAGTACTGAAACAAGGGAGAGAGACAAATAAAACCAAACCCCTTTAAGTACATATTTGATTGAAGGTTGGATTTATTGCTTAAAATCTGTATTTTCAACAGCCTATCATTAATAGAAATTTTGAAGTTCTACTTGTTCACAAGGGGAAAAGGCTTTTGTTTAGAAGTCAACACAGCAGAGGAAAATTGGAGAAGAGCCCCTGGAGCTCCATGGGGAACAACTGGCACTGCAGTTATGTTTTCAATCACATCTACCTAAAACTGCATTCCAGAATAACTGATCTTATTAATCACTCCTGATTATCATCGCAAAGCTGACACACTAATTTTGCTACAATAGAAATCTGAGGTATCATCTGTCTTTTGCCTTTGTTATGCTAATCCACATCAAAGGCTGGTTACTCCTCCTCAATGCCACTTGCTAACTGAAAATCAACCTAACCATTTATTTTTTCACCTGGACAAACACAAGAAGACTTTGAATTTCTCTAGCCATTATTTGTTGAATCAAAGGGACCTGTCTTGCCCTGAGGTGAAAGACAATTCCCTTCCTTGTTCACATTGGAATATTTCCATTTTTGAAACACATGACCTGAATTACAGTTCAGAAATAGCATCTGATTTGTGGGTCGCTGCTTCCAAAACTATTCTTGAGTTCATAAAACTCTTTAAATTAGAAATTACTTTTTGATTCTTAGCTAGAAGAAAAGTTAAATTCACATTTATGACAGTTTTTCCTCAGCAGAATTCTTTAACACCTATTTCATTAATGTTATGACAGCATGAAAGTTATACATTTGGTATATGATGCTGGATTAAATTCAAACCTATTTCTTTAGCAGTTACTTGGTTTTCTGAAAACTGATGTAATTTAAAATGGGTTTGAGAAAGATAAAATCCTTTTCACTTAATCATTTGCCTAAAAAACACCTTCAAAGTGTCACGCTACAACATTTCTTTTGGATTAAGTGAAAAATGGCATACAGAAAATGGTAGGATGTTTTCCTAAAGAGACGTCTTTGTTCATAGACATCATCCTACAATTCTACAGGGATAATGATGACTCCAATGGATGTTTGCTTAGGGAAGCTGGGAAGATTTTAGCCACAGTAAGAGTAAATTGCTCAACATTCCTACTAATAGTTTACCTTGGTTATAGGACTACTTGTTCTGGGCTGAAATATTCCATTTTTTTTCTTTGAAAAATGTCTACCAAAATTAGTCTGTCAGTTCCTGGAAATAAGAGTAAGGAAAATAACCTTTCCCCTTGTTAAGAAACTTATGGTGACCTTTTCTTCTATCATTTCTGTCATTTATAATTTTAAAATTTGGCAGAGGTTGCTGTGCATGTCAAGGGTGGATTTTTGCCATCCTTTTGAAAGTCACCCAAGGTTGACAGTTCTAGCCTTTGAAAATTGCAGCTTGCCTATGCTCAACAGATAATTACTAGTTCTTCAAACCTAAATTTCTTTAAGAAATCAAAGATTATGACTCTGGATAACTGTAGGTCAAGTTAGCTATTTTAACTATGCAGAAGCAACATGCTTTTCAACTTCTCCCAACAATAAAAGGCATGAAATATGGAGAGGTTAATATCAAAGTATCATAAATATCAAAGGTATGGAGCCAGGTATGCCAGATATGGAACAGTAAAAAATGGCGTAAAGCTCTTTGAAATAGATGTTGGAGAGAGGCAAAGACTTGGAACAAAGACAAGTGAAGACTGGGATATTTCTACAAGGAGATCTGTGCAGCGTATTTGGGCTGATGAATCAAAAGAGGTACAGGTCCAAAAGTAGCATTGCAAAAGAATGGAAATGGGAAGAAATAATTAGGAATTAACTGCACTTGAAGAAAAGGACCATGGTAGAGAAACCTGTCGGGTGAAATCTAAGTGGAAATGAGAAAGGAACTTGGAGCAGGAAAATCTATAATATCTAAGCGTAAAGAGAAATAGGCAATTTGTGTAGGGTTATCAGAGGGGGAGAGAGAAGCAAGGCCAGAGAAAATAAGATAGAAGATCAGATGGCATGAAGGATTAGGAATCTAAAACATCAAAACCAACAAAATTTCCACTTTAATTTGTTAACAAAGAGTTTCCATACCAGAACTTGGAAAACAATCCATTAATTATTTTTACTTTTCTATCTATGTGTCCGAGTTACACACCACAGCAGTGACACCTTATTGTGCTGATGACCCAGGATTTGCTGATTCCTCCATGGCCAGCACAGCCCTAGTGAATCAAACACGTTATCCCACCAATAACACCCTTAGGGACCCAAGTGTGCTCATGTTCCAGCTCATTTTTCTTAAATATAGGAATACAACCACAGCAAATCCATATTCCAGTACCATTAACTCACACAACAAATGCCACCATTAAAATCTGCGCAAACAATAGCTGGCAGTGATCTACATTGAGGATTATAGAACACTACACTGCATGTTTTCCCCCAGTGTTTTCCCCCCAGGACTTATGACATATTTTGTTGACTTGCTTAGTTAAAGTGCACTGAAGGATGCTGTTCATAGGACTTCTGCTTCACTTATTGTAGGAGGTGAAAAATGAATAATGAATGAGGCAGGAAGGATCAGGGAGGTTGTTTTACAGTCTATATTAAAGCTACACATCTGAATGTCATCTGACAGATCTAAGTTGCCTGTGCCACACAAGTCCTGCACTGGCTTTTTCAGAGGGTCATGAGCTGTTTCTCACGGCCTGAAAGACAAAGAAAAGGCCTTAAAACTTCAGCCAAAAGTAGTGGAACTCATTGAAAAAAAATGAAATTATAAAAAGGTTATGGGCTAAATAAGCAGCGTTTCAGATCAAACTTCCAAAATGGATCAGCAGAGTTCAGTCTTGGACTGCCTTCATCTGTTAATGATGAGTGACACTCAATGATGAGTGATAGTATGATCTCATCTTAAATGTTCTGAAAATCCTGTCAGGCTCAGAGGTTGCACAGATGAGCATTACAGAGACAAAGAATCACAGGATCACAGAATAATTTAAGTTAAGGGGAGAACAGGCAGCAGCCCAGCCCGTTCCTGCAGCCCTGCCAAGGCCCACTGCCGGGTCTCTCTCTGTCCTGGGAGACTGTTCCCCCCAGTTTGGTGCCATTGCCAACTTGATTCTGAGTAGACACTGATATCCCTATGGTCTAAGTGTTAAAGAGAACATGACACAACCCTCCTTGTATAATACATATGGATCTGGGTATTATTGGCATTGGATAATGCTGACTTTATTGAAGTAAAATTTAGAAAATGTTCATTTTCTCATCTGTGAGGACACAATGTCATTACACTGTCTACAGCCTGAATGGGATTGTTCTGTGGCAGATCTCTGAATTCCATGAAAATCAGAAAAATGCATTAACACAGAGAAAATGCAACTGTTCATTATATAAGATAAAGATATTGGTTACTGTATTACTTTAAAAGTACCTGAACAAGGAAATATTTTATTTTGTGAAAATCATTGGGCTATTTAAACAAAGCTACTATTGCTTTTCATGAGTGCAAATGAAACTCACTTCAAATAAATTAAAATCACAAGGAAAATAATCTAAAACCCCAATAAAAGGAAGAGAACCTTAAAGTTTAACAACACCTTTAAAAACTATTTAAACTTATAATATGCTCCACTTAAAAATCCAGAAGTAAATTACCTGATTTAATATCAAATGTTTAAAAAACACCCTCCGTCACCATTAATCTAATCAGTTAACTTTGCATAAGGCCTTCATTTATTAGAAGTGACAGCAGAATGGAATGGAAGGAACTTGGGAAAGCTCAGGAAGTAATTAAATAGGATGCCCAGAACCTCAGCATTCCAATGAGCCCTGACAGGACCAGACTGCACATTTACAGAAGGTGTTCAAACTGCACTTGTTGGGTTTTATCCCAGGTGAGATTCTTGGTGAACCCCAAAATATGCCAGATTTGAAATGTTGCCTTAGATCCATATTTCAAGTGAAAAACCCCAAAACTTCACAGTGAGCCTTCAGAATAACAGTTGTGATGAATCTCAGTGGACCCACAAACATCCAACAGACACAGGTAAAAGAGAAACTGAAGAACAGAAGGAAAAGAGAAGCACCTCAAAAGAATAAATGTTGACCGGGAAATTAAAAAATAGGAAATGTGAGTGAAAATATTTAAGTAATTGTGGAAGCTTCTGGTCTAAAAAAAATCCTTGAGCAGTAGGCTTAGTCAGCTAGAAATGATGACATAATCATTTAATGGGTGAAGCTTCTGTGCAGACAGAAGGATTTAAAAGAATAGATGGAAGTGGAAGAAAACATTTTAAATTTTTTTTTGCCAATTTTTGAAATATTTTTATCAGCTGTAATGGACTATGATATAAATCTCTTACTTCATCCTGCTCAGAATCCAGCCATTTTCAGGTGTTCTAACACCAATCCCATTACTGCCTCAGTGATTTCATTGGATTTATATTGTCTCCTCTTTATACACCCAGTGGCTACTGATTCTTACCACAGAATTCAAATTTTGTCTTTTAACTTACAGTCCCCTACTATTTCTCTCTCTTTATTTTTTATTTTTTTTTTCATTTTGATAAGTTCCTCATCTGCATAAAAGAACATGCTCTTTTAATTCTGGGCAGTGATTAAACATTTGTTCTTTTATGAATGTTTAATTCATTGATGAAATAATGTCTATATTGTCTGTTAGATATATAGGATTTTCTCCTATTGCAAGTGAATTCAATGCTTTTGACCCTTTGGAGCCCTCTATAAGCACTATTAATGTAATCTTCTCCCCAGCTCTCTATTCCTGCTTTGTCTTGTGCATTCAAATTCATCACCTTTCAAGCAATTCTCCCAAGCATGTTATCTCAGCTCCTTAGGGGAATCTTTTATGGGAGCAAATACCTTGCCACTTAATTACATTCCAGCAAATTATTAGGTTGTACTCTCCAGTTTATCTTGCAAGGGGAAAAGGGAACTCTGTATATTTTGTTGATGAATTTCATATGCAGGTCACCTGTTTGATACAGGTTTATTTACAGTAAAGAGTTAAATTAGAAGAGATCAGGAGTGATAAAGTCACCAGAAGAAACCACAGCTCTGAAAGCTTACCTGCTGTCCTGCACACCAAAGACAAAAGATTTATTTGCCTGCCATGACAGGAAAAAAAGGAACATGAAATTCCAAAGGAGGTACTCTAGGGAAGATGACAAACTGAATGGGTTCTCGGAAGCTCCTCAGGGCAAGGATACCAATAGAAACAGATTAATAAAACCACACAGACATTTGAGTGAACAGGTTGTTTTCCCCCTTTTGATAAAAGGTTTTCATGTTATATATCAAGCATACTAGGAAATACATATATTAATATTTCTATTACACCTCTTTATCTTGCACTATGTATTTCTGGTGTACAGGTAAACAGACCTTTTTATTTTTTCCTGAAGAACTCAATTATTTATCAGTCTGAGCCACTACCACAACATCTCAGAGGAAGTCACTGGCCAATTCATTGAGTCCTGTCAGATAAACACAGTTTGGACAATTTGAGGTTATAAACTATAGAACAGGCTTGCGTAATCCTTTATAAAGTGAGAGGGCAGCAGCACAATCAGTTCCCCAAGGTGTACATTAAAGATCTGCTATACTGTTTGCCTTGTACACATGATAATCCATGAGACAGTAGAGAAACAACTCAGAGGTCTCTGGTCTGATCCAAAACAGAGCTGGCTAAAGCTTCAAATGCATCATGAATCTCTTCTGCACTCACATAGCCCTAAGGGCTTCAAAAGTGAAGCATCCTACTTTGTCCCATGCAATTTCTGATCTTCATATTAATGAAAACTGGCCTCTTACTCAAAGGAGCACATCCCACCCCTTCTTTCTCACAGATGAGAGAGAGAAAAGCACACAGCCACTCCTGTACTGGTTGTAAGAGTTTGTTAAGTATAGAATTCATATTTACAAACCATTATGTAATCTACAATATTCATGATGTTCACAGGAATAATAATAAAAAAAAATCTTCCAACTGTTGCAACGCTCTTCATCCAGAAGATTTGATTATTTGTCCGTAGTCTAAAAAACAGACTCACTTTTTTTTTTTTTTCTCCTTTCATTTTCTTAAAGTTTTTCGGTTGGGTTTTAAAAATGCTGCTGTGCTTTCTGTTGAAGAAAGTACTCTTAAAGGACATATTTCTCTTAATTTTGTTACTGAATAACCAACATATTTTGCCTCAAACTCCCACTGATGTGGCAGAAACTCTGACTTTTGCTTGTTTGCTATATTGGTACCATCACTTCTGTGCCACTGGGGAGACTGTGCAAACTGGATATAATCACATATTAGTGCAAAATGTTTATAATAGGAAGGCAGGAGCACAAGGTTTGATCACCTCCTCCTTCTGACACACTGATTACCATTGCAGCTTCCCAGAAATAATCAACACTCATGCAAATACTGTAAAGATAAAAGCAAGGAAAGAAAAAAAATAAAACCACAAAAAAGTCCCCCAAAGAATCAACCCTCAAAAATTAAGATTATGACAAATTCTCAAGAAAAGACATAAAAATGACACAATTTACACCATCATAAGGCCATAATAACTATGTAAGTGCTGCCTCCAGCCCTGGGGAACAGCACAGGAAGGACATGGAGCTGCTGGAGAGAGTCCAGAGGAGGAACCAAGGTGTTCAGAGGGATGGAGCAGCTCTGCTGGGAGGAAAGGCTGGGAGAGCTGGGATTGTTCAGCCTGGAGAAGAGAAGCTTTGGGGGGAACTAACTGTGGCCTCCCAGGACCTGAAGGAGCCTGGAAGATGGAGAGAGATAAGGGCCTGGAGTTACAGGACAAAAGGAAATGGCTTCACACTGACAGAGAGTGGGGTTAGGTGGGATATTGGGAAGAAATCCTTCCCTGGGAGGGTGGGGAGGCCCTGGCACAGGGTGCCCAGAGAAGCTGTGGCTGCCCCATCCCTGGAAGTGTCCAAGGCCAGGTTGGAGCCCCCTGGGATAGTGGGAGGTGTCCCTGCCCAGGGCAGTGGATGGGACTGGATGTTCTTTAAGGTCTTTCTCAACCCCAACCATTCCACGATTCTACAATATATGCATTAGAAGATAGTTGTACATAATTTCATTAAATCCTTCCCCTCACACTCATTTCCAGAATATTTGCACACACTTAGAAGTTGAACCACAGAGAAGCCATTGTAACTCCTAGTTTATCTTGCAATCCAGGAGGTATCTGATGTAGAATCACACCTCTAAGCAGGCAGAGTATCACCTTCTGGGATAGGTGAAACTACACAGAGCTTTTTAAATCTTGTGGGAGAACACTACAGTAATCCAGAAGGAAGAGGAAATGTTTCAATATCGGTCCCACAATACAGAATAAAAAGATTCCTACTGGCTGATTAGGGAAAAAATTGAAAGATAGTGAAGGTGTTAATAATCCCCTCAATAGAAGGAATTTATTAGATTTTTACTAGTAAAGAACATAAGTGAAACATTCTCAGGTATTTTGGATAACAAAAATTCCTTTTCTTTCCAGGAGGGTTAAGCCAGGATATGACATGAAACTCATTTCAGCCATTTCTGCTTTTGCTGCTTCCAAATTCTATAATTAGAAGGCAATCTAGTTGGGGGTTATATGCATTGATAAATGACTGTACATTATAATTTCTAGGTGATAAGAACCATGGAAAGACTGGTTAGCAATTTTCAGCCTAGAGAGAGGCAGTGCAGCTGCTAGGGATGTGTTAGTGAGGACCATGGCACACCTGCTTTCCCAAGTCCTGCTGTGAGTTAGTCCATGAATTTTAGTCAGAGTGCCAGTATTAACCTTCCAATGTTTGCTCTTGCTTTATCGAGGCAGATGAGCTGTTGAAACAGCAAGTTATGCTGTGCCATGGGAATATTGTGGGCACCTGAGTCTTGTAGGATACACACAGCTTCATACACCTGTATTCCCAAACTTCTGGGCACCACACAAATAGCTGTTTCCAGGAGGATCAATTATAAGTAACAGGAGATGGATCATGCATGTCACTACAGTACTGATGGATTTGGGAATGATTGGTTGCCATGGTGATGATTTGGCCATGCTGGGAGAGGTTACTCAAAGAATAGGGGAGGTTGTGTTTTCCATGTACAGTCAACTTAATTAATCTTGGCGTGGTGAGGGATAGAAAAGAGTCCCCTGAAAGAACTTTTTCTGTGAGGCATTTCTTCTGTCCTTGAGCACTGGAGCCAGCAGGTAGTTGTGTTAAAATGTTTTCTCTTTTTTTAATTAATAAGAGCTCAATTATTTTTCATTTCAGTTCCTCCGTTTAGACTTAAAATCATTGAAGCAAATGGCATTTTTATCATATAATTCTCATTTTAACAGTTTGTACTGGTTGAATAGTTTTCCAGTGTGCTTTAGCTAATGATTTAAGAAAGTATTTAAAAACTCTGAATCTTATTTTCAGCTAGGTGAAGGGCAAGTATTTTGCTTTGCTACTTAAATATGTAAAAAAATATATTAAATGTAGAAAACCAAAATATAAAATATGAAAAAAATAGAAGACACACTGAGAATGAGAGTAAAAATCCTTATTTCATGCATCTATGGCATACATTTTTATTTTCATTGACAAAGATATTACTACAAAAGAAAATATTACAAATTATTCTTATTTATTTTTCTAATGCATTCATGCAATTCAGTATTCACAGACCATCCTTTGTTATAAAGATAAAGGTAGAAGGTTATGGTATAAATTTATTATTTCTATATGTTGAAAATACTCTTGAGGATGAAGTATATTTGTAATACAGACNAAAAAAAAAAAAAGGATATTTTGGCCATTGAAAATTTGGCCAAACATGCAAACACTTCTTGAAGTAAGATTGCTTATAATTTTTAAGATTATGAACATATATAATCACTAAAACTATATTCATACAAGTAATATATTATTATATGAAGGCTTGGATGACCAAGTTTTACGTATCTTAAAATCTCTGCATGTGCTACAAAGAATTCAACCTGAAAAATTATACAAAATCCTTACAATGTTTTTCACTCCTGATCAAATGGAATTAAAAGGTCTCTATCCATTTTAAAGCCAAAATGAGACCATGATTACAACTTCAGATTAAGAAGTACTATTTGTTTCACTAGTTCATTTGCAACTATAATTAAGGGAAAGAGGTACTTTTGCTTCTTTAGTAGAATGGTTTTACTCTTCAGAAAAACAGTAAAAATACTCTCTGCACTCATCTGTATGACACATAAGGTTGCATGTTGCTTAAAGTCTGTCCTTCAGCTGTCTGCTAATTAACTTAAGAAAAACATATTATTTGTTTCTTTCAAGATGTACTCAACAATTCTCATAAAGACATCAGAATGAAAGCTGTGCATATGAAAGCACGTGAGGAAATCCCAACACCAAATATATGAATTGTATTTTTCCTTTAGTTTTTGCAATTAGAAAAAGAAGAGCAAAAGCACTGTAAACCTTGCTTGTGTAGTGAAGGAAAAACAACCACTAAGTCACCTCTCCAGCCACAATTCCTCTCATACTCCCTTCTGATTCCAGTGGGAATGACAATCCTGATCAAACCCTGACATTTCCAGATGTCTTCCACACCCAGTCACATTCCTGCCCACAAATTAGCTCTGCTGCCACCTACAAGCCCATGGAGAACCTTTCTGTCCTCTTTTCTATGTGTGCAGTCTCAGAATGTTGTTCCCAAATGTTACAGTTTGTCATTATTGGTCATAACAGACCCTTGTTCCCTCAGTAATACAATTTCTAACCTGCTCTTTCATCTAAGAATCTAGTTATTAGAGCAGTTAGAATGAGTCCAGAGGAGGAACCAAGGTGATCAGAGGGATGGAGCAGCTCTGCTGGGAGGAAAGGCTGGGAGAGCTGGGATTGTTCAGCCTGGAGAAGAGAAGCTTTGGGGGGAACTAATTGTGGCCTTCCAGGACCTGAAGGAGCTGCAAGAAACATGGAGAGAGACTATTCCCAAGGGCCTGGAGGGACAGGACAAGGGGGAATGGCTTCACACTGATAGAGAGTAGGGTTAGATGTGGGACATTGGGAAGGAATTATTCCTTGTGAGGGTGGGGAGGCCCTGGCACAGGGTGCCCAGAGAAGCTGTGGCTGCCCCATCCCTGGAAGTGTCCAAGGCCGGGTTGGAGCCACTTGGAATAGTGGGAGGTGTCCCTGCCCATGGCAAAGGGGTGAAACAAGAGGAGATTCAATGTTCCTTCCAACTGAAAAACATTCTATGATTATATGATTCTAGTTTTCTGAAATTCATAGTAAAATCCATGGAAAATGGTCTGGTTTACCAATATAGAATCCTTTCTGGAAGGCCTATGTCAGCCTTTTTCCATCCTGGGTCACAGAAATAGAATATGTGAACCATGAAGAGTTCATGAAAGATGCTTCCTGCTTTTCATATATATCAAGTTTTCATATCTGGAACACTTAAATTGGATATATGGGGCTCATTGTGCTTTAGTTTTTAATATCCACTAACATATTTTCTTCAGTTTTCCCTCTATAGAAACGAAGGAAATGAGTCAAAATTACTAATAAAAATCTAAAGACATAAAAAATATCCCTAGCTCTGACCCCTAAGTAGAAATTGCTTTGGGTAGCTTCCTCCATCAGAATTTACAACATGTCATTTTTATACACGAAACGAGTGAGAAAGGAAATAAGATAAAGATAAGAAAGTCAAATAAAGGACTGCTTGAGAAATTTAATTTCACTTGGAGATAATTGTATCATCTGCATCTTAGAAACAGTAATTTGGCATGTCTAGGGACAGGAAATGCCGAGCCAATAAGGAAATGAGATGTAAAGATGAGGCCTTGAAAGCTTGTAACTTTAATGCAAAGACTATTTTTTTTTTCTTTTTAAGAAGTGCTGAATCCTGTTCTGTTACATCTGCTTTGCCTAATCCTCAAACAAATCTCTTCTACCAATCCAGTCCTCTTTGTAAGGACAACTTGTCTAAAAGGGGCACAAAGCATTAGCAGCCAAATGGGACTCACTTCTCACTTCCTCAGAAGCCTTTTACTCTAATGCTTATTAATCCGACAGTTTAAAAGATTCATAAGTTTTAACTCAGTGTTTTCATTACAAGCCATTTGCAAAGTGTCTCTGTCTAGTTACTGAAACTAATGTCTTTTTAAAAATAACAATCAGACAAAAAACATGTCTGGACTTGCAACTTCTGTAATGCACGTCATGAAAAATGTCCTGTGATGGCTGGGATCACCCAAGCGATTTTAGGAGTGAGAGTTATTCCGACCACCTGATTTTTGTAACAAGAACTTTGACATCTAACATAGGAAGGGTCCAAGGCTTAGATAAATGTAGAAGAAAATGCAGTTTTGGCTGAGGATGGGATGGGACCAGGAATCTGAAAGGGACTTGCTTTTAAACCACCTGGGTGTACTCACAGTTCCAGATTGCAGCCTGAGAATACAGTTAGAATGTTGGAAACCAGCTCCAAGGCAAGAAATTGTTCCTGGTTACTCACTCTGATGTTAAATAAAGGAAAGAAAGAAAGAAAGAAAGAAAGAAAGAAAGAAAGAAAGAAAGAAAGAAAGAAAGAAAGAAAGAAAGAAAGAAAGAAAGAAAGAAAGAAAGAAAGAAAGAAAGAAAGAAAGAAAGAAAGAAAGAAAGAAAGAAAGAAAGAAAGAAAGAAAATAAATGCTCAGACCTATATCCTATGTTATATTCTAGATACATCTAGGAGGGGAAATACATTTTATCTCCCTGTATTCTTATGGAATATGAACTACTCCTGCATTAGTTTCTGTTGTGTATTTACAATAAAACAACTAAACCTGGAGGCAGATTCTACAAGACTTCAGTCAAACCTGTATATGTGTAGTGATCCTGAACATAGATGCTTTGTCTTTTATCAAACTGTGGATGTTTACCTGATATTTTTTTTTCCTATTTATTTTTTCCAATTAATTTCACATACTCCTCTTTTGGAAACAGGATATTCATGAAGCCAAAATGTAAAGCATCAACTCCCACTAGAATGAAAGGCACGGAGGCTACTCAAAAAAGTGATACACTTAATGGAGGATTAGATCCATTACATGAGTATATGGAAGGATTAGATCCATTATATGAGGGGATAAAATGATGTGCAATTGCACATGTTATTTGGATAATAATTAACTCATGTAACTTTTCACATTTTGATGACACCCTCCTCTATTTTCTGACTTGTCCATTCAAAACAAATATCCAGGAATTAAATATTTGGAGATTTGAAGTAAGTTTTGCTGCCAGAGTGCACTAATGAGATGGGCTAAAGAAGATTGACCTTAGCTCTAATTGGACTCAGAAGGAAGCTTTTTACATATTTTCTTTGAAAGGTCCCTCTGCCTAATTCTAATTCCAAGCTGTCTAAGCAATGCACACTCTCAATTACCAGCAGCAAAGGTTACACTAAATGGGTAACTGCTGGTGTACCCATGTGTTATTATTCTGCTAAAATTACAGTTTGGGAAGTGTCAGTTACTGATACAACTTGACTTGGGAAATAACTTGGTCTCACTCAAAGCCTCTAGGAAAGGAGACTTCATGCCTGCTTCTTGTTCATAGAAATTATTTGAGACTGTGCATGAGAAGCATCTTCAGGCCTAATAATCTAAGAATTATTTATTTCTTCAGGATTACCTGAAACTTGAAGCACTGGCATGGCTTTTATGCAATGGTTTTCTGGCCAAATTCCTTGTCCTGGTGCTGGCAGTGGTGTTCACTGAGCATCCTTAATCTTCAACTTTTTAGGTATTGAAAGTTAAGAATTACACTTAGGTATTCAGATTTTAACTTTGTCCTTAGTAGCCAAAGCTGTAAGAACATTTGCTTTGTTTTACAGCTGTTCCCTGGGCTTTGCTTGTGTTCTTTTCCCAAGGATGTGGTTAGATAATACCATTGAAATGATGGAACAGTTTGTCATCATCAAAAAAAGTCATTGCTCTGCTTTCACACCTTTCCCTCTGTGCCTCAGGTCCTTGCCATACACACTTCTCTCTCCTCTGGTCTCCTGAGTGGTGTGGAGTGTTGACCAGGTCTAAGCACCACAGAACCAGTTACTTGCTCCCCTCTTCAGCAGGATGGGAGAGAACAGCAAGAAGAGAGATGAGAATACCCGTGCATCTGACTAATGATTTGAGTCACCTCTCTGTGGAGTTACACAAGCACTGCTCAGAGTAATGGCTAAAAACAGGCAGAGAAAAGGCTTTGCTTAAGACCTCAGCTCAGCAGGGTCATGCACTTCCACCCTTAGGTCAGTGGGTTTCTTGTCTCCGTGGTACCTGTTACCAGTATTCCTGTTAGTTCTGGCAGAATGTACTTATTGAGACTTGGATTTTGACTGAAGGATAACAGCTAGTCATGCTGTGTCCTAGCATGTCTTTTGTAATGATATCACAGCCTGATACAACAGAATTCACATAAAGAATTAATCACTAAATCATATAATTTATTACAAGTAAATAAATATATATTTAACTATCAGCACTTTATCCTGTTAATAATTGTGCCACTTAAAGTCATGCCAACTAAAAAACAGATGCACTTATTACATAAGCAATGTTAAATTTGTCTCATATGAGTTCAAATGATTCAAAATCTCAAGTTAACTCATCAAAGATTCAGCAAATCCTTAACCAATGACTTTTACACTTAATTAAAGTTACATGTGACCAGTAGAGGGTCTCAAAAGAATCTCATTTTTTGAAATTTTATGTTTGCCTTCACTGGACTAAACAAGGTGCATAAACATTTCTAAAATAAGTTCTCTCATTGAGAAGAATGATTAACTTAACATGAGTGGAGTTCAGCTCATCCTTGCTCAGCTAACCATTAAATTCAATCTCCCAGTCCCCTGGAGAATGAAGCACAGAAAAGGAGAATGCAAGCCCCTAAGGCAGAGTACTTCAAAAAGGAAGGATATGCATTGAAGTGTCAGGTCGTCTGTTGTGATTTCATGTAATAAGTTCACTAGAGCATCCATTGATTATCAATCAGAATTCATCACATTGTGTTCTTTGTGCTGCTCAGCATACCAGATCCCATTACAATTAATAAAGAAGAACAAATGCAAAAACAAAACAACCAAGCACAAACGAACCACAACTTGAATTAAATTCAATGTTTCTTCAAGGGTGCATTAATACAGTTTCAGGGATCCACTGGTGGTCTTATTTTCTTATTACAATAGAATTTGCCAGCAAAACTTACATCAGGCCATGCTCGATTGCTCACTAAATTCAAACTATTAAGGCTGTGCAAGAAGGGCCTCATGCTCTAAGGAATCCCTGCTGACTTCCTGAGAAGTGAAGTATCCCAGAAAGTGAACAGAGCAGAGGCAAGACTCAGTAAAGTCATTTGAAGCAGACACGTGTGTGATGTTGAAAACACCAGTTCAGCAAATCCCTCAGTGTGGAAATTCATAAGCTCCATTCACTCCAGTGTGACTTTAAAATCCCCTGAGGAGTCAGACTTCCCCTCCTGTTTGCACCTGGAGTTTCTTTCAGACTCCAGCAGTGTATGTACATTATCCCTGAGCTCAGAATGGGGACTAGAATGTGGTCAAGCTTCACAAGATAACTGAGCTGGAGACAAGTTTCTGAAAATGCCATACAAATGCCAGCAACATTCCAATTGTATAGAGTATTTCCCAGAACTATTTGCATTTATAAATACAGCAAGCTAATTCTTCCCCAGGCTGAACATTCCCAATGTTCCCAATTCTCAGCCTTCCATCACAGGAGAGGTGCTCCATCTCTAATCAACTTGGTGGCTCTTTTTCAACCTGCCCTTTTTTCATCAAATACACTGTTTTGATATATCACCATGTGTTTCTTCTATGCATAGTTTCCATATCCTTAGGTTTGTCTTAATTTTTGCATTGGTAAATGTTACAGACAACTTAATGTTTATAAAACATTTTACAGGCTTATACTGTTTAAGGGGGAAAGAAAAGAGACCAAAATTTAAAAACCAGTGCATGAAGAATGGACCAATGTATGTACAAATGGAACCAGAGCGAACCCATCAAAGAATGTAGTAAAAACCTTCATGTCAGAATCAAAACTCTGATATTTAGGACCTATAGAAAAGACAGCTGAGCTTTGGCACACATAGTCCTTTTCCAAGTGTAAGCAATGTGGATTGTGGCATCACTTGACTGGAAAACATGAAAAAGAAGTACAATAACAAGGAGCCTGCAAATACTAAAATCTGAAGATAAAAAGATCACAGAAAAACAGAATGACTACAGCTGGAAGGGACCTCTGGTCTAATCCTAAATAGGGATACAACAGGGTGCCCTGGACCATGTCGAGGTAGATTTTGAGTATCTCCACAGATGAAGCCTCCACAAGATTCCTAGGAAAGCTGCTTCACTTTTAGACGCCTCCCAGTAAAATTCCTTTATCTTATGTTTAAATGGAATATTCTCTGTGTGTCCATTGTCTCTTTTCCTGTCACTGGTTATGGCTGGGAAGAATCTGCCTCTATCCTTACTTCACCCATCCTCTGAGACTGTTTTCCCTCCAGGCTGAACAATCCCACCTGCCTCAGCCTCTCCTCATTTATCAGATGCTCTGACCCCTTAACCATATCTGAGGGTTTTCACTGTTCTTGGTTCATGTCCATGCCTGTACTGGGGGACCCATAACTGGAAACAGCTCCACAAATGTGTCTCACCAGTGCCGAGCAGAGAGGAGGGATCACCTCCCTCCTCTGCTGGTGATGCTCTGCTGCCTGCTGACCTCTGTCGAAGGGCACATTGCTTTCCCATGTGCATTGGGAACCCCAGGCTCTTCTCTGCAAATCTTTTTTCCAGTTGGTTGACCTGATCCAGCTTGTGCTGATGTGTGGGATTTTTTTCCTCCTTACATGCTTGGAATTTCCCTTTGTTCATTTGCATTTGCTGAACTTCATGAGGCTTCAGTCATCCTGATTCTCTAAATCATTCCGGTCCCTCTGAGTGGTAGCACATCCACCTGCTGTATTAACCAGTTCTCCCAATTTTGTGTCTGTGCAAATTGCTGAGGGTGGCCTCAGTCCCATCTTCCAGGACGATCAGAGAAATGTTCAACAGTACCGATGACCATATTGACACCTGGGCTACATAACTCAGGATTAGCCTCCAGCTGGACTTTGTGTCACTGATCTCAGCCTGCCTGAGCCCAGCAGGTCAGCCAGGTTTCAGTCCCCCTCACTGGCTATTTGTATTCCAACCCTTTGCCTGTTATGTTACGGGAGACAGTGTCAAAGGCCTTGCCAAAGTCAAGACAAGCAGCACCCACCATTCACCCTTCTTCCACTAAACTAGTCATTTCATTGTCAAAGACCATCACAGTCGTCAAACATGACTTCCCCATTGTAAATTCACGTCAACTACTCCCAATTACCTCCTTGTCCTTAGAAAGACATGGTAAAACTGTCAGCAAATCTGTCTTGGTTAAAACTTTGCTGTCTGGTTTTCCGGCCAATTTCATGACATCAAGTGGGAAAAAGAAGCCAAAGTCGAGGAATTTTAACTTTACCCACAGAAAGTAGTGACATGTGCAAATTATCTTCTCTGTCAGCAAAATATGAGCTGGGAATGAGGCATTTTTCAACACTTATTGTCTGCTTGTGGGTACAATAAGAATTTTCCATAGAAATGAAATCAAGACTACAGCAGCCACAACTCGTTCAGTTTGAAGTTTTATTGCCAAACCAAAACTGAAACCAGATTCAGTGGAAGCCAAGTCTTTTCAACTAACTTAAAAGGAGGCTGCACTGTGAATTATGTTCCACTGAATTAATGAGAAATGTGGTATATTGGTTTGATTTTTGCATTTACTGAAGCCTAAATTCAAGACAAACACTAGACATTCCTAGGACCACTCAGTTGGGAAATGGTCAATTTTTACAGTTCTAAGCTATTCTGCAGGAGAGGAATCGCTCTCCCTCCCTTCCATTTTATGATCACTTCTGCATCACACAACAGAGTGAATGGGGCCAACCAGAATATGGGAAAACAAGAGTGGGTAAAGCTGTGCAATCTGGGATTTTTAGGAGCTCTCCCAAAACACCTGTAATGGGGATTGCACTCACAGGCACAGAAACAAATCCTCAAATCTGTATTCCTAACTGAGCATTCGAATTTCCAAAACACTGGATAATTCTGGAAGGGAGGAGGAAGAACAATAAAGCAGGAATTGCCTCTCGCCTTTCTCCTGAAAGTTATTCCTCTGTTATTTTTTTAAGGGAGTTGGAAGTCTACCTTTGTGAGACACTGAGCTGTAAACTAGAGCTGAGTAAAGTTACCTACTTGTGTGCAGTAGACATAGAGGCCAGATCCACCTTAAAGAACCTACATATCCAACTAAGGCTTCTAAGAGAGCGGGGTGGTTCAAGTGAGCTCCCTGTTCTTTTTCAGTGCTGAAGGATCCTTCCATGTGCAGTTTATTTGCCTCCTTATTAAACCCCTCTTTCTGCACGACCCATCCAGGCAGATGGAAAAGGCTGTGTCCTCCAATGACTCTGATGTCTCATTTATATAAACAGCCAAAGGCAGCAGAAGAAACAGAACATCCCTCCTGTTTTTGAAATGTCCCACCGGGTCATCTGTCAATCTCTTCTTCATGCAGATCTGCATAAACCCCTCCTGAAGTGTAAGATTCCACCTGTAGAGCACATAAGTAGTCTCAGCTCAGTGTTCAGGGACAAGGGGTTTGGTGTAGTGGTCAGACGCCTGGAGTTAGGTGTTGCAAAGCTCTGTCACAACACCTAAGTGCCTTTGGGTCTCTGGGCTAAGTTGCTAAGGCTGAATCAGAGCCTCGAGCACACGTTTTTCTTGTTAGTGCTTAAGGCTGGCTCCAGGAAAAGCCTTGATAAAATATGAAGGCTTTTACTCAGGAATGGAATAAAATGTCTCAGGCCAGGGGATTATCATCAATATATCTACAGGGAACATAAAAATACCCATAATCTGAGCATAATTACCTCCTTTTCTCTCTAAAAACAAAATGGCACATCTGAAGTGATACGTTTCAAACAGCCTGCTGAGCTGGCGCCAGATTTTTCTACGAGTGTGTAGTGACAGGACAAGGGAGAGTGGGTTTAAACTGACAGGGGAAGGTTTACATCTGACATCAGGGATAAACAGAAGGTGGTGAGGCCCTGGTACAATTTTGCCAGAGAAGCTCTGGCTGTCCCATCCCTAGAAGTGTTCGAGGCCAAGTTGAACGAGCCTTGGAGTGGGAGGTGTCCCTGCCCATGGCAGGGGGTGCAATGAGATGACGATTCCGTGCCTCGGTGATGCCCCCAGCTCCAATGTAGTGCAGTACATCCTGGCATCTCCAGGTTCCCAGGGATTTTAAAGGCATGGACGGTTGTACCTCTGTGCCACACCTTCACTGGGATAGGTTGGTCATCCAAAGTGCCCATTTTACTGGTGTAATGGACCAGTTTTTGGCAATGCTAGAAAATATATCATAAAACCAATATTATTTGGAGCACACAATGTTTGTGTTATGTTTTTGAACTAGAACATCGGTCCCTAAGATGGAATTTCTTCCATTAGATCATCAATTATTTTTTTCCAATTGGAATAAACTTAGGAGACTTGGATAAATATTTCTGCATTACACACACTTCTGTCTGAGCCCATAGTACAGGTTTCTTTGACATTGTTGGTATCTGGAACACAAACAGGCAGAAGAAAATTTTAAAATGAGGAAGGATTAATTTATGCAAATAAGTAGAAATGTATTTTTTCCTGAAAAGTTGTAAAAACAAATATGTATGGCAAGTTAAAAATCCCCTCAAGGATCTAGACTTTTGATGTAACTGAATACTTTATTGTCAATTACTAAATGGATTTTAAAATCTTCTGATGATTTGTAAACATGAGACAACACAGATACAACAATCATCAGATTTTAAAAATTCCTCAGTTTGCCCAAGGGAAATAATTAAGAACAAAATAAACTAAACACTTGCCAGTATCTCTCATTATTTTATGAATATTATTTTTAAATATTTTTTAAGTAAAAAGCTTCCTAATAAATACTCTAAAGTGTATGGAGAAAGAAATTAAGGATGATTCAGTAAATTGATTCTTTAAAAAACCCCTGAATATCTCTTAAGGCATTAAATAAAAAGGACAGCTCCCAGATTAAACTCTGCTTTCTGGCTGATCCCCAGTCTGTAAGATGTAAGAATTCAGTTAACCATGGGCTGCTCAGCAAATCCAGTCATGAAGGTTTGAATCAACCTATGAACCAAATATGGGGTTTAATACTTTAAGAATGACACTTAGCCGTGTTAGTCACTTAAGCCTAGGACTTGGAAAGCATTACACATCCAGGAATGTGAGCTTTAAAACCTGAAAGGAATTTTAATAATCCTAGAAACCTTATTAAACATGTACGTGTATCCAGATATCTTAAAATGACCAAGACTGCCTAGTTTAAATTTTATTAAAAAAAAAAAAAAAAAGTGAAAGCGTATTCCAAGATATTTTAAAGCCTGAACTTCCTTTTTAACACAATAAAACCCACAAAGAATACGTTGCTTTCCACCCCCAAACATGAAGATGGACATTCACACGAGCAACACCTTTAACTGAGAAATAAACACAAAGAAGCTCAAAGACAAGAGTTTATATTTTGGGGCAAATTTATAATTTGCTGAGTTCAGCAGTGCGTTAAACACGTCATTTCAGTGGTAACTACAACCCCATCACCCTTTGTTCTAGCAACAGTTCAGTGTTGAGTCACAGCCCTGCTCAGACATAACTGAGTTTGGGATGGAAAATGCCCAAATGCAACATTGGTGCCACCTGACCTTTGCCAGCCACGCCAGAGGCTTTTTTCATGTGCTGCTGTTAGTTGTCATTAGTAACAGTGGCCATGGACCCCTTTCTGTCAAAGGAATCAAAGCACAGGAGAGAAGTTCTGCAGGAACTCAGCACAGACAAGGTCAGTAATGCTTGATCTCATCAAGCTGCTTTCTTAGTTATTAGAAAAGGCAGCAGAGAAAATGAGTAAATGACACCTTTAAGATGTTTCAGAGCACTGGAAAGTCGTTGTTAGACTTAGGGATCAGCAAATAGTGCACCTTATTGATCAAGAAGACGTGGGATATTAAAGGAAAAATTTTTTTTTTTCTCTTTCAGTTAGATAAATTTAAATCTACCAGGTCACACTAAATTTTTTTAAGTATTGATTTTTTTCAATCTTGACTTGACATTTGAGGTGACTGAAAAGGTTCAGCGTGAGATCCTAAAGAAAAAAGAAAGGAGTGGAGTAATGATGTTATGTGGGGTCTGCAACCTGCAATACATCTGTAATCCACAAAAGATGACAAGGCTGATGGAGATTAAGTCATTTTCCTTATGTTATTATGTTGTTTTCCTCAAATACGCTGCTAAACACTCAGAGAGCACATCACAAGGGGCAGTTTCTTCATAACGATTGCAAGCGGCTCATCCGCCAAAGGTTACGAAACATCTTTGCCAAGAAATGTGGTAGGGGCTCCCTCTAGTGTTAATTTTTCAGCTTCCCAAACTTTCTGGATTTGGGAGCTGTAATACACCCAAATACGTTTGAATTACACACGTTTGGAGTGTTTTTCCTTATTACATAAAGGCAGCGTTTAGTCTCAGCCACATCTAATATTGGCATTATTGATTTATATAAATATATTGCTGCATCTATATTTTATGCCTGTGATTCACCAATAGAATTAGGAAAAATATATCTCTGCTTTGATAAAGAGGTTGCTCATATCATGAGGCACCTCAGCTTTGTGAGGTTGATGGAAGCAGGGCAGCTGTATTAGGATGGATTTGGCCTCTTAGTAAGTGGATCCCAGTTCTAAGAACATTTTTCAGAACCTTGCTTTTCCGTTTATTAAAATTTAGGCATATTTTTACCAATTTCACTTGTTGCATCTCAAACAGAACAAAAAGCATTGGTGCAATTGTCTTAAGATAGCAAATGTGTACATAATAGTTAAATTAAAAATATAATGCATCAGCTGTTGTGGGACATAACTGACAGACCACATTAAGATAAAATTATCCATGTCCTCTGAAAACATAGAAAAAAAAAAGGTTTAATCATGATTGTAAACGCTTTAAAGTGCAAACAATATTTAAAAAGCAAGTGATTCACAGTACTAAATAATATTCAGCCACATTTTCAGGTATTGACATTAAATATGACAGAATATGGCTTTGCGAGTCAGTAATTAATTATATAATGACATACTAGTCTTGGTCATATTAGCTGTTAACTCCACAAAGAACTTGAAGGACAAGTGAGCCAAGGATCATGCTTGGGATCTGACATGAGACTCAGTTGTGAAGGTGGAATTTTTCACTCACTTCTCCAGTTTCGGGCTTCATGATATTTTAGAATTCTATCTTGGTACAGAGAGAAGCAGAGATAGCTATAGGAAGTTAGGCAAACTCATTTTTTGTGTTCATAGCAATGCATTTATACCGAGATATCTTCAAATTCCCTTTAAACTCTGTAAAGTATCAGTAAAAAAATATCTTTTAAAGACATTCTTTAGTTGAATGAAGAAAGGAAAATAGCCCAGGGAATACCATGCAACAAAAAGCCCAAGAAATATCTGTGTTGAGATGCTATTCTGGGGTATTTGCCACAAGACATTACATTTTCCTGAGTCAAAATATGATGTGAGTTATTGAATTTGAGGTCCCTTCAGCTGAGAGCTCTGCTTTTGCTTTTATGTGAATTAGGCTCCTCCTGTCAGTTTTAAGACTTTATAATTCACTGTGGAGTTTTATATGACTACTGACTTTGACAATTATCATGCAAAAGAAAATATCATTATTTAAAAAATTGCTATTTCCTACTTCTTAGGCCCCACCATTTTGTCAGCTCTTATTTTCAGTGACATCTAGAAAGCTGAATGTGGTCAGGACAGCATTTGTCCTTCTGCTTCCATGCAATTCTTTCAAAGTTGAAGTCAGATAAGTCACATATATATATCAATGTTTTGCACCTCAGGGTGAAACTTCAGGCTGTCATCTAGGGCTTAGCGATAAAAGAAGGACTGATTAAAAGAGACTGACACTACAGAGCTGATAGAGTTGAACGACTCTGGGGGCTTCCATGCTATTAAAAATCAGTCCTGATTTTCTTTCAAGAGGACTGTTTCAAACAATGAGATTTAAATATTAATTCAAAGCAACATTTGTTGCCCCTCTGCTCTATGTATTTCTGGATGCCTCATTACAAAAATAATTTGGTTGTCATCCCTATCTGTCAAATGAAAATCTAACAAAATGTTGTCTGTGTTGCTGAAGTTAAAGAAGTATGAGCATATGCAGAAATGACTCTGTATTAAATTCTACCCAGGCAGAATCCAGCTGGAAATGGGATGATTGCTGTGGCATCTTTTCCATGAGGAAACATGATTTAAAGTCTAATTTGGATGCAACAATTTAATATTTACACTCATGCCAACTATACCGTTTAACAGCGGGTTTCCTGCTTAAAATTCAGGAATTACTGTAAAATATTAATACACTGCATTTACACAGTGCTTCAATTACAGGATCTAAAAATGCTTTTTAAGCATTAATTCAGATTCACATCATCCCTGAGAGGAAGGGACTTGTAAGGAGCATTATGCTTGATTTTCAGAGTAGTTGAGGTAAGAAACAGGGAAGCCAAACTCTTGGCCAGAGGACAAACAGCAGCAGGCCCAGGAAGAGAATTTAGAACTTCTAGTTCCTGCTGTTCTTGTCTCACCATTAAACTACAACTTTTTTTCCCAACTTCTCCTTATAATACCAGTCATGGCCTCAGGTAAACACACACTTCCTTCATTATCTTTGTTGAGACTTTGTGTGAATATTTATCCCTTTGGTTCAAAATATGGAAGGAATTGAAAATTTGCATGAAAACCAGACTCTGTTGGTAACTGTGAAATCTGATGCAAAAAGCCTTCAATAAAATACTAAATCATTTACCATTCACATATGTTTTCTAAGGACTTTTTAGTTTGATAATATCGAATATTTCTCCTATATTTACTGGGACACACAGTTAGATTGCTGCTCCCACCCCGGAATTAATGTCTGAATTGTCCAACCTTCAGTCTGTGAATAATCATTGAAAAAAGCCCCAATGTGGCCAATCTGAAAGAGATTTGAAACTTTACAAGGTAAATATAAATTTAGTATCAAATCTTTAAATTGTCAAATGACTGATAAGCATCAAATTACTGACTACTGATAATGATCAGGTTACTGATAATTTAAAGATTTGATTTTATATTATCAGACTACTGATTTTTTAGGCTGAGAAAGATGGGGTTGTTAAAGCTGGAAAAGAGAAGGTTGTGTGGACATCTCACAGAACCTTCCAGAATCTGAAGGGGTGACAGGAAACTGGGGAGGGACAGTTCATCATTGAATGGAATGACAGGACAAGGGGAGAATGGTTTCAAATTTGACTGAGGGGAAATTTAATTTGGATATGTAGATATTGGGAAGAAATTCTTCCTTGTGAGGATGGTGAGGCTCTGGCACAAGTCGCCAAGAGAGGCTGTGGCTGCCCCATCCCTGGAAGTGTCCAAGGCCAGGTTGGAGCCACCTGGGATAGTGGGAGGTGTCCCTGCCCATGGCAGGGGTGGATCGAGACAGGCTTCCCTTCCAACCCAAACCATTCTATGATTTTATCATTCTAATTTAAAAGCCCAAAAGCAATGTTGATTAAGTTCTTTGGATTCCTGCCATCCCTATTCCAAATATAAGCAGTCTTATAATGTTTCCAGTTATTTCCTATTTGCTGTGCTGTTATAATTTGCCAGAGTAGAATATCAAAGAACAATAACAAGAAGAAAATTAGAAAAAAACCCACAACACTTATGCAAGGAACAATTTTAACTTCACACAAAATGAACTAAAAGTTCTCACTGTGGTGAAGAGAATGATTGTATCCAATTTTCAAAGATATCTGTGCCATAAATGTGCCATAAGCTTTTCTTTTGGATGGGATCCTACTGCAAAAGCATTAGTTATTTGCCAGGAGTACATTTTCTTAGCATTAGTTATTATTTTCTAGAAGCATCTTTCCTTTCTTCAAGGATAATTTACCAATAGAGAACAGTGAATAATTCTTATTCCCTTTGCCAAGAGACCGAAAAATCTTATTTACTGTGATGCCATGTCTTCTAGAAGCACTGCTGCTGTTGGAGGGTTTTGACTTCCAGTGTGTTTTCTTTTGTCATTTCATAGAATGTGTAATGTCACTTTATATCTCTGGTTCCTCCATATCTCTTCCCCTGTCTGTCTCTTTCTATAAAACACTTTCATGCATTGTTTAGCTGATGTCAAGAGCTGTGGAGAGCAGGTAAGTAGTTCTCCCATTCACTGCTCTGGCAATTCAAAGAACGTCATAATAACAGAACAAAACTGCAAAGAACAGTGAAAATCTGATGATAGCTAAGAGTGCAAAAGGTGGGCCTTCCACTGTCCTACAGCTTGAAACATGTAATTATTTTTTAGCATGAGTACAGTTGCTTTAAGACGACAAACATACTCAGCTGTAGTATTATCTGAACATACATGTTTTTAATGACTTATCACCAAAGCTTGCAAGGACTCAATTGTCCAAGAGTACATACTTTTCTAAACGAGGGACAGTTTAAAGGAAT
This sequence comes from Serilophus lunatus, assembly GCA_013399895.1. Taxonomy (NCBI): domain Eukaryota; kingdom Metazoa; phylum Chordata; class Aves; order Passeriformes; family Eurylaimidae; genus Serilophus; species Serilophus lunatus. Next base: position 1,468,617 of record VXBA01001096.1, on the reverse strand, counting down.
ATTTAACTTTGCTGAAATATTCTGTGAACATAGAAAGATTACAATCTCACAGATACAGAACATTGTGGCTCCTGCTGATAAAGCTGACGAATAGATGGGAAAGAAGATAAATAGATGGAAGGAATCTTGCCCCCAAATTGTACTGGCTTCCTTAGTTGCCAGACAGCTTTTAAAGGATTCTTTCTCTCTTTTTTCTTGGGTACTACTGAAGGAGGAACTACTGAAAAGTAATCCTTTCTAGTTGAACTGCTGGGGGAGGCGTGGGGAAGAAACTGACTCTCTTTTATAAAAAGATAAACTGAAAAAAAAAAATCTCAAATTTATTTTTTAAAGAAAGTCCACATTTCCTTTCTTGATGCTGCAAGAAGGGTTTGTGTGTAAGGGAACACGGGGAGAGCTATTGAGTCCTGCCTTTTAGTGTGGAGCTGGATATTCCTGACACAGGTGTGGTGGTTTGAACCACCCTACCACTAGGAGGCACACAGCAGTGACGAAAGACTAAACAGAGATGCAACAGCAAACACAGGTTTATTTTTCTAGGGCACTAACGATTTTATAAAACCCACTAGGCACTGAACAAAATACACACAATATAACACCCGACAATGTCACGCAATAAAAGAAAAAACCAAACTGCTCCTCAAAGACAGCTGGAGGGCTGAGGAGCAGGGGGGAAGGAAAGCAGAGTCACCTTGATGATGGTAATCTCCTGGTCTTAGAGCCTCTGAAAGACAAAACACAGTGAGAAGCACTCTTCCCCCAGAAACCCAAGGGGAACAGATACCACACTGTTGCAGCTGGTTGGTCCCTGGTGTCATTTTTGGAGCTCTGATGGTGCTGTGTGGTAACAGGAGCTGGGAGGGACCAGGAGGAATGGCACTTGATGTTATCTGGACCATGCCAGCTAGCCAAAAGGGACAGGACTTCTGGGGTTCTGGCTTTTATACCCTGGTAGTCCTGCGAGAATTTGGCGTCTTTTTCCTGGCCAGGCTGTCCTCTGATTGGCTGGTAGCATTGGACACTGCCTTTCAGGATCTTCACTCCAGACAAAACTGAAACACCAAGCGGTCAGGGGCTGAGGGGCCGGCGGCAGCCATCGCTGCCATCCATGGGGCCAAGTGCCACTCGTGGTGCACTTGCCGCCCGCAGGGACTGGCCGGGGTCGGTGGGGGCTGCCTGTGGAGGCAGTTGGCGCCACACGCCTCCCAGCAGCATGGGGAGGGGGCTATGCAGCTGTGGCCACTTTTGGCAGGGCTCTTGCCAGCTGCCCGCCAGAAGGAAACACCGCCTTGCGCCGCTCCGCACCGCCACAACGCACGGGACTTGGGCTCTGCGCCCAAGCAAACACCAAGCCCAGCCCAACTCGCTGTGGCGTGGGGCAGACATCGTCACCACAGCCGCAGCCACTGAGCTTCACCGCCGCCCGCTGCTGCCGGCACTGCTGGGAAAAATGGGGAAAAAGCAGGAGTAGCTCCGTGCGCTCCACTCCGCGACCAGCGGAGAGGTGCCGCACCATCCCGCGGCCCCCACAAGGCATCAGGAAGGGTGGGCACTGCCACTTGCTCTAGTCCGGAGTGCCCGTGGGCAGCAACAGCCCGCTGCTGCTCTGTCCTGCCAGCGCCAGCAACAAGCAAGATGGGGGTGGAACTCTGCGTTCGCCGTGCCAAATGAAGATTTCAATCTTGATGGTTGTTAAACAATTCTCCTCAGACCAGACCTGCAAGCTGGTAACTTTTTCAAGAAATATTCTGTATTGTCATAGGTTCAAAAAAGAGTTTCCACATATTATCAGTAGCATCAAAACCAATAAATTAATTAGTTAATCAAGGTCAATGACAAATATATGCATGTTAATGCAATTTATATTTCAAAGTTTTTCTTTGTCTAAATTAATGTGTGGGGTTTAGATCTTTATCATTTTTTCTTATCTTGAGTTATTCTTCCAAAGATCACCAAAAAGGCCAGGTGATTTCTGAGGGAGGTGAATTGGAGCTAGGACAAGGCTGACAAAGACAGACTGTCCATCCTGAAGTACAAAACAATGTAATATCTTAAGAAAAATAAAATACTTTTTAGAATCAACCATCACATAAACTAATTAGGAATACCTAAGTCTGCAAAACAATCCAAATTTGTAATACTTGAGACTTGATTAGCTTTTACCTTTTTGCCCAAAATAGTTAGTTTTCCAGAATCTCTTGAAAAAAGCTTAATTAGTTCTCTCTCAGAGTTGCCCTAAAGAAACAATATGTGCTACAAAGGAAAAGAACACTAGAAAGAAAAGTCTTGTCATATAGAAGGAGATGTTTTAGTGTAATAACCTTAAAGAAGAGAAGGCAAATTTTTAGACTAGATTAATTAGTAATAAGCATTTCAAACAGAAGAATTAGCAAGAGCAAAATAATCTATGAGAGGATTTTTGCATTAGAAGGCAAGGAACTAAACTATCCATTCAAGTTAGCAAAGAATTTCTTGTGCTTTAGAGGATTAAAATATCTGAGTATTAACGATTCGATATGGCATGAAAAGTAATGCGCAGAATAAGAAATACTGTCCTCTAAAATATATAATAAGATAAGGAATTAACCGGTAAACTTTTGCACAAGTGCATCTGAAAACTCTCCAGGCCTGAAAACAGAGTCAGCTCTCTGAATAATCGATCAAATGTGGAGAATTGCTAAGAAAGTGTGACTGTAGTGAAGTGCTCCTGCTGGGGAAGTAAATGGCTGCAAAACAAGGGGCCTGGTGAGTGTGATAAAGTGCATAAAGTGTGGATCCCTGCTCACTGCAGAACACCCACTGGCTGCTGTGATTTTACATTTTGAACATAATTTTTAATTCTGTACTTTCCTAGTTTTGTGTGTACTCTGTCCTGTTCAAATTTCACAAGGCAAAGGCAGTGCAGCAGTTTGGAAGCAGGTCTAATGTGAAAAAAGGCAAAATAAGCCCATAGGTGGTGAAGCAAAAACCCCACAGACCTTGTCTGAGAGCCACTGAAGACCCACTGACTGACAATATTTATAGTTGCCATCATAAACCTTTACAAACAGAAATTTGAATTATCAAATATGTGTTGAATGAATATTTGTAATCACTTCTTTTGTATGAATCAATGAGAAGTTGAATTAAGTATCAAAACCAGACATAGTAAGTTCTATCATGGAATTACAGAATGGTTTGGGTTGGAAAGGACATTAAATAATACTCAGTTCCACCCCCTGCCATGGGCAGGGACACCTCCCACTATCCCAGGTGGCTCCAACCTGGCCTCGGACACTTCCAGGGATGGGGCAGCCACAGCTTCTCTGGGCACCCTGTGCCAGGGCCTCCCCACCCTCACAGGGAGGAGTTTTGTCCATATATCTAACCTACATTTCTTCTCTGTCAGTTTGAATCCATTCCCCCTTGTCTTCTCACTCCAATTCCCGATGAACTCCAACCTCTCCCCAGATTCTCTGGTGTTACTAGAAGGTTCTGTGGGGTCTCCACCCAAGCTTCTCCTCTCCAGCCTGAACAGCCCCAACTCTCCCATCCTGTCTCCACAGGGGAGGCACTCCAGTCTTTTTATCAACTTCCTCTGGACTGGTTCCAACAGTTCCACGTCCTTCTTGTGTTGGGGCCACCAGAACAGTGCGATTGTATCAACTCCTCATTTTATATCTCAAAAATCTCTCATTTGATGAAGGCACACTGATCTTGCACTATTTACTGAAGAAGAATTGAACAGCTTGTTTACACATTTCTAAAATATCACATTTCATTTTAATGTTTGGAAAACTATAAGGCTCAAGAATAAAAATAAAAGTCTTCATCCCGTGTCACATCATTTGTTATGCTGCACAGAGCTGTAGGAGACAACCAACTTTCTCCACTTAAAGGATTTTTGCATTGCTCTCCAGATTGTAATAAGGATCAGTTACAAGAAAATGTATGTACACTTGTATTCATGCTTTTAACTCTAGGGAGTTGCCTCAAAACAGAGCCATCTCTTTTTTTATACAGCAAATTAAAGATATAAAACCAGACACAGTAGGCATAAAACAGTCCCCCGTAAAAATACTTCTTTAGAAAATGTTTTTTAATTTATGTTTAACTTATGGTCTCTCTATATTAAATATTGTCTAAAAATTTCCCAAAATTAATTAAAAAATCGACATTAAGACTTTCACGGATACTTTATTTCTTTGTACATTGTTCCAGTACTTATCTTAAAGGGGTGTTTTTTGTTTGTTTGTTTTAATAACTCAAGGTGTTAGGATCACTGGGGCAGGGGTGGGCAACTAATCTTTTTTGAGGTTTTATTACATGGATACATGTAAAAACATTCCATGGTGAAGTCCACATAAGAAGTTAGACCTGATGTGGTACAGAAGTCCTAATCCAACACTTTCTGAACTATAAGAAAATAGGAGCATCCAGTCTGCACGATGAGTAACATGTATTAATAGCAAGTTTGAGGTTGTAGAATCACAGAATGGATTGTGTTGGAAGGGACCCTAAAGACCATTTCATTTCACTCCCTGCTGTCTTTGACACCTCCCAACAGACCAGGATAAATCCAATCTGGCCTTGAACACTTCCAGAGTTGGGGTAGACGGATCCAGGGGCTGGCTTTCTATGGGTTAAATTACACCAATAACTGGTAAAGAGAAAGAAGTCACAGCTTCAGGTTGTCAGGTTCATATGGAAGTTTATTTACCCCTCAAAGTCCTTCTGTAACTCAGCCCAACTCTCCAATACAGTAACTGCTTATAAATAAACTGTCTTTTCCTTTCACATGAATGGAAACTCAACGAGTGAAAAAGTGGCTCCTGTTTACCCCCTTGGGAGCTGAACTCCCTCCTGGCTGGAAGGCTTCCTAAGTTAGCTTATCCTTCAGACACAAGGACTCGAGGAAGTACTAAATTGTCATTTTTAGTTTATTTTCCCTCATCTGTCCACTTCATACTTTTAAGGAAATTTTTGATTTATCATTAAGCAAACTTTTAAAATTCCATTTTTTTTTCATGGTGGGGAAATGGGAGAAGGGTGTAGTGAAACTGAATTGTCTGAGGGATTATGTTCCAGCACACAACACACGAGCCATTATGAGCTTTACCTCCCTGCCTCCACAAAATATATGTGTGATCCTAATTCCCAAACTAAGCTGGGAGTCAAGAAGATTGCCAACATTTGCTAATCACTAGGAAGCATGTAACTTATTCTGCAGTCAATAGTTAACAGTTGGCAGGAGCACAGCCTTTGGTTTGGAATTGATTTTGCATTTGTTCAAGGATGACATGCATGCTGACAAGTGAGACCAGATAATTCAGATTTATCAGTTCTGACTTGCTGAATAACCACGTCAGACAGATGATGGATGGCTCCCAAAATGGCAGGAAGACATAGTTGGTGAAGGTGATAAAGAAAAAAATTAGCCTTATCTGTGCTGAATAGGTTAATTTTCCAAAATGTTAAGTGATATTATCATAGAATTATAGGATGGTTTAGGCTGGAAGGGACATAAAGCTCATTCCATCCCACTCCCTGCCATGGGCAGGGACACCTCCCACTATCCCAGGTTGCTCCAAGCCCTGTCCAACCTGGCCTTGGACACTTCCAGGGATGGGGCAGCCACAGCTTCTCTGGGCACCCTGTGCCAGGGCCTCCCCACCCTCTCAGCCAACAATTTCTTCCCACTATCCCATCTAACCCTACTCCCTGTCACTTTGAAGCCATTCCCCCTTGTCCTGTCACTCCAGGCCCTTGGAAATGGTGTGTCTCCATCTTTCTTGCAGGCTCCTTCAGGATACCAATATATTGTCAAAAGTTAAAATTAAAAAAAAATGGTAAAACTTCTATTTGAAGTGCAGTAATTGTTAAATTAAAAACACTGAGGTTCACATGCCTTGAGAGAACAGGGACTTAACTCAGCTTGGAGTAGTTGTGTAGTCTGGTATTAGTGATCAGGAGAGAAGGCTTCCCATGAGGAGCTCCCACCACTCCCCCAGGCCTTCACCCTCAATCATAATAAGAGCAAAGTTTATTTCTGACAGGGACATGACAGCCACTGATTTTGTCTGAAATGACAGTTTATCACCACTGACATTTACGACCAATAATGGAACAGATTCTTTGGCCACACTGTGGGCAGAGGGCACTGAGGGGGAAGGCCATGAATGCATCATCCTTGGCTCTGTGCCATCTGGGAGAAGAACAGGACTCTGAAGAGCAGCCTGTGCCTTCCAGGAGTTGTTGGAGCATGAGGGTGTCCCAGCAGGCAGGATGTTGTAGAACCAATTATGTTACAATACTTCACTAACTGGAGCTGGGTTCAGGAAGAACTGCCTGAGCATGTCAGGCCCTGAAGAATGTGGTCCAAACTGAGGAAATCATCGAATTGCATCAAGTTCTGCATATATTTTATTAATTTCCTCCATCATCTTTGCCCATGCAGAGGATGTAATTAGCAGTCAGTCTGTAGAAATGTTTACAGAAAGCATATTTACAGAAAACAACTTCAAGAAGATTATGAAAAGTAGTAATTCTGCTGTCATCTGTCTAATGCTTTATGTACTAATTAGCAAATATCCACAAAACATTAAAAGTTTAAGAGGTACCCAACTATTTAATTCTCTTTTGTTCCTATTGAGACAGCAATGTACAAATTGCTTTCTGAAAATGGATGTACTTCATTCTTGAACTATTCAAACACAAATATTTTTTGTAAATTTAATAGTAGTTTCAACTTTTCTTTATAGGATAGAAATATTCTTCTACAATTTGACTCTTGGCATACATCTAAGAATAAGAAAAAGCAGCAACATATAAACCCTGCAGGGTTTAAAAATGTGTAAGAGGCTGAATTAGCTGATTGTTTGATTAAGTTTTCCTACGTCTGCTTTAAAACTGAAAGTACCCATCCCCAGGAGTCTATTAATACAGTATAGCAATCACTGTAAATGTTCATGACCTCTGAAATGGCATTTAAGGTTTAATTATTAGCTCAAGAATAGGCATCCCAAGACTCGCAAGAGAGGATAATAGTCAAGAACAATTTCATATTCTACCTTATAAGCACAATACAGAAATTATTACTGAACTCTGTCAACCCACTTCCTTCTTATTCAGCTGTATAAACAATTGCTCATCAAGCATCATAAAGAGCAAATTTTGTATGAAACTGATTTCTTCATAAAATGAGTAAAGAGCTGTGTAAAAACAATCTCTATTTGAATAATTTGCTCTTTAAATTCATAATATTATATTGATTAAAAAAAGGAGTAATTCTATATTAAATAGTAGACCTTCTACATCCACATAGATTCTGATCACCTGGAGAGACAGACACAAATGTAAACACAGAAACGATTAAGAGATCACTTAGTTTGGGGTAGGTAAGTATTTCTCCATAAAACATATCTTTTCACTTGTAACTATGACTGACCATAATCCATGCATAACCTACAGCCACATTTTAAAGTTCAATAACTTAAATCCTGTAAAAGGAATTTAGGCAATAACATTGCCAGTTACCATGGTCAAATCCACATGATCTTGAAAAGTAACTTCTAGAGTGTCTTTGTATTATTAATATTGATATCTAGATAATAAGACTCTCATGCAATAACAACCAACTACCTATAATACTCGAGTTTAGTACAAGCACACATCACTGAAGATGGAAACTCCAATGTGGATAAAACAGCTGGAGGTCTCCATACCACTTGTTTCATTTAAGAAATTGTTCTAACAGTGCAGCACACCCATTGACAAGGTAATTTCATTCAAGATATGCACCAATAAATCCTAAATTTGTCATTTTGCCAAGAATCCTCTGTATCACCAAACTATTTAAACTGTGGTTTTACTGCCAGGGAATCCTTGAAGGCTAAACATCCACATCAGTAAAACTCTCACAAAAACCCCTGTTGTTCTTTAAATATCATATCAAGAGAACAGAGCCATCTGCTCTCAGGTAACATTACAGTGAAATGTCCATAACATTCCAGGACTTTTCTGGCATAATTAACATAGGAACAGAGAAACACTCTGAAAGAACAGCATGCAGCTGTAACAGGAACAGATCCACTGCAGCATTCCAAGTTTTGTTATGAATCTCCTAGGATTTCTCCTGGTCTGTGGACTGCAAACTTGTGAGAAGCATAAGACCACTTTCTTATCTGTATCTAATAAAAGTATCAAGATAAGGTTTCCTTCCTTCCTTCCTTCCTTCCTTCCTTCCTTCCTTCCTTCCTTCCTTCCTTCCTTCCT
>VXBA01001096.1:1402043-1457439 GCA_013399895.1 Serilophus lunatus | reverse complement strand
GGGCACTAAAACGTTCAGTCTTTAGACAACTTAATTCTGTGAGAGGAAAGACAACAAGGACAGAGACTGTAAATGAAGAGCCTACTTTACCAATTCTAATTTATATGTCTTTGAAACAAGTCATCAACAAAAAGGACTCTTAGTTACTGAGAAATTGTTTAAAGAAGACTTTGCATGACATGGCCAATTCAGGATATCAAAAAACTGCAATGCAGGTAACCTTTATTTATTGTCTTTATCCCTCATAAGAACTGTCTTATTCTGTGCTGATTTTTAGTATAAAACTTAGAGAGCTGGATACAACCAATAAAAGAAAAATGAGACACATGCCAGGTACTACAAAAATAGAGAATTATGTCACGTGATTATTTTTTTACTTATATATTGATTAAAAAATCCAGAAGCATTCCTATTCACTAGAAAGGAGTTACTCCTGCTAATAAAGAAGCAGAAACTAAAGTAGTCAGGTGGAAGATACAAAGTACTAAGTTGGAAAATTTGCTTCTCCTGGAAATTCAGGTTATCTTCTCATTTTAGGTAAGTGGAGCTTTTAGTTAATTTGCCAGTATCATCTCTGGCTTTCTTAAGAGGTATTAAAAATATATGTGTGTCAAATTATGTATGATACTAAACTTCCAAATATGTTGGATTTATCCCTTTAGATTAGAGAGAGAACTATAGCAGCTGATTTGCTCTTAAACTACCAACCCCCCCCCCCAAACCTAATTACACATAGGAAACCAACTTTTTAGAATAATGAAATGAGTGCTCTTTCATTTTTCAGGCAATAGGTGACTACACTGAAGACAAGGTATGTTAAGTAGTGGCACAGAGCCACAAAGTAATTGAAATGCAAATGGTGCTACAGAGTGCCAGGGAATATTTGGCTTAGTGTAAGAAAACTAACCTTGAGAATTCAATTTTCTTTGTCCAGGAAATATCATCACTAATCTAGTAGTGGAGTTCATTTGTAATTAGTGATCAATCAGGCAAATTTCCATATTCATTAAGAAAAATTAGTGAGTGTTTAAAGGGACCACTAAAGAAACTACACATCCATGCTTCTAATTCAGTTTTAGTAAAGTGGGAGTCTTTAATCTCTATTCTTATGGAAAACTAACAAATTTATGTATGCAACTAATTTTCTCTTACGTTCACATCGCTTTTCTGATGTACCAGCAACCTTTTACATTTTGAATTCAGGAATATTCTGGACCTTTTATCTTTCCAGAAGTTTTTAAAGCATTTAGAAAATTTGCAAGAACATCACTCCTTACGGGAAGTGGACAAAGGAGCTTGTTGAGTTTGGAGAAAATGAGATGAGGGGTGACCTCATTGCTCCCTACATCTGGTAGGATGTGGAGAGGAGTGTGCTGAGTTCTTCTCTTGCTCTCCAAAGATGAGACACATGGGAATGGTTCTGGGCTGCACAGGGAGGTTTAGGTTGGACTTTAGGAAGCATTACAGTGGTCAAGCACTGGAAGTGATTTCCTAGAGAGGTGGTCAGTGCCTCAGATCTGTCAGCATTTAAGAGGCATTTGGACAATGCCCTTTCAACAACATGAGATAATAGATCATTGTCCATCCCTTCCAATTGAAATAGTTTATTCATTCTCTTCTATCATATTCTACTAACTCCTCACCTCTGGAAAAATTCTATTGTCTTATACATAGTGGTAAGACAAAATTTTGTATTTCCTCTCATATTGATTTAATCATATGACTTCTCTAGAGGCTGGAGAAGCTTTTCTCAAGTCACATCTCTTTAAAATTCCAGTGCTCCTTATGCATTAGGATAAGTCAGTAGGACAAGGGAAAGATTCTTGCTTTTCTTACCACTTACTGGAGGTTAAGTAAAAGATTTCAGAAGAATAAGGAGCATTTGAGTCAAATACTGAGACAGCAGGAGATAAAAGTTTTGAGTAGAAGTGTCAGTGACAAAGGGACTGGGAGATAGTGAAGCCCAAATTAAGAGAAATCTGTGGGACAAGTAGTTGTTGGAAATATTGCTAACCCTCTCCTGCAGAAAAGCAGAGTCTGCCTAAAAGCCTTTCTGCCTGTGCTTAGACAGCACATGACTGTGATGCACATATTCTCTTATCCCACCCCAACATTCTTGGCTGACATGTTCATAAGCACTTTGAGACCCATATCACAGGAATTTCCCAAATGAAACCAACATATTTCTCCATCTGGGACATCAGATACAGTCCAGCTGCACTATACAAAGTGCTTCATATGCTCTTCTGTGACCCAAAATGTCTAATGTCCTCTTTGCAGTGTCATGACCCTGGGAGGCTTCATTAAATCCATACAATTATTATCTAATATCTTTAATTCTAAAAAAACAAGGCCAGTGAGAAAGACAGCCATTCTCGGGCAATTTCTCTTTACTTGCTAGAGGACCTCTCAGTTACAGGGTAACAGCAGTTCATCAGTTGTTGTCCACCTGTGTTTGGGATCCCTTAAAACGGAATCGTCTCTTTGGTGGCGTCAGGATTGGGACCCTCTGACATCACAACTGCCCACAAAACAAACAGGCCTTGTGTGCATGGTGCTGATCCAGAGGATCCAGAAAAGAAAGACAGTCTATATACAAACTGTACAAGGGCCAAAATGGAGAAGCTAATGGAGTCTCTTCTTTATTGCAAATTCATCTGGTTTTATGGTCCAAGATTGTTTTGGTTAATACAGCCAATAGACAAAAGGAAAGGTGGTCATATGTCACTGTCCCAGAGGCACAGGACAGTCTCAAGATGATGTTTACATACTTAAGACATTATATCATAGTCTGTACATACTGTATTAATAATTTAATATGCTACAATCAGTCTCCCAGGCACTGAGGTTTTTGCAGTGACCAAGGCTCCCCATATACTTCTCAACAGCAGCTTCAGACCTCCCAGCTTTCAGATCATTTCAAATACAGCATTAAAAACATTACATTTTAATTTCTAGGTTCTGTGTTGAAGCCAAAACAGGAGAGTAAAATCTCACAACTGCTCTTTTCTTCATGGGATGTAGAGGAGCATTTTCTTACCTTGCTGTCCCCCCTTATCAGAGATGCACTGCTGGGCCAGGCCAACAGTCCAACTGTGTACTCTGCCTTTAGCCAAAGATGATGTTTAGGGTGCAGGGAGAAGGAACATCTTTGCTTTTCTTCTTCAGTATCTGTGAAGACATTGTCCACAAATCCATCTAATTCTATTTTGAGTCTGTTGAAATTCTCTGCCTCTGCCATCTCCTGGGGCAAGAAAATCCAGAAGTGCACTGGCTGCAGTGTAAAGACTTTCTATTTCTATCTATGTCTTCTATGTGCCCCTTCAGTGATGCACCAAGGGTCTTTAAGACTGACTGTCCAGACAAACCTAATACATACGTATATATATAAATATATACATAAAGTTAGTGCAATACTTTGTTGGAGGGCTGACATCCTCCACTAACTGTGGAGTTGATCTGCACAGGCTCACCACATTTTCAAACGTCCAGAGCAGACTGAAATACTGGATAACTGTATAAATACTTCACACTGCTCAGAATAATTTCCACGTGAAAAAAAGGAGATGCTTTGGCCTATAAAAACCGCTGTAAGTCCACACAGATCTCTTAATCGTAATGATAAGGAGAAACTAATGATAAGACAAAAGCTATCCCTAATACACAGGCCAGTACAAAGTATTTATTTCACTGGAAAGAGGAATGTATACAAGATGCATCTAATTCCAAAGGATTAACCTTTAATTCTCAGCCCATGTCTCAGAGTGTTCAATGGATTTCTAGAATAACACTGTATATCTGACTATGTGTTTCAGAAATTCCTCATGATTATGTTAACAGGAACCTATAATCCCAGAGTCCCAGAATATGCTGAGTTAGAAGGGACCCACAAGGATCACAATGTTTATGAAGGAACAGGCGATAATTTCTTTTCTATAAGACTTCTACTCAGATTTTACTATCATTATTTTTGATGTGTTATACTAATTTCCTGACTTTCCTGAATGATCAAAGTTAGTTACCACTATATTTTAACAAAATTATCCCTGATTTAATAGGCACCAAATTAATTTTCCATTACCTTAATGTACTTGCTTTAAAATTAGGATGTTCAAATCACAGTAATAACAATAAAAAAGAACATCCTCAAACGAAGATAAAAGCTGTTTGAAGGGAACAAATCCTGCATTTTCAGCCTGTGAAGTAAGGGATTAGATGCAGAAATAGTCAATTACCAGATATTGAAATTATTTCACCTTTAAAGAATAAATATCTCTGGCTTAAAGCAGATATATCCCTGGTATATAATAGATGAGTTCTTGAGAAATAACAACTCCATAAAATCTCCTTTTCAATAGAAAATAAAATTTATTCTGAATATAGAATGCAACGTAATTTATTTTGACAAATACACTCAGTAAAAAGTTATGAAGTAACAGAAAATGCTGGATTTTTAATTAATTGTTCTTTTTCTTAGTTACTCTTTTTGCCCAGAGGTTTCATGTAAATACTCATATAAGAATGCAGAAGAACAAGAAAATGGCAGAAATAAACAAAAATATTTTATATAGATATCTATAAAACAAAACTTAAAAATTTTATAATAATAGTATAACAATATGGCCTTGTGACAATGTTCTAAGAAAGTTAAGTCAGGGATTGATGACAGTTGTATATAAATGCCTATCCCAGCTGTTCAAAACTTGGGATCATTTGGCTCCCAAAGGATTGCCCTCACCCATGAAACAGAAGGGTTGGGCCTGCCTGATTTCTGGATTTTGAGCTGCTGAGGTCCTGAATTGTCTATCTTTTCTTGAGGGAAACATTCTCAAATTTTTTCTGTGGATATTTCTTCAGGAACTGTGCTTTGGGAGGAGGAAACCAGAATATCAAGGACAATCACTGCACTGAACAAAACTTGAATAAGAGCACAATCCCTCAGGCTGTCTAAATTAACGTGTTTTGGGGATATAATGGACAATCCCAGCAGGGGCAGTCTGGGAGAACCAACAACAGAACTAAATCTTAGAAGAAATCCTTTCTTAAGCGATTTCAGTGCTTTTTTCTATTCTATCAATCCTTCTGTAAACTTTGGAATGCTTTTGAGAGTGGATTTGACAGACATCTGTGTAGGTGCAAAAATGCACGAGTTTTTACTCTTCCAAATCACACCCAATGATAATCAAACTCCCCTAAATATTCAAACCAACCAACCATTCAAACCAAACAAACTTACTGGAATGTCATCCATAAGCAGATTCTGGAGTTTGCTCTTTTGCTTCAGTCAAGTGTTGATCATTTGATAATAGAGTGGTGTTTTTAAGAGTTGTTTGGATGTCCATTAAAACAAACAGCTTCCTCAGACACATGGATGTATAAAATGCATGTGTTGAGTTTGTAATGGATGACACAACATAAATTGACATATATAACCTACAGTACTTCAAAGAACTGCAGCAAAAAGCACGTTGACATATCGAATAATCATAAGTGACAGATGGTTGCAGGGTTTTTTTATGCTTAACAACTGAGTGGAGAGACAGCATTTATCTTGGATTAAACTGTTGCATTTTAGAACTGCCTTTAATTACGGGGGAAAGTAGAATATTAAAAAGGAATATATTTCAAATGATCATTTCCCTTTCACTTATCTGTTAGATGTGTTTGAACAAAGCTTGTCACACTGGTCCCTTGAGGTGAGAAGGGCCAAAGCAGCACAGCCTTAGCTTAGACTTGTGTGAGGCAAATGCATAATGTCATACACTGAGGATTTTTTTGAAAAGTCAAAAAGGCCTCAGCATTTAACAGCACAGCAAAAGGCAGACACCTGGTACGTAGGTGTAACTTGTGCAGGAAATTTCAGGCTTGCAGGGTTCTACTGATCCCCAGGAGTCAACAATTCTCAGGATTTTAGTGTGCAAATGGTGGCTCTTGCTGCAGTGACACAGGAAAGGAAAATTCTATAGACAACTACATTATAAAATTATAAAATGTAGTTATCATAACTACCATAACTATCATAGCTATCTCATTTATAGTGGCATCCACAACTTCTTAATCCTGACAGACTCTGCTCTAGTTGTTGCATTTTAATTTGCTGATGCCAAAATCAGCTCTGTAAACAACAGGTTCTTGTTGATCTTTACCATGTCATTATTCTAACAAAAAAGTCCTTGTAACTAAGTAATCTCTGCTTCCCAGACTCAAGCAAAGCCCATCTTATTCAGTGTTTTTTACTTTTGATGATTGCTTTCTCTTCCTGACATAATTTAATCAATTCCAATTAAAAAAAAAGAAGATATTTGACATCTATGAAGTAAGATTTTTGAAGAAGTAGGACTTTAGGAGTTGAAATACAAACCAGCTAATGCTGTTGGTTCCATTTCAGGGTATTTAGAATTTCAGCCAGTGATAAAGATTTGTTAAAAGCACCACTTTGTTTAGCTTTTTAATATTTTATTTCCTTTTGTTCTCTATTTTATAGTTAACTGTATTGTATTTTAATTGCTTGCTTGACAAGATGGCATCTCAGTAGGGGTTCATGGGGGAATTTTATAACATTTTAAATTATTAATAGTAATTAATAGAGTGCATTAAATCAAGCTGTCATAATATTCTTATATTTTCTGTAAAAAACTATGTTTTCACAAGCTGAGATTTCAGCTCATCTTTCACAGTGCTTTAAGCCATTTGTTTTTCCCCCATAAAACATGAAATACTTCAGGACTCTTTGTTTTGTAATATGTTGTCTTTTGTACTTCAGAACAGCATCAAATATATTGGAAACACTTTTATATCACATTTAATTTTTAATTAAATGCCATACGGGAAAAATATGCTGTGATATAATTTGGGAAAGCCAAATTTTATCATCCTGACTCAAATAAAACCTAATGATGCTGATTAATGATGCTGATTAAATCTGTGGGGCTCTGCTTCTACTTTAGAGCATTCTTATGGTCTAAACTTGATGAAAACTCAATGAGAAGTCCAACTTTTATTGTTCTTTAGGACACACAAACTGATCAAAGCCACTGAAAATCAGCAAGTCTTGTTACTGATGGAAAGGCCTTAGATCAGGCACTGACATAAGCCACTAATAGACTTGAAGCTAAAGCTGTTTAATGTCACAAAGTCACTAAAAGTTATTTATGATGTGCCAGAGCCTTGACCCATTGTTTGTGGGTATTTGAATAAACTACATTTCCATATTCAGACTTGTGACTTCTATTACAAAATGTTTTCATACATTCAGATGGAGTAATTGATATAAACACTAAGTTTATTCATGTCCATTAAGAGCTGAGATCTTTTAAAGTGCATGGCTATACTACTATATAAAAGCAAACTCCCATTTATTTTTTTTCTGGGTAACGTTTACTGTCTTTCAGTATAATATTGGGAATATAGTAGGGAATATAATAATATAGTATCATAGTTATTTATAATACAGAACATATTAGGAAATACAATAATATAATAATAAGGAATAATCTATTTTTTCCTTCTTTTCAGATGTGTTGATGTGTTTATAATACTGTACAAGACGAGCATAAAGTATTCTAGCTGTCAGATTAATTTTTCCCTTTGATAAAATTATTGACTGCTAAAATTTTCCATATTTTCTTAAAACTGTGGATCTTTGATATTTTACAAAAAGAAATGAAGCACTTAAAAAAACACTTAAGAAGCACTTAGTGCAAACAAAATCTATAAAGTAAGTGGTATGAGGCTGTTACATGCAAATTTAATTAGAGAATCCCAGAATTACTTAGAAGGGAGAATATTAAAGTTCATCCAGTCCCACTCCCTGCCATGGGCAGGGACATCTCCCACTATCCCACGTGGCTCCAACCTGACCTTGGACACTTCCAGGGATGGGGCAGCCACAGCTTCTCTGGGCACCCTGTGCCAGGGCCTCCCCACCCTCACAGCCAACAATTTCTTTCCAATATCTCATCTAACCCTACTCTTTGTTAGTGTGAAGCCTGGGATTCTGACTCTGCTCAACTGTGCCACTGATGTTCAAATAGACAAATATTTCATTCACTGTTTCTATTTTTAAACAATGCTGCTGATACAGGGTGAATCATTTGAGGTACTTGATGCTGAGCAGAGCATTTTTTAAAGATAATTATTTTCCAAATGGTATCATTAGAAATAGAACAATCCCTGTAAGGTGTCACACATAAACTCATCTTTTTTGCAACATTCAGAAAATACATTAAGGTTATTCTTCAGAAAATGGGTATATACATAATGCTCTGCTTATGAATATGTAGCAGAAAACATTGAGCAAATGCTGTGTTTCAGGGTAAATTCTTGTAATGGGTTTAAAGTTCTCAATTTTTTTCTGGAGAGAAGGGGATGTTTGGGGTGTTTGTTTGTTCATATGTTTAAAACCATAGCTTTTTTTGAAGAAGCACGGAGAATGGCCACTCCAGTGTGAATCCCATGTGGCCACCGTTTCCCCCCCACACCACTGCCAGCACCAGGACCAGGAACATGACGGGTGCTGGCCTGCGGTGGGTCCCTGCAGTGGTGGCAGGTGCCCTGCACTAGGGATGCACTGGCACCAGGAGCGCAGTGATGGCAGCTCCTCCTGTGACGGCTAGGATGGGTGGCACCCGGGCAGCCCCTCCAGCTGGCCTGTGAGTGGCGCCGCCGACTCCACGAGTGCCCCGCGGAAGGCGGCAGTGGTGCTGCCAGGCCCTGGGGCCCGGCGCTCGTGCCATTTTGGGGGGAAACACCATCTTGCCGAGGTGCTGAAATCTCGTTGAGGGGTGGCGCCCCGTGTCGCTGTCCAATGGGAAGGTGGCACGTCCAGGAATGCTGCCCCAAGTTCACATGAGATCGAGAACCCATAAAAGCTACGAAACATGGAAATTCATCCCTTTCCCCAGCTCGTCGTCATCAAGACAGGATTGGCTGCTGCCCCTTCTGGTCCCTCCCAGTTCCCTGGCCCAGCGACACCATTGCAGCTCAGACAGTGACAGCAGGTGACCACCCAGTGGCACCCAAGTGCTATCTCTCCCCTTGGGTTTCCCCAGGGGGTGCTTTTCACTGTCCCTTGTTTTTCAGAGGCTCCTAGACCAGGAAATACCATCTCCAATGCCCACCAGCCTAGCTTGGAGGAGCAGTTTGTTATTTGTTTGTTTTGGGGTTTTTGTTATTTATTTTATTGTGGAGATTGTCGGGTTGTTATTTGTGTATTTTGATTAGTGCCTTAGTGGAGGTTGTAGTTTTATAGTGCCCCCAGGAAAATAAACTGTTTGCTGTTGTTTGCCTCTACTAAGTCTTTCATCACTGTTGAGCCCCCTAGTGTCCAAACCAAGACAATTCTACATTTCTCTACAGTTTCAAAAATAGATGATTCATATTCCTTAACTTATGGAAAAGATGTATTAACTTTTGTCTTTGTGTGACAAATAAATTTTTTACAGTGAAAACAATCATTCACTGGAACAACCTCCCCAGGAATTTTGGTAGAATCCTCATCAAAAGGGATTTTAAAGTTGTGATGGAATGATGGGACAGATAATCCCGTGCAGGTTCCCTTTCCCACGAAGGTTGGATCAAATGATCTTTCATGGTCCATTCCAACTGTGCTGTTCTGGGTTTCTAGGAATTACCACATCCAATTTCAGCACCAATTTTACCTGTTCTGCTCTTTCACCACAGCCACCTTCAGACTAATTCCCATATAGGCAATTAAGTGGATAAGTCTAAATTACAGTCTTCAAAAACCATATGACATGCACAGAGATAAGAGCCTTTTTGTCTTCATTTTGCCATTTTTTTTGTCTTTCCTAATGAACATGATATAAAAATAAACAATCAATGAGTATTTCTACCTTAAAATGCAGGTGGTACAGATAAATCCTCCATGCAACAACTTTAAATTAAAAACACCACCAAATTCACAATTTTACTAAGGAGGGATGCTCAGGACTTTAGGTTACTATCTCGGGCTCCTGATTATGCAGTGGTTGCATATAATGACACTGATGGACCAACTGAACACAGTAGACTTGGAATAGTTAAAAATCATCAGATATTCCAGTTAAACTACATCTAGAATGGCAGAAAAGAAACTAAGGAAAAGAAATCCAGGCTAAAATAAGAAAGTTGGAAAAAGTGGGCATTTAATCTGTTTTGAAAGGGTGAAAGTGAAAGGTACAAAGCATAGAAATGAAGATTTTTGTGCATTTCCTTATTTATTTATGTAGCTTTTTCTATTTATTTATTTAGATTTAATATTATTTATTTAGGTTTCCTGTCAGTGCTGCTCAGAATTGCAATATTTTTTCTCTGAATTTTTCACTGGATTTTGCAGAATGAAAACTTAGACCCGGGCTGACATAATAAACCAAGGCCTATCCTTAGTTGTGCCACTCCTAGTTATTAAATAAACTAAATGTAGACATATGTATGTATATCTATAAGTGTGTTTATGTCTTTCTCTCTGGATAAGATAAAAAGAAGGAATGATTTAGATAAGAATCCAGTAACAAACCTGTTTATTTCACTGATTAGGCTCAGGTTGGAATCTAAATTGTCCCTTTAAGGAGAAGTAAATGTGGCTTCAAATTCATGAGCCGTCGTTCAGAGAGGCATTCAGTAAAATAATGCAACACAATCTCCCCTGAGATACAGAAGGGCTCCTCCTTCCCTGCTTGAAAGTGCAGTTCAGTTCACAGCCCAGCTACAGAAATTACAGGCTCATTTCTAGGAAACTCAACAAGGGGAGAAGGCAGCAACCATCTATCTGTAAATGTAATATATTAATGGAGAGTACATAAGGCTTTTCTGCACAGACTCCACACCATTAACCTACACTCATTCATGTTAGTTTATCATTCTACATATGGCTGCTGCTGTGTTTACTCAAATGTTTTTATTTGCTGTTGCTCACTTGAAAAAGGGGTAAAATATCAGGGTATCTAATCACCATGAAAAAAGGAACTTTTAAGGAAGTCAAAGTTCCAAAGTCTGCCCTCATAAGTCATATAATACAAAAGGCATTATAATTCCAATACCTCATTCCTTTACAAAGATTATAGCAAGGACAAAAAATGCCCACAGATTAATCCATCATTCTGACACCGTTTTTAATGAGTGGGAAATGCCAAAAATATAATCTATTACCTTTGCAATTCCAAACCTGGAATATCATGGACCACTTTGAAGTATTCAGATCTAACATTTCTGCCCGGGATCTTGCCTCTCATCAGACGTTTTAAAACATATTACACATCACCCTGCATGGATTAGACATTAGATATGCACGTTTTTTATTGTATTTTGGAGCAAGAACAAGAAGCTTTTCCATCTTCATTTTTTTTGAAATGTCTTTCATTTCAGCAAAAGTATAATGTCCCAGTGTCCCCTAGTGGGCAAATGAATTCAGAGGTAAAGCTTTCATTTCATACCTGTCTGTACCTATCAGCATCAATGTGTTCAGAGAGATTGTGCTGGAGAATTGTATCAGTTTGCATCTTTTTTCATTGTAAAAGTATACTATGAAGGCCAGGGCTGATAAATTGTTGTGAAGAAATAGTTAATTCAGAGCAGACAAAACCAGATGCAGTTACCAAGAGTGACACACTGCTTTTGTTTTCTCCTCTATACCGTTTAGGGTGATCCTAGGATGTACTTGGCCTTCGGTTTTGCTTGAAGAAAAAGATATTGACAGATATTTAGTAGATCACCTCCACATGGAAGCACTGCACCGTGGCTGTACTGTGCTGTTGTTTCAGTATTAGGTCGTGGGTAAGGAACAGTTTTTATATTTTTTCCAGTATGTGTCAATCATTTCCCTACTCACTTGAATTATCAGTAAAAGTCTGGAGTGAATCAGGCTAATAAAATGTTTCAATGAAAAATGAATTAAATAGAGATTTATCTCAAAATTTGTTTTTATTTCAAATGTCCTTTTGAATTTGAGGAAGTCAGAAGTAATTTAGAAGTAATTTAGAGCAAGTACTTTTTGGCTTCCGAGTGTATTTGGGTTTCACTGGCACAAAAAAAAAAGACAAAAAATACAAAAGGATGTCCCAGGGATGCCCCATCCCTGGAAATGTCCAAGGCCAGGTTGGAGCAGCCTGGGAGGTGGAAGGTGGCAAGGGATGGGAATAGGGTAATCATTGAGGAACCTTTCAGCTCAAACCATTCTATGATTCTATTATAAGAAGCCAAATAGAATAGATATTTTATTCTCTATCTTGTAAAACTATTATCATAAAACAACTGAGAAGCATGTTTGCAAAATGAGAAAAATAATGCTTACTAAGACCTGTTGTTTTGCTTGCCTTTTGAGCTCCCAAATCCCTGGTTAGGCACTGACTCTGTAGGTGTCCCTATGGGGTCTATCACAGAAGGGTCTGGAGCTATGGTTATTCACCAAATAACAGATACCTTTCTCCTGGGCTTATTTATTTGTCCATTTCTTTCATTCCAGAATTTATTTATTTTACAGAAATGGCTTCATCTGCTTTAAAGGGCAACTTTCAACCTTACAAAAGCTAAAACTTCTCATCTGTTAGGTAAGTAATGAACAGCTACAGCATAACACACACATTCTGCAGACACAGAAATCAGTACAAGAGAATTTCAGCAGTTTTTTAAAGAAATTAAATTCTGTTAAAAATAAAGCATTTGTATCAAGATACATTTTATAAAAAAAACCTGAGCTGCAGATGACCAACATTATTGTTTTCCTTCTGAATTTATACAGGTACTAAATAATCTTTTTACATGCTTTTTTTATAAAGAGGTGTAGGGCAGGATAGCAAGCCCTGAACAGCAGAAATGCTGGTACGCTGCCTTATCTTGCATCTTTAACCTCTAGAGAGATTGGCTGAGCCAGGAGACTGAAACAGGAACAAACCTGCTAAGTCATAGTCATGATTTACTTAGACTGGACTTACTCCAGATGCATCAAATCCTTCAGCCAGGGGATCCCTGCCAAGCATCCTCTGTGCTGCAGGAGACCTCGTATCTCTGTGACTGGAGACACCACCTCAACATCACCTCAAACCTTATAAATATTTATAGCTTAGCAAGGAACAAAATACAAAGAAGCCTCTCAGCTCGGTGTGACACACTCAGTTCTGTAACCCCAGCACAGTGCAGAAATCTAACAGCCGTGGAGGGCAACTGCTTCATCCTCTTTTCTAGGGAAGGCTGCAGCAGGTGCCAGTGCTGCATCAGCCACATCCCCTCTGGGGACATTATAGCTCCCTACTAATCACAGCCATGCAATCAGCTGGTTGAATCCTGTGTCTTTAAGACAATTTGTATATTTGCATATCTGACAAACTGCCTCCTCTAAGGAGCCATAAGGAGGGTATATAAATGTGCCAGGGTGGAGAAGGGCAGAATGGAACACTGAGGGAGACAGCGTGGCTTCCCAGAGTAATATCCCAATGCCAAATCAGTAGTAAACATACCCAGGCTTGCTTTGGTTACTAAGAGAAGTGTCTAGTCTAGGTCTGTATTGAGTATGATGAACAGCTGCTTCACTGAGAATGAGTTTGGCCTTGATTCCAAACTGCTCACCAGACCTATATTTCCAAACACTACTGAATACTTCATTATCTTTCTCCTCCCAGTAGGACATGCACTAAACAGGAAACTACAGGAATTGTTAAGTAGTTGAGATTTTTGTATTTGTTAGGAGCTTGAGTTATAAATTAATAATATAGTGTATTATCTTCCATAAGAAGTCCCACATTTAGTGACAAATCCTTTCCTCTAATATTGTTAAGGCCTGAGGTGGAATCCTTTACAGCCTAAAAACACCATTCCCATTCCTAACCTGATCCACTCTACAAAGCAAATTTTTCCAATAAATGTATCACAAACTGAGAGGAAAAAAATTAACAGGTTTTTGGTTGTGTTCTGAGAACACATTGAAACTTGAGACAAAAGCTTTTTTTTGGAAGCATAATCAAAACATGAAGCAAGGAGAAAAGAAGAAGACAAAAAATTCATGATTTTATTTTTTAATTTCATCACTTAACAGAATTTGTAAGACATTGACCATCTGATTTTAAAGCTGATTTTAAAGGGGTGCTTTTTGGTTACTATTGAGCCCAAATATAAGCAAAAAAACAAGCCCAGGGGTGAGGAAGGTGAGTGTGAGGGTCTACTGCAACCCCTGCCAAGAGTATCCTTTGCTCTATTTTCTGGATTACACTGGAATCAAACAAGAAACTTATTTTTTGGAAGGAAGGGGAGGAAAAGGACAACTAAGTTTAACACATCCATTCAGAAAGACCATTTTTTTTCCTCAAATCCTGCTCCGCTACATAGGGAAAGAGGAAGCTTTTAATGCTCTTGACCTTTTCCTTCTCATTGAAGTTGTGTCTGTTAATGAAACCTGTCCTCATTTTGACTCTGGATGAGGGTCTCACAAAAAGATATTTGGAATCCTAAATATG
Source organism: Serilophus lunatus (assembly GCA_013399895.1). Classification (NCBI taxonomy): domain Eukaryota; kingdom Metazoa; phylum Chordata; class Aves; order Passeriformes; family Eurylaimidae; genus Serilophus; species Serilophus lunatus. Next base: position 1,442,995 of record VXBA01001096.1, on the reverse strand, counting down.
TTACCACAAAATTCCCATTGGCTGCAGCCTCAACCAGCAACAGTTAACTTTTGCTTGACATCTGTTCACCTCTGACCTTTGGAAATCCATTCTGTGCAATGTTAAATCAGGGTTATCTCAAACTACCAATTTTCTAGCCATGATATTACACATGAAGATGATGTGCCACAAAATATTTGGACTTGATCACAAAATCAAAGGGGCATTAAAGCTCATCCAGTCCCACCCCCTGCCTGGGCAGGGACACCTCCCACTATCCCAGGTGGCTCCAACCCGGCCTTGGACACTGCCAGGGATGGGGCAGCCACAGCTTCTCTGGGCACCCTGTGCCAGGGCCTCCCCACCCTCACAGGGAAGAATTTCTGTCATATATTTTGCCAAAACTTTTCATCATTAGTTTGATGATGGTCTCAAGGTTTTTTTCCAACTTTAACAATTCTATGATTAAATCTCTGTTCACATCACTATCTCAAATATGTGCCTAATACATATTACAGTCTCCAATGAAAATTTACACTTTTATAATAAATTGATTTTTTGTATTGTGGGTGGGTCAGGGTCTACTCAAGGTTAAGAAACACTAAATAAGATAACTTGCAATGAATTATTTCTTCATGTCCTCAGAGAATATGACATACAACAGAATTCTTTCACAGAAAGTATTAAGAGCTTCCCAAATGTTAGAGAAAAATGCAGTTAGTTTACCTCTTGCCTATGAAGCAGATCTGGTTGAAACTTGAACTGGAAAATAAAATTGTGTGATATTGGTGAAGTGCTGTAATCAGAATAGAATATTTTTTTTGCTTTTCTATATATCATATTTCTGCCTATATAATTATTTTAAAAACACAGGAAGGAAAGAGAAAAATATGAAACAGTAGGTTCTAAATCACTCTATTTCAGCCTCTTGCCAGCAGTCACTGGATTATCCAGTCTTCTCAGGCTGAATCAGTGTATTAGGAATGCGCCCTATTTCAAGCACATAAATACCAACATCAAAATGGGAGACTGTCCACATAGGCATAAAGGGAGGCTTGTCCAAAACTGTTTGCAGCACAAGGGCCATGGAAAGTAATCACCCTCTGCACACTGGCTCAGAGGCACTGCAGTCTTAATGAATTTCAGGCTCAGATCAGTTTACATTTTCTGGCACTTGGCGCCTCAGTGGCATCTGGTGGGGGATTTTTTATTTATTTATTTTTTACATTTGCTCTGCATCACAAGTCTCAGTAAATTTGCAAGGGTTTTGCAAGTAAGCTTGAAGGGCTTGTTCACCAGACCTTGAATTATCAGTAAGAGCTCAAAATTAGTTGTCACCTTTGAGAAGGGTAAAAAATCCAATAGCGTTTGATACAAATCTCTCATGCTCAGTGTCTTTGGGGGCACTCTGCAAGCCTTGCGGGCTGTGTCTGTAGTGTTTCTATCTGAATTCTTGGGGAGCAGTTGTATCTACCTTTTTTCCTCACCAGTGTGCGCCTGAGCAAGAGCAGAGCTCTGTCATCTCACAGAGCAGCCCCTCCATTAGCGGTGGCACAGGCAGTTTGACCTTCATTTACCAAAGGGAAATAATCACCTTCAGCCTTTGAAATCTCCTGCAGAGTCACTTCTGCTTAACTCCTTCCTTATTATTATTTTCTCCAACACATCATCACTATTCCAATTATATAACATTTGAATAGAGTACAGTGGTATTTCAGTGTGAGACAGAGACCAAGCAATGCAATTTCATGAGTATCCAGTACAAGAACACCAGTGGCAAACACAAGGCCCCAGTTACAGGCTCAGGAGCTGTCATGCAAAAAGTTTATAAAATCAAGAACTAGAAGTCAGGAAGTGCTAGAATTCACATTGACCTTAATTGCTTCTCTTGGAAAATATATATCCCAATTTCTGTATATTTTATATATGCAAAATTTCTGATTTCTGTGATGGTAGTAGAATTTAATGTCCTTATGTCTAATTTTTCTATAAGACCAACTCCTCCCAAAGATTGAGTTCAACTTATTGGAGGAACTTAACTAATTCTATGTTGACCACCGAGATTCTCAGAATTATTTAAGACGTGTAAAATTTTTTTCTGAGCCTCAGAAACAGCTGTTTTGGCTAAAACTTTGCAAACACCTGTGGAGGGAAACTCATGAAAAATTCCAACTAAAAAATGTGCAGTTCTAGACATGAATAGAAAGAGGTGTGTGTGCTGCAAAAAATTTTGGCAGGCCTCCCCCAAAACAGTCCTATGAAGTCAGTAGACCAATGTGAAAACTGGTACTGGCATCAATTAAATAAATAATCGCGCAAGCAGTCAGCACCAAAGGAGACCTGTATTCCGTATTTCTCCTGCTATGGAACCAGCGTCAAACTAAGCCCAAAGAACTGTTGCAATCTCTTTAAGGCACCCAAACCGTTATTCCTACCAAAGGATATCTGTACAAACAGAATAGGCAATTAGGTCTGAAACCACTCATTTGACATTTGCAAGTGCACCCTGACGGAAACAAATCGAGAGATTTCAGGTAAACAAGTTTTCAGCTGATTTGCAAGTGAAAAGTTCCTGCCAGCAGGTGATAATTTGGTCTACCCTGTACATCTTTAGAGCTATTGAACTTCACCTTGCAACACTGCAATCTGTATTTCACTGTATCCTCTGTTTTGTCGAAGTGTTTGGTAGGGCAAGGAAAGCCAGAGCCAGCAGTGAGGCACAAACAGAATAGCAAATAGCATCACTTTTCATTTCAGGCTTTTATATCACAGAATTATATTTCCCACCCTAAGACAGGTCACAATAGTCACAATGGCAGTTTTTAACTTGCTTTCCAGGCACGTCCTACGGTTGGGAAAGATTTTCACATAATCAAAGTTGGATATTTCTAGAGAGATCAAAAGAGCCTGTGAAGTGGAGAGCAGGTGCTACAGATATCTTAGAGGATCTGAGAATGCAATTAACCAGCAAATGAGCCTTGGAAAGCCCAGTCTTGCTGAACAGATGAGCACAATAAAAGCCACTGAGAAATGAGATGGCCAAAGCACACTAATAACAGCAGCAGCACACAGACATCTGCCCTGTATCTTAACCTTTAGGAAAAGAGAGAGGCTCACACACAGACAGGGAAGTAGGGACAATTATGTAAATGTTTGGGGCTCCTGGAGGAGATGAAAGTGTACTGATTGCTTTCACGGAGGCTCAGTTAAGCAGGGCACCACTCTCCCTGTTCACTCCAGTGAATTAGTACTTGGGATGGCTGGTGCCGGAGGAAAGCAGTCAAGTGGCTTCTAAAAGATTATCAAAAACAAGTGATTTTACTCCCCAGCATTTATGTAGCACCTCTCCTCATCATTTATATTCTGACTGCCAGCACCAAAGTTTAGCACTGGGAAGTGTTTAATAAGCTTTGTGGCAATCTCTAGTCACTGGCAGCTTTTAACACTTGGACAAATGTAATATGGCTTGGGACAAATGAAAATAATCCATCTGAACAATTTCTGCTGATGCCAAATTTCATACAGGGCTTATTTAAACAATGGAAGAGTGAGGGTCTCAAACTTTAAAATAGGTCAGGTTTTCTATAACTCTCTAATATTTTTTTTGGACTTCTACACTTCAGACTGCAGTAGCTTATGTCTTTGCAGGGTATTAATCACCAGAACTATCACTTGTCAAGCCTAGTATGGATTTTATAGGCATTCAGGTTAAAAGGGGGATTTTCTACTCTGACACAGAGGATCTCTGTGACAGGGCCATAAAATGTTCTCTTTTATGAAGAGAGAAAGAATTCAGTGTGGGAGCACTGGAATGAAGTGTGATGTTTTTCACCTTGGAACAGCCATGAAGTGCAGGTGGTGCATCAGCTTTAACTGTTATAAAATGGTTCGTTACGGAGAATTACAGAATATTTTCTTAGTTTTGTTTCCAACAACTCTGAAGTCCTAAAAAGCTTTGTCTTCCCCATCACTTAAACTTGCTATGACTTGCTGGGAGTTGAGACATAGTTGGAATGACTTTCCACCCATCCAAAAAGCCCATAGGCTGTGCAGCACCACTGGGAAGATGAAATGACAATTATTTTGAGATAATTCTGACTTGTTCCCTTGATCATTTTTTGGCTACATTGTTAAGTCAGAAGATCAGGGCCTCAGGTCGGCACAGGATATTTTTTCTCTTTTTAAAACTAATGATTTTTAGCACCTCACAGTCTATGAAACAGAGCATTTTGGTTCAGTAATCAAACCATTCTTAAATTGTACTCAAGATGCTTCTGGGCCCAGTTCTCCCATACTTAGATGTAGCTTCTTCCCACTACTAGGCTTTCAGAAGTTTCTCCAGGTTTTTCCTGGCTTAAATGGAGCTGAACCTCAAATAACAATATTCCTTTTGAAAAAAGTGTCAAAACAAGTGCTGCCCCCACCTTTGAAATGCTGCAGATTTATGTCTTTGTTCTCCTGCATTTTCCTACCGTTGCTTCCCCCGATCTCCATTTTGTGATTTGCAGTTGCAGAAACAAGTATGTTATTCCCACTCCCTATTTTTTTTTTCCTTGTGTTAGCTCAATAATTTATTAAAACAAAGTTATCGCTTTAGCACCAATGACTTCAAAGATCTTTAGGGGCTTGGCTTTTGCAATAGTTAGGCATAATGGCTCACTCCTGAAATTTATTAAGGATTTAAGAAAATTAAAATCAGTCACGGAATGGATATTTAGAGGTCATCAGTCTGCACAGCCAGAAAGACATTCAGAAATACGTTCTGAATCATGCTAGGAGAAAAATCTTACATTTACCATTAATAACTACAGTGTGACAAGCCAAATTCTCTTCAGGTTTTGTTCTTTCACTTGTGGATAAAAGTATTAAACATTATTTGCTCATTTTCAACCTAAGGCAGAAGCCTGGCTGCTGCTTGCCTGAAATAACCCATTCTCCCAACATTGCCAGGTAATACCACCTGATGTGACAGTGTTCAGATTAGCTCCAAGGGGAAAAAGATAGAAGGAAGTGTTTGGTTTAGCACCCTCAAACCACCCAAAGCCGGGAAAATTTCCCAAGGATGGGAAATTCCTGTTGGGTCTTACAAAAGGCATCATAACACTTCCCTCATGGAGATAAAGCTTGTGAAGGACTCCAGGCCTGTTGACTCCAGGATCTGACCTGTGTTCTTTCCTACTTATTTCTTCTTTTTGCATTTTTTTGTTTTGGCAAGGGTGTCAGGAGGAATTTATTATCTATGAAAGGTCCAGGGTGATTTAGGAACTACAGTTATCTTTATCATCAAATTGTAATTTTTCACTGTGACCATCATCTCTTCTTAAAAATTATTGTGTTGGGCTGGTTTATTTTGTTTACTTTTTTTTTAGCATATTTGCTAATATTGATGATTTAAAAATCTGAATTATAAAAAGAATAATTTTTTACCTGAGTTAGAGAAAATCATGTTTCTCTGGCAGTTCTGCCCATATTGAATATTTGGGCAGTACTTATGTTCATTCCTCCAATAATACTTTTTATTTTTTCAGAATTCCCTAATGTGGACAAATACAGTCCCCTCTTTGAAATAAGAACTCACATTGGATCAGATACAGAAACCACTACTTTGTTCGACCTTGTGTTAGAATGTGAACATTTAACCACAAACCACAGTGAGTTACAACATATTTTACTAAGGCCAACGCTTATCTTGTCCCTCTGCCATTGCAGGTTTTATTTTCATGAACTCTTCATTAAAAAGAAAAAAAAAAAACAAAACTACCTTTCTTAGCCAAAGATAAAAGAGCGATATGGGCTTCTGCAAGAGGAGGAGTTAATCTAATCCTGCTCCTGGATGGTTGCCATGAATTGGTTTTAGTTACCCAACAGCTCCTCTGAAAGTATCCTCAGGACCATCAAACTGATTTAAAAACTGGTGTTGGGCATCAGTACAACTAAAACAGTCACCCCCTTCCACCTTGGAATAGTCAGAGAAACCAGCTGAGTGCCCATGATGATGTTACAGCACAGGGGATGTTTAAATCCCCTCCGTCCCTGTCCCTGTCCCTGCTGGCTTTGTGGCAAAGATCACCACCTGTATCCCCTTTCCAGCCCTTCCTCATCTCTTTTGGTTTCTACAAGTATTTTCCTCCCTGTTCCAATGCCCACTGGGCAGTAATGGAGCTGTTTATGCTGCTCACAAGCGATGCACAGAAAAAGAGTCTTTTCCCTCCCAGAACTGGTACCTGTGCCATTCCTGCAGGGAAGTCACAAATTTCATGTTTTGCTTCAGAAGCAACAGGGTTTGGCTGTCACAAAATCTGTTAAAATTGTGCCAGAAGAACATATGGGGGAGGAAATATTGTCAGTTTTTAGGCTTGAGAGGAAGGGGCATTAGACTGAATGGGGGTCACTCACCATACAAGTGTAATTCCGACTAATTGTGATTTTAAATATTCTGTATTTTGATAAATTACAGATTTTGATCAGTATTTTCTTCCACACAATTTCTTGATATTTTGAGGTTTAACCTGATTGATTAAGGAGAAAACATTCACTACCAGAGGTGAAAAATCAAAATAATCTAGGAGTTAAGAAAATAGATGTCACTTATGTATTACTCTTGCATATAATGCCGACAGATTATGTTAAAGAGTTCCAGAGTTTCATTTAGGCTACATGGCAAGGTCTCCATGGAGTTACAAGAGGGACATGGCCAAACAGTCATAAACAGACATTGCAACTTCAAATAGACTTTAGGACTGACCCATGAATTGGGAGCAGAAACAGTGATCAAAAGAAGTTTTTGGCCCATTTCACATATGACAGATCACTTTCCTCATGGAAATAGAAATCACTTGCCCTGTTGTCCTTCTCTGCCTTTAATCTGATTCTCTTTATGTCACTTTTCCATTTCTGCATGTGATAACACAACAGAGTTGAATCCTTTTTCCCAGTTCCCTGCAAAAATATCCTCCAATTCACATGGGTGCTGACATTGAACTGCCTTCTCTTTGTGTCTCTCCTTCCTTCTGGAAGCAGCCACTACATATCCAGGCCCCTATTAATTGTGTTTTCTAATGATTTATTAATTAACAGGGGAGCAGTACATCTAGCAACATTTACATTTGCAATTAAAGAATGGGATTCTCGGTTGCAAAAGTCTAATTTTATTTGGCTTATCTTAGAAAGAGTCAGCTGGCTCAGATATGAAGAAATTTATATTACCGAGGGATATAGAAATCTGAAGATTCCTTTTGTAGAATATGTTGAGCCAAATTTGTTATATTTAAGCACCCTTATGATATTACACTGGGTCTTTCAAATTTTCTTATACATATTTTTTTTACCTTCTGCTTAAATTGGTTGCAAAACATCTTAAAGCACAAGAAATACTGTAAAATTTTGCTCTTTTTCAAACTTTGTGTAAGTAATCTGGAACAAGTGGCATGACCTCCTTGTTGTTTGGGTAGGCTACACAATGACCAAAATTAAAAAAGTATTAATTGTATATTATTTAATTAATACAAGTCTTAATACAAGTATAAATATAAAGAGGGTGGAAATAAGGGGTGTTTAAGTTCCCTTCCAATCCAGGCCAATCCATGATTCCGTGATTATAAGCTGATGGGCATGCTCAGAAAAGCTGAATAGGATCTAGCAGATGTTCTACCTTCCTCTTAATATGGCTTAAGATATGGATAGGTCTGTAAAACTTCTCTTATATTTAATTTCAGTTGCAAATTGCCAAGATATGAGAGAGCTCATGTAGATAAAATGAAAGTAAGCTTAGGACAGAAATCCATCCCTAATCATACACCAGGATACAGGAGTCACCCCTATTATGAAGGATACGGGAGATAAATGAAACTGTAGCATTTTTCCCTCCCTGTCTTTACACAGATAAACTGTTCAAGCACCCACACAGAGCTCTCAGTGGGATCCCACTCCAATTTTACTCTCCCAGCCCTTTGTCACATACCTCTGTCAAGGTATACGTGATATTTATATCACAACAGATGTTGTTGCTTCCATAGGGCATCCACGAATTTGTGTTTCATTGTGGACTGAAATATATCATAAAAGTCCACAGAACAGTCCAAACCACTTCTACCATATCTAATTTTTATGTCTTCCCCTTTTCAGAAGTTCTCTCTCCTCCATGAGATTTCTTTAATATTACAGATTGCCAAAAAGTCTTTTTGAAAAAGCCGGAAAGACTAAAAAATAATATTTGATCTGCAGTTTAATTATGAGATTTGATTTAAATTGATGGCAGGCAGCTTGGTTAGAGGGAAGCTTTTTGGAATTATCCCCTGCCATGTATAGGGAATATAATTCAAAGCCTTAAAGAGATTAGGTTTGAATTTCAAAGGCATCACAGACTTGTTTTATTTGGCCTAATTTATAAAAAAGTGTATTTGGCAAAGGTTATAAATGGAATAGTGCCATTTGCTTTTCAGATCCAAATTTTGTGTCTCTGAATCTTCTTTAGATGCACCAAAGAGTGGGGAAAATAGCTTTATTACACTGATAAAACCATGGTTTGTAATTCAAAAGGGACAAAACTGATAAAAAGAAAGCACTAATTATTAAAAAGGAGCTACAAGTGTCTGTTCTAATCCTTCCCACACATAACACCTGGAATTTTACTAGAAAAGAGTTTGATTAATACGTAATATGGGATTTTGGTAATATCTTTCACATTTAAAGTTCTCAAGAGTTTTTTTTTAAAAACAGACAGGTATAAAGATGTTCTATATACTGATGAAATGTCCTCCAGAAATTGTATAGATCAATTTCTATCAGACAGAAGTGAAAATCAAATTAATTATTTGCAAATCAACAGACTCAGTGAATATTTTCTTCAGTTAAAAAGGCATCAATACAAACAATAATAGAGGCCCTTTTTCCAGACCACAGCTTGTAGTGTCTTTCATAAATCCATCAAACATAATTTTCAGATTTCTTAGACTTTTTTCTCCACTTGACAGTGATCACACAAAATATACTCAACACAGATATTAGTGTTTTCAGCATAAAATCACACCACCATTTTGAATTATTTTCTTCTTAGAATGGGATAATTCCTAATACTTTGCAGTGAGTTTGATTGTTAAATATTATTAAGCTGGCTAAAAGTCACAGTCCAGAAGTAACTGAGCATTCAGCTTCTCTGAGTTGCTTCTCTCAAGTGACTGTCCTACATCTGTTCTTTATTAAAACAGAACCCTGGAATTCAGCCCAATTTTGATTTTGTCACCAGGTTATAACACCTAATTTACCAAACAAATTGTTTCCAGCAGAAGTGATTTAATTTGTCCCCTCTTCAGATTCACCTCTGGGAGGTGTAAAACTGAATTAAAAGGAAGAAAAAGCATAGTGAAATTCCTTCTAAACCTTTTCTTGCCACTTAACTGAGGCTTGCAGGACACAAGATAGGGCAGCACCTTTTCCTACTCTCTAGTCACTCAGCCCATGGAGCAGCCCAGGAATGTCCATCAGCATTTCTGTTTCAAAATTCCTGTTCCCAAAAATTTTATTTAGCTAATTTTAAAGGCTAGATTAGGAAAATATTAGCAACGCTGAAAACAATAACAATAATAGTAATAGATAGAAGGAGGAGAAGAAGAAGAAGGAAAAGGAGGAGAAGGAGAAGTAACCCCAAACCAGCACCACCTCCAGAAAAGCAAAACAAACCCCAGACAAACAAAACTACAAACAACAACCAAAATAAAAACAAAACAAACCCCATCAAAATTACAAAACCTTAGTCTTATTTTTTGTGAATTAGTTTTTACTGGACTGCAGAGATTGCAGCTGTCCCTAAATTTTATTTAAGACCACAGCAGGATGGTAACAGCAAAGGAATTTCAGTATCCCAGGATGGGTGAGGCTGGAAGGGCCCTCAGGGGCTCATCTGGCCCCAGCAGGGCCATCCCAGAGCACAGGGCACAGGGCTGTGTCCAGAGGGACTGGAATATCCCCAGGCAGGGAGACTCCCCCCTCCCTGTTCGATCTGCTCAGGGCTGGGTCACTGCCCAGCCAAGAAGTTCTTCCTCCTGCCCAGGGGGAACTCGCTGGGCATCAGTTCCTGCCCGTTCCTCTTGTGCCATTGCTGGGCCCCCCCGAGCAGAGCCTGCTCCATCCTCTGCCCCCTCCCTGCACCCCCTGACCCCCAGGGCTGGGGGCCCCTCTGGGGGCTGCTCTGGAGGCTGAACAGCCCCAGCTCCCTCAGCCTTCCCTGGGCACAGAGATGCTCCATCCCTGGGGCATCTCCGCAGCCTGCGCTGGCCCCGCTCCAGGAGCTCCATGTCCCTCCTGCCCTGAGGAGCCCCGAGCTGGGCCCAGCCCTGCAGATGTGCCTCCCCAGGGCTGAGCAGAGGGGCAGGATTTCTTGGAACGGTTCATTCTAAAGTGTTCACCTACCACAGTAGCTAAAGTGTGACCCAAGAAGTTTTTCTTCAGATTATTTTTTCCCTTTTTGTTTCTTATCAATAAGATTCCTTAATAAAGGAGCAATTAATTACTATTTGATTACTAACTGGTAGAAAGTTTGGGAAAATCCACTAAAATTGAGATAGTGGTATCTGATCTTTTAATATTTACAAAGATTTTCTTCTTAATATCCTCCATATGGATTGCCTTTTTTCTCCTTCTGCCTCTACTCTTCATCCCATGGGAATGGTTTTGATTGCTAAATACTAATAAATGGATGATTGGTCCAACTTATGATTGTTTATTTTTAGTTATTAATTCAGTTTGAAAAACATCTGAACTGTGTTCCAAACTCTGAGAGAATGAAATAACTGGGATCATATCATGGAGGGTTCGTGAAGGATGAGGTTGGAAATGCTCATCTGGGAGCAGCAGACATTTATGGATCTGAAATGTTCTTCAGGGTTTCTTCATGTTTTCCTCTTTCATGCGCCTTCTCAGAAAGTACACTTATCTGTGTTCCTGTCGCTTCCACAAGTTCTTCCATATCTCCAGTGCTTTTATTGAAATGCAGAAGAGAAACTAAACATCTGGCAAGTCACCAAGCCAGAGTGACTGGGAAAAGCTGAAAAATCCCTCGGAGAGGGAGCAACATCTGTTTGATAGGCAGTGAAAAATAAACAAGCAATAAACTCATTTTAACAGCAAATAAAAGGTACATGGGTCTAGGGGAAGGTTTGCTAGAAATGCTGATTACTCACATTATGCAATTAAATTGGCATTACAGTGTTTGACAGTCATAGAAAAGCAATTGTGAAAAGCTTATATGCTCAAAGAAACTGAGCTAAGGACTTAATTTTCTACTTGCATAGCAAGAAAATCTGCCTTTTGAAGTCTCCTGGGTATTTTCTGGGCAAGAAACTCTGAACTTTGTCTACTGCAATCGCAAGAAGGCTGTAAAGGAAACACCATTCTCACTTGAGTCTGAAAAAATACAACAAAATTGATGCTTTATGTTCTGTAGAAATGCTATTAAAAAAGATGGACCTTCACCTTCTCTAATGAATGGATCAGCTAATTCACCACTTGAAATTAAATACAATGAAACTTTTCTCATTTACTGCAAAACTCCTAGTGATTCTAAATAATTTCATTGGAACTGAGTTGTATCTAGAGGGTTATGCTGTGGAATATAAATACAAGGACATAGATGTAAGGAAATAGAAAATATCTAAGTTATGAACTTCCTTGGTAACCAGTGAGTGAATTCTTTCCTTAGTAATATGCTATGAAATAATGCTGAGAACTGTGAGAAATTGTCCCTCAGTATTGAATTTATCGGATTTGCATCCTTTGGGTTACATGAGAAGTGTGCACAGAATAAATGGGATCTTATCCCATAGAAATGCAGCCTGACAAAGGTGAGAAAGTACAACACATGTCATAAGACAGTTCACAAGAACCAAGTGACAAAGATGAAGTTTCCTTTGTACTGTCCATGTAAATCAGTGTATGACCATGAACACAGTCAGTGTCCACGTCTGTAAGACTAAAAAATTCCACTGAAAAATGCAAAGTGTGGACAATAGCAAGTGTCTGTACCTGAGGAAGTGCTCAGAGCTGAACACTGACAGTGTCAAGAGCAGTTCAGCTCTGAAAAAGAACGCAGAAAGTTCTGCTTTCATGCTAGACCATGCAGGCTGAACCCAGCAGCTCTGCAGCAATTTACTGCTGCACATCATAAAGCTTTGAGACAGGTGAAATACAGAATTCACATTTATCCCTCCTCTTGCCCATGACATCCGGGATGCATCTCAGAGTACAAGAGATGCATTTAATTCCTTGACAGTCATGAAGATGCCTAAAAGGAGAGTCAGATGGGAAAATCCTATCCTCACTGCTGTAGGTCTGTCATCTTAAATTCAGAGACCAACCATTTTCCATAGCACCTTAAAATGTTTAAAATAAGATACAGACACCACTCTGGCAGCCTTGGGGCTGTGCCCACTGCCCTGGGGAGCCTGGGCAGTGCCCAACCCCCCTCTGGGCAAAGGAGAGCCTTGGCCTGAGATCCCCCCTGCCCCTGCCCTGACACAGCTCCAGCCCATTCCCTGGGCTCCTGGCCCTGGGCCCCACAGAGCAGAGCTCAGGCCCTGCCCCTCCTCTGCCCCTGCCCAGCAAGTTGTCCCTGCCAGGAGCTCTCCCCTCAGTCTCCTCTTCTCCCCCTGAACACACCCAGTGCCCTCAGCTGCTCCTCACACCCTTCCCCTCCAGGCCCTTCACTCCTTTGGACTCTCTCCAGCATCTTTGGATCCTTCTGATACTCTGCTGCTCAATACTGGGTCAAATATTGGTTGTTACAAATGGCATATTTTCAGGTTTTCGTACTTATTTTGTCCATTTGCAACATCAGCTTTATCATGGTCAAGTGGGTGGGAAAGTCTCAAACTATAGCCTGGGCTCTACTCCAGTGGATTTCAATTTTCCAAAGTTCTTGTCATGAAAAATCAAAACTTAACTGCTGATAGATTTTATGAGTTCAGTCAAGGACTGGATACAGCACATACCACTCCTGTTCACCTGCATATTACAGTTATTTGGCTATTTATGCTATTTGGTTAGTTAATTGGTTATTTATGCTATGGGAATTTTAAATACATATGATGGTTGGGGTTTTTTTTGCTTAAACAGGTCTCTTTAAGTAAGACTTTACCTTAATCAAATGTAAGATCACATTTTAAGTAGTTTTAAATAGAATTATCCACGGATGAAATATTCACATTAATGGTTCCACAACTGCACAGATCTTACTCTTTTTTCTATACAGTGGATGGTAAGAAAATACTTGTAATTATGCCAAACTTCAAGTGTGTCCATAGGTTCTTCGCATCAAATGCATAATTATTTCTTTAGAAGGTCCAGTCACAAGAATAGAGCTGTGTCATCAAGTTTTTAGCTCATTAAGTATTATTTAATTGCCAAGAAACTAGTATTTTACATTAATTAAAAATGAATGAGTTCAGGCTTAATTTCTGTCTTTTCAGTTCCTAAAGGCAGTCCTACTTCAAGAAATAATGCTTCATTCCTGAAATCTCAGGTTTTTGTAAAACATGGATGTACCTATAAAAGGTTATGTAAGTTAGTTAAAATATTTTATCTTACTTGAACCTACAGTCTTCACTGAAAGGATCTAAACTGACCATTTTCTTCCAGACCATATGAAAGGCTCATTAAGACAGTTACATTACTTGATTAGTTACACATGAGCTTATGGATCTTGCTTGTACTTGGAAGACAAAGAAATAAGTAATTTTTAAAAAGATCAATTAATGACTCTCATTGACCTTAATGAGCTGCACAATTGAAAAAGGCTTTGAAAAGTCCAAATTAAAAGGTGTAAATTAACTTAAAAAAATTGGCAAGAGATTTATTTGTTTTACTGACATTTCCAGCTGCCTGCTGGATGAAGGCACAGGACAAGAACCACCATTTCTTTATTCCTAGAGAAGGTAGGCAAGCTGAGATTGACAATGGCTGCTGTTATCATGAGAGGATAAATGTGGAGTGTGAAGAATTAATCACATTCACCACTACTCCTGCAGTATATATAAAGTATATAAATCCAGTGTCCCCATTGATTCCTATCTGTTACTTTAATGTAGTGATCAGAACAGCTCAAAGCCACAGGTTAGGGACTATATTATCATGAAGCTTTTCTTCCTTAATAAGAAAAATACTGCAATGCACTAAACCAAAATGATAATAATAAAAAGATAACAACAGCCAACAGATTCCACACAGGATGAATGGGCTTCTAACTTGCAGAAAGCTCCAAAATATACATTTGCCTTTTCAACACAAAATAGATTAAATTCTTCATAGGAAGTGCCTGGCAGAGGCTTTTAAGACAGGTTTCCTTACCTTGCTGATATAGTTTAATTCTCTTGTCACTCCATTTACCACACCTAAAATTGTTGTTACTGGTACATGTCACTGTTCTGATTTAAAGACTCCAGAGAATTCAGCCACAGAGATGGAGATTTTAGCTATTCCCTTGAGTAAGAAAAGCCATTTAACTTTACTGGATGAAAATGCCACCAAAGACAGAGACACTAAACACATGTGACACTGCCCTTGAAACGACAAGTAATTACTACCTCAAGTGCCACTCACACACTAATATGCAAGAGGCACTTAAATAATAATGTAATAATAAACCACCAAGAGAATATGCAGACAAACTCCATTAGACTGGAAGAAATTTAATAAACAATTACCTGCTGAAAAACCTATGTGAGGTCACATATTTGTCTGGCATCCAGTGAGCTTGAATGTGAACTCTTTTGCAGAAGGTTCACCATTGCTTGTGTATCTGAGCAGTGATAACACCGAGAATATTGGCAACTGCCTTGGACTCCAACAAGCAATAAGCAGTGTTTTATGATCATAGAATCATGAGTGGGTTGGAATGGAGTTGAATTGGAAAGGATCTTAAAGATCATCTTGCTCCATGCTCTGACATGGACAGGGACACCTTCCACTATCCCAGGTTGCTCCAACCTGGGCTTGGACACTTTCAGGGATGGGGCAGCCACAGCTTCTCTGGGCAACCTGTGCCAGGGCCTCACTGCCCTCACAGGGAACAATCTCTTCCTAATATCTCATCTTACACTGCTCTCTGTCAGTGTGAAACCATTCCCTCTTGTCCTTTCAGATGCTGGAAGGCCATGATTAGCTCCCCTCGAAGCTTCTCTTCTTCAGGCTGAACAATCATAAGAAAGTGGTTTTTCCTTTTGTGAAACCAAAGATAGATCAACTATAACCAACAGAGGGATGGGTTACTTGTCCCCTCTTTCTCTAAAATGCCAGTGCTGTAGCACAGTTAGACCTGTAAAAACCTTTTCCTACAAGTTCACTACAAGCCAAGCTTCCATGGGCACTAACACACACAGGAGCTCCTGTGATCAATAATTGCACATTGGCACACACAGATAAGGCACTTCCACCTACAAACCAGGCATGGGATATACCCACAGGTATTCCATCTGCAGGCACTCAGGACTGAACAGCAGCAGAATCAGCCTGTGCAAGCTGATATTTGACAGAAATTTGGGTACCAGTTCTTCACACAATTCTCAACCAAAAGCTGGGAGCGTTTGAAGAGTGATGTCATTGGAAGAATGATATCCAGTGATGCCCTGGAATACATTTATTCAAGCTAAATAACTCAGTACCCCATAACACAGCTTTTTAAACCTCTTTTAGTTTTTTTTGGTTTTTTTTTTTTTTTTCTTGTTCTCCTGCCCTGTCTCTAGGTGTGCCACAGGTCCCCAGACCCTTTGTCATGCAGATGTTAGCAGGTCATGGGCTCTTGCCTTGGGCTCCTACTCGGAGCCCAACATGCAGCTGCCCCAGCCACCTGCACTGAATGGATTCCTCAACTCTTCGAGTGAAAGGGATCATAGGAGGACATAACATAATATGTAATCCTCTTATCCAGCATTGAACAGTACTTAGAGTTCTCCTCAGAGGTTATTAATGAAATTTAAGAGTAATATCTCAAGTACCCACCCAGAAGACTTGGTGAGAGTTATACACGAATGAGCAATGCTGCTTCACTTCCAAACACTAAGTTAGATCAGTTTAAACAAGATGCAATTGAGTGGAACAAGGAAAGATAAAAAGACATCCACTTAAAGCAGTTTCAGCAATTAGCAGCAAGCAGAGCTACTCTCTCCCCCTGCCTCTCCATCCATGGGGATGCACTGTACACAGCAGCAAGAAAATGTTTCATCCCTTCCTCAGTTATAAAGCATTTCTATTTCACTGTATGTCCCCATAAGGGGCAGGTCCTCCCCTCAGCTCTACTGAAGTGTCCCAAGACAAGGGACCCTGGGAGGCCCCACACATTTCTGGGGTGGATGGTCACAACCAAGCATTGTCAGCCAACATCAGCATCTCTGCTGCTCTTTGCTACTACATCTATAAGGAATGTCAAAATACACAGCTGGTCCTTTTCAGGAAGAAATCACCTCGGTCACTGTGACAAAACAGAAAATTCTATTGTGTGTCCTTCCTTCCTTCTGCTTTCACCTAAGACTCCCATGTTTTCTATAGCTGAAAGTTGCAGTTTTGACTTTGGTTATTGTGCATTCTGAAGTCTCTTATTCACAGCTATAGAGACAAGAATAACTTTAAACTTACTATAATATTACTATAATATTTTATTTCTGAATGTATACTTCCTACCTGTCTCTTATCAGATGCATAAGTGAGGCCTGACTAAAGCAGTTAAATTCTCTTAATCTCCATGGGTTACAAACAAACATTCCTCTTACTCCACCTTTTCTCAGGACAAAAGAACAGATCTGCATTTTTCTCTTTTTTATCCACAGGAATTAACAGTGGACTCTTCATGTCCCTTTCCATATTGCTGTTACTTACTCATGTAAATAATGAGAAATCTGCAATAAAGTCTTCCTCTAAAAGTTTTTAACCAAACATTCTTGCATTAGATATTTTTCAGAGCTGTGCCAGTTTTGCTTCAGTCACCTGTGAATATTCTGTTGTACCCAACTGCAGAATTTTCTGTAGAACAAGAGTCATGGTTTCTGTGTAATACCACAATAACACAAATAGATGCCATATTCTGAAATCAAACATATGGGAAAAGACAAGCTTTAAGATTTACAAGCTTCATACACAAAAGGAAAGCTTGAAGAGTTCCCTAAGATCAATGAACAGCACTGTTATTCATACACAGATTTATAAGGGGATCTTTTAATTGAATGGCAGTTAGAACATACTCTGGTTTTCACTCTGATAGTCCCTTTCCAGGAGTGACAATGTTTCATGTTTCTTAAAAAGAGCTATTTCCAGGTGACTCCATTTCATAATTTTAATTTATTCCTAGGTTCCTCAAAAATACTCTATTGTTAGACCTTTAGTGGTTTAAGATTTGCTGTAATCATGTCTCAGGATCAAATCTCTAATAAAGTGTAATTATGATATTTTAAAGTAAATAACAATATTTAGTTACACTCCTGCTCTCTCATGAGAATAATACCTAATTGGCAAAATCTGATATTTTAATTTAATATCTTCAGTGCAACAGCACACTGAGTTCTCAGGATTGCAAAACATTAATGAGCTTTGGTTTGAAAATTAGCTCAAACTGTAAATAATTAAGCATCTCCATATCTAGGTGTTCACAGGAATTTGTCACACAAATAACAGGAAAACAGCCTCTGTACTTCATCCCTTCAGCCTGTCAGTGCAGTTCACAGATCCTCAATGTACCTTTCATAGATATTTAGCACATATAACAGAGGTGTGGCTGTGCATGGACTTTATTTTTGGGCTTAGATCATTCATTTGATTAAAAAAAAAAAAAATACACCAAACAAACTGATTTTCATTTTGGCTTCTTTCACAAAATGTAATTAGCTTCTAAAATGGCATAACAGTTTAAATTAATGGCCTCAGGCACTGCCAGAAGCTGTAACATTTTTAAATTCAGTGCCAAAAATGACACAGTTAAACAAGTATCCACTACTTAGTTGTTAACATGTGAGGCCATAGTATTTCCAGTGCTCAATAAATATAGAGCTTTCCAGGAAAACTCTCTTCGGTGAAAAATACCGATTTTGCAAACAAACAAACAAAAATATCACTTTCTGTTCCATAATTTTATTAGGGAAATGAGGGTGCTGCCAGCTGGGGGTCGGGCTCTACTCCCAAGGAACGAGGGCCAAGACAAGGGAAATGGTCTCATGTTGTGCCAGGGGAGGTTCAGGGTGGACATCAGGAGGAGTTTCTTCATGGAAGGGACAGACAGGCACTGGAAGGGGCTGCCCAGGGAGGTGGTGGAGTTCCCATCCCTGCAGGTGTCCAAGGGAGAGGTCTTTGACTGAGAAAAGCAGCCAGCATATATTTTATTGTTTTCTTGTTTATTGAATAATAAAATGCAAAATCTACTGTATTTAATATAAACCAAGTCTTGACTTCAGAGTCTAGCCAAGCTTTTTTCAAGATCAGAGCTCCATTCAAACTGAATCCTTGGATTTCTTCCCTTTCTCTCTAACATTTCCTTTTCATTCCTGCCTCGCACAGATGTTTCTTGTCTTTCCACTTCTCTCACAGACATGCATCAGTTCACAAATTAATAACTAATGAAGCCCTTATGCTTTCACATGATTTGCATAAGCTTTTATTCTGGCTGATGACGTATGATTGTTCTCAGTGAAGATTTCTTTAGTTTTAATAATTGCCTTTATAGACCCAGATAATTATTTATAACAGTTATCCTGAATAAAGAGCAGCTGTTTAAATTATCTAAAATTATTTAAATTATCTAAAACCCATTTACATATCTAAAGTGGTCTAATGTCATTTCTAACAAAGTACGAATATATCTATATCATAATTATTATTATAATTCTGTTTTTTTCCACTAGAGCATATACATATTTTAATTTTAAAAAAATAATATTTGTAGCAGAAAAAATCCATTGGTTGGTTTTCTTGATTTACCTTAAAAGAATTTTATATAAAGCAGTGAAGTTTAAGACTCATCTCAAATTAGTCCAAACACACATTACTGTTTTCTTTCATTTTGCTTTGTCTGTAACAACCCTCTGCTGCAAAACACCTTTTAAAAACCTATTTATTTTCAGCATTAAAAATCCAGAGTCTTTAAGGCTGAATATGCAAATTTAAGGTGCTGCAGCAACTTGTTTTTTTTTTTAAGATACTTCAAGAACTTGGAGAGACCAATCCTTGACTTTTAAAATATTAGTTCCTGTGGTTGTTTCCAGCGATGGACACTCTGAACACTTCAAGACATTTTCATAGGTAGTGATTTGCAAGATGACAAAGAGCTGTTACTGCAGCTGAAACTGTAACAAAGGGGCTCAGAGTGAAGGCAGAAAAGAATATTTATTATTGCAGCAATTTTTTTTGCATCGTTTCTGTTACTGAAATATTTGAGGTAATTCTTGTATAAAGGTTCTTCATAAGATTTTAAAGACATGTGTTCATGGCCCGGTGATGCTGCTTCACCATTCTAATGAATTCCAACACATTTCTGGAAAATGCAAATAATGTTAATGCCACTTAAATCTGGAATTCCTTTTATCTTCTTTCCTTCTAGAAGAGACATAAGCACCATTATATCTCTGGGAGGAAAGAGGGAAGGGATTTTACCCCTTTGCTCCCGCAAGTGAGACCCCACCTGCAGAGCTGCTCCAGCCCTGGGGAACAGCACAGGAAGGACATGGAGCTGCTGGAGAGAGTCCAGAGGAGGAACCAAGGTGATCAGAGGGATGGAGCAGCTCTGCTGGGAGGAAAGGCTGGGAGAGCTGGGATTGTTCAGCCTGGAGAAGAGAAGCTTTGGGGGGAACTAATTGTGGCCTTCCAGGATCTGAGGGAGCTGCAAGAAAGATGGAGAGAGACCATTCCCAGGGGCCTGGAGTGACAGGACCAGGGGGAATGGCTTCACACTGACAGAGAGGAGGGTTAGATGGGGAGAAATCATTGTCTGTGAGGGTGGGCAGGCCCTGGCACAGGTTGGGCAGAGAAGCTGTGGCTGCCCCATCCCTGGAAGTGTCCAAGGCCAGGTTGGAGCCATGTGGGATAGTGGGAGGTGTCCCTGCCCATGGCAGGGGGTGGAACTGCATTGTCTTTAAGGTCCCTTCCAACCCAACACATTCTGTGATTTGGTGAAAAAATCCTGAAGAACTTAGGAAGGGGAAAACACTAATTCAGGCTGACAAGTGGTGCTGATTCTTCAGTGTATTTTCACAGGTACGAGAAGCAAACCACTGGCTATTTACATAGCTGAGCACAACATGCTGCATGACTCTGATCCCATCTGAATATAAATGGCTCATTAACCAAAGCCATCTCAACTTGTTCACATTATCAACATCAAAAACAAGCACAAATATGAGCCTTGATGAATACATATATGCTTATTTTTTATGAGGAGGGTTAATTCACAACCATTCTTATTGTTAATATGCAGCTTTCTAAAGCAACTTTTCTGTGTCTTAGACAAAATAAATGCTATATCAAAACAACTGGCATTTCCTGCCCCTCTTTACCTCATAGCAAGTCAGAGGGACTGTGTTGTACCTTGCTAACTCAATTTATAATTTTGTTTGTCACCTGGCTTTCAAAACACTGCCTGCTGACACACTGGGTTTCAGCCATTGTGTTTTCTGTGAAAATCAATTTATTACTTGGCATGTTTTTCTGACAATCAGATAATAAAGTAATATTTGGAGCAAAGTCTGTGGTGGGAGAAGAATATTTCTCTTCTAGCTGAGAGCTGCATAATTGATTAGGAGGAATAAATGAAAATCAGAGATCCCCTTCTATTCAGCTCTGGCATTTGAGGTACAATTTTTCACCTGGGCATTAGCAGGGGAAATGGATTCTGTACTCAGTAATCCATACTTTTATTTGCTAGGAATGGATGCAGCAATCTGTCTTCCCTTCCTCTGCCCTCTCCTGCCAAAAGAAGCACAAATACCCACACATGTTAAACACTATGACTGCACCTGGAGTATTTCCAAAGTATGGCAGATCATGTGTATGTGCTGCCCAAAGCAACCACTGGAGACAGAAAATTAGATTAGGATGCAAACTCCCTAATGGGGATTTTAGGCACATAGAAGGGACCAAACCACAGCCTCTGATCCAGTTACCCTTGTCTATAGCACCACTGAACCTTGGTAGGTGCCTAAATTCACTGATACTTCCACAACAATTTGCCAAAGCTTCTCCACCATCCAGCTGCAGGTGCACCTATGCCCCTTCTAAACTCCAGAGTCACCAGTGTTTCCCTAGAAAGGCACCTAAACATAGCTTAAAATTTGCTTGAATAGCCAAAAACTCAATGATGTTACATTTGTGAGGAGCAAATTGAGGAATCTAGACTAAAAATATCCAAGGGGCAGAGGGGTTAATGGGCAGCAGGACAGAACTGAACTGCAAAGAGTCCACAGCAAGGGGATGAGGGAAAGCTTGCATACACAGAGAAGAGTTTATGGAATGTGTGGGTGTAGGAAAATGATGACAAGAGTAGAAACAAGGGAAGAAATTGGGCTACAACAAGGATGCATGTTCCAGACCTGAATCAGACCAGTCAAGCTGAAAAAGCTGCAGTCAGATCCTCAGTGTGAACTAATCCTCAGCCAAATTTCACTGCATCTAAAACTGGGAAGGCACCTGGGAAAGCTGCTCA
This sequence comes from Serilophus lunatus, assembly GCA_013399895.1. Lineage (NCBI taxonomy): Eukaryota > Metazoa > Chordata > Aves > Passeriformes > Eurylaimidae > Serilophus > Serilophus lunatus. Next base: position 1,421,352 of record VXBA01001096.1, on the reverse strand, counting down.
GAACCAGTAGCATATGCAATGGTTGTGTTTAGTTTGTGCATATAAACCTGCAACAAAAGCCCTGGTTGAGTTGGCAGCCAGAGAAAATATGCCTGGGGTACACTGGGAGACAAATAAAGAAATAGTCTCAAAAACTAGTCAATGGCTGCAGTTGGCATCTCCAAAGGTGAATTTATGTCTGTACCTTATAATTAAAAAAGCGCATTAAAGTGTTCTTTCCTACACTAGTTTTTGAAAACACTGAACTCACTTCTGCAGTGGAGCTGTACGTTTAACATGCCTGGAAAGACCCTTTCTCTAAGTCTCCCTCTCTTGCTCACCCCCTGACTGGCTGGCCCTCTGCCTGACTGGCTGCCTGGAGACTTTCTCTGGGAACTTCTCCCTTTCCCGACTGAAAGGCTCTGGGATCATTTCCACCATATCAGAAGATCATTTAAATCACTTTCATGGTTAACATAAAAACACAATTACAGATAAAGTACAGATAATAACCCCTCTTTCTGTCTTAGAGGCCAAATGATTTAGTAAAGGATTGCTTAAAATAGGCTACATGGTAGACTGAAACCCAGAATTTTAGGTATATGTATATATTTTTCTAGAGAAATAAAAAAGTAATGAAGTTTTTTAGTCCTTTGATACAAATCTACAATTCTTATATGTCTATAAGACAAATCATGTGGCTCATCCGAGATAATCCCAAGGGAGAGGGGATGTGTGGGGAGGACTTTCTTTCACTATTTTTTCCGTCATCACACATTTTACTTAATCCTTAGCCTAAAATATATTGAATGTAGTTCTGCTCTTGTGGAACATTTTCTCCAGGCTGTTGAAGTCATATTTCTCTATTTCTTTTCTCAAAGCCAGATATTTTGATACGCAAATGCAGAATCATAACATTTTGTATTTTTAATTTTAGAAAGAAGTTACCGAAACATTTACTTGAAGGTGATATTAAGCTCACTCTGTCTTTTCCCAAGTGAATTCTTTTTAATGAGCTGTAGTAAGGCACTGCTTATCCACTGACCTGCCTAATTCCGGTATTTTCTAGCAGTGGCTTCTACTTCTTACAAGCTGTGGTGTGATGTTCATCCCATGAATTTGAATGCAGAGCTCTCATGCCTTTCCTGTCTGCAGTTGGGGTTGGTGCCCTCCCCAACCAGAGGAACCCGACGGGGAGGTCTCCTCTCAGAGTTGTTTTAATATAGGCAATGCCTGCCAATGCTCTCCCCTTGCTCCACAGATGCACAAAAACCACCAACTTCCAGAAAAAATTCAGGAAACTCTTTTTCAAGACCTCAGGAAGAGCCCGAGCCATGTCTTCACCAAACTTTGTGCAGCTCTGATTTGCTTCTGCAAAGAACAGCTCCTGTTTGGGAAGCCACAGACATTAGAGTAATCCAGGGAAGTTTTGCTATAGGAAACCAAGGAATCATAGTAGGGACAAACAGATACTGTCAAACGCACAGGACAAAATTCTGCACTGACTTCTGGGGCAAACTTCTGCACTGGCAGAAAATCAGTTAATTTTGATTTCTGTCACATATAAACTGCCCTGGGAATATGTACCATCTCAGGATAAATGACATAGTCCAGTATGTTTTCACCCCCCCAATCATATACATCATGTGCATCTGTTCTAAATATTGTTTAAAAAATACCCATCCCTTAAAATTCTCCATATGTAGCAATATCAAAATGCAATATTTGCCTTCCCAGAGAGAAATAGCAGCTGCAGAATCATCTCCCACTGTGGCCATGAGCCCACACAGGCAGCATCCTGCACTTAAGCTTTATTTATAAAGCCACTCTTTTATTTATTTGTGGTGAAATACTAAGTTATATGATATAAATGAGCAAGTACTACACAAACCTTCTCAATAAGAGATTTTTAAAGTTTTGTTTTCCTTGTAAGCCCTCTGTGAAGGACTAGAATGTGCTATTCAGCTTGTTTTGAACAGAGTGTCAGACCAAATAACTCTCAGAGATCCATTTCAGCTTGTTATAATTATAGTACCAGATGATTTGTGTTCACCTGGTGGGGCAGAACAATGGAATGAGGATCCTACTGCCCTGTTTATACAAAGATTTGATCAACTTCAGTAGTATATATGGACCTTGTGCTATTTAAATTTGACTATTGATAGTGATCCTCCAGCTAGGACAGAAGTAAATAGGAAAAATAACCCAGAATTTGATATTGGATGTAGGATGTTGATTATCCACAAATGTCAAACTGCCTTGCACAGACACAATAAACTTCAATTTAATGCATCTCTGTACAGGGATAATTTCTCCTCCCAGGATACAAGGGCATAGAATGCAGATTATAAGGATGTTTTTTGGCTCATTCATCTATTTGTACTTTTCACTTTGGACACTTTTTAACAAAAAACACGCATAAACAGAGCAGGGCATAAGAGGGGAATGGATGTGGTTATGACTAATCTACTATTAAAGTAACAGCACAGTCCAGGAGCAGATACATAACCCAGGTTGTTTGGTTAAATCAACATTTTCAGGTTTTTTTCTCTTGTATTTGCTAGTGAAAACCAGCAGGGATTGTATGCAATGTGTTGGATTAGCAAATCATTCTAGTTACAGCTGCAATAATTACAGGAACTCCACCCCACTTCCATGTTACAGAATAGGTGAAAAAATTAATTCTCACAGGAATTAAGTTTAAAGCCTCATATTATTGAATTCAGTTTATTCCTTTCAAGTCAGTATGAAAGCTTAGTGAGCTGATCTGATTTTAATATCTAATCATTAGGCAGAAAGGAGGTGAACAAGGCTTTCAGATCCTGGCAGTGGGGACTAGAGGGAAAAAAGGAACACCTGTCTTTAATCTCTGCATACATATGCTATTAATATCGAGGGCACCAAAATTTAAAAAGTAGTTCATAATCATAAATACAGGACAAAAAAAGTCATTTTGAAAATTCAGATATGTTTGGATGGTCATTTAGAATGACATTGAATATCCAGGAGAAATGTACACCAGTGAAAGGGTTTGGAGAAGCCAGGCTTCTGATTTTAAGAGTTAGAAATGCCAGCAGCCAATAGAGGTCTAGGAGTTGAAATCATATTCAGAGCTTCCTGCTTTTCTAGAGTAATCTAGAAATCTGTCATCTGTCTAATAATCTGTCATTTTTACCTCCACTGTACATTTTTAATCATCACTATTCATGGCTGCTGGTCCACCTGAATGGGAATCATATTCCACCTCTCTACTGGAAAAAAAAAAAATGGTCTCAGGGCACCAAGAGTGCAGAAATCTGTACTGGCTGACTACAGCAGGGCATTTACAGTTGCCATTACCATAACTGATAATGGTATCAGGTAAAACAACTCTCCTGGCAAGAAATATCCACAGATTGTATCATAGCCCAAGAACTCAATTTTAATGAGGAGACTTTAGATACAGGGACACCTCCCACTATCCCAGGTGGCTCCAACCTGGCCTTGGACACTTCCAGGGATGGGGCAGCCACAGCTTCTCTGGGCAGCCTGTGCCAGGGCCTCCCCACCCTCACAGCCAAAAATTTCTAAGAAATGAAAGTTTCATGCTTGGTCTTTGCAGGAACAAACAAGCAGTACATGCTGAAGGCCAAATTAAATATTTATTAATGAATTATAACAAAGTAATTAGTGTCAAATTAGAATATACTGGAGGTTTGATTAATCGTTAATTGTCTTTACTCACCTGGGAGTCTGTTGTTTCTGTATTCTCAACCAAGTTACAAATTCAAGAGGAAAAAACTGCACATTGTATTGAGTGATACATAATTTTTGCAGGTCCCATCAAGCAAAGAAGACAGCAGAGTTAATATATACTTACATAAAAATAAAATTATCTTCATTTTACTAGAAATCCTAAAAGTTGAATCCTAATTTGAGGACTTAGTCCTTCTCTAGAATAGTGTACATTAGTTGATTCTTTAGTGACTGTGAGAGCAGGGTTACACAAAGATTTTCTGGAATGTTAAAGCTAAATATCTGCACTAGTTAAAGATAAGACTAAACAGTGCTTTAAAGGGAACAGGAGTTTAAATAACCAGTTAAGACTAGGTTTCTGAACTGACATGGCATTAAATAAGAACATAAACCCCAAAGGGAATGCATCTCAACAGGTTATGGGCAAAGGTGGTATCAGTCTAGAAGGTAAGAATAAGATAACATGAAATTAGAAAATGAGAATTCCCAATAAATGAGAGCAAATTGTACAACTCTGCAAGGATAACAATGATAATTTGAGTCTGGCTTTGACAAACATCTCTAATCTAAAAGTCTAATTCTCTGGGAATGCCCTAGACTTGAATTAAGCTCTGTAATTATAGAGAACTAGGAATTGAGACTTAGTCTGATAAAATCAGATTTTAACCCCTGTTCCCTCTGCTTTGGATTCATCTAATGAAAACCAAGAGTAAGAAAAAAGGTCACCAGTGCTTATGAGCAACAGGCAACAAGGAAACAGAAAACAAGCAAATCAGGCTGGTCACTGTCACCTTCTATTTTCTTCAGGCAAAATGATGGTCCATTTCTGCCCTCCTGTGGTACCAAACGTTGTTATAGAATCAAAACATCTGCATAGTCAGTGCATGTCCTTGTCCTGCTCTTGAGCCAGGGTAATAAAAAAGACACAATATTCAAGTAGTGCTCATTTTTTAATAACCTTTTGGCAATTCTTGTTAAAGTTGAGAGTTGTGTCTCCTGAGATTTCTTCATCTTCTTTAATATTGCTGGATTTACCAAAATATATGCAATAGATAGTTTGTCAAAGCTGACATTGTAGGTTCATAAGTACTTTCACTTAATGTTTGTGGATTGATATATTAATTTTGGGATATATTTCTGGAAGATTATTTAGGCAGTCACCTTTTAGATCATTAGTGAACAGGTAAGGAACAAAACCAGAAGAATGAATGGGTTTTTTAATGAGTTGATGTATGTGCAACCATTCACACGTGTAACTGTTCGTATCATATGCTTGATTCCTCAAAAATAAGTGCAAATCCAAATGACACTTTGTGTTTATAAAAGTCACTAAAATAAATGTTCAGATAAAATAGCAAAAACAATGAGGTACCTGCTCTGTTGTCTATGCAAATCCTCAATAAATTCACTACAGCAATTTTGGCCCACATTTCACCTTCCTGGAAAAAGAAAACTGTGAACTTACTGTAGAAAGACACAATTTATTAAACATCAGCATTGGGTTTTAAAAGAATGAGATATAGACTTCATCTGTCTTTGACTACATCAACATATTGTGAAGAAAATCAAGGTTGAGTTGGACCTTCATAAATAAGTGAAACACATTCAGCATGTCTGGAAAAGAAGGAAAAATAGATATTTTTAAAAGCACTCAGACACAACATTGCAGTCTGTGTAATGAAACCTTTTTGCCTGTAGTACAGATTTCCTTGGCTAAAAACATCTGCCCAATTTACCTGACCCTTATAAGCTTTGTTTATGGATAGTGGAGATGATTTAATTCATTAACACTATGAGGTGTCTATTGACTATGAAAGCTATGAAAGTTGTTTACGAACATTTTCATTTGTTTCCTTCATTTAATTTGCTAAATGGGGACAGGTCAGAGATTGATGAAGGTCCAGGGGCTGAAATGCAGCATTTGGACACAGGGATTTATCTCTGCACTCGGCGAGATGGGCATCTAACCCTCAGGAACATGAATCCACCAGCCTTTGGATGGGAAGAGACCTTAAAGCTCATCTAGTTCCACCCCCTGTCATGGGCAGGGACACCTCCCACTATCCCAAGTTGCTCCAAGACACAACCAACCTGGCCTTGGACACTTCCAGGGATGGGGCAGCCACAGCTTCTCTGGGCACCCTGTGCCAGGGCCTCCCCACCCTCACAGCCAACGATTCCTTCCCACTATCCCATCTAACCCTGCTCTGTCAGTGTGAAGCCATTCCCCCTTGTCCTGTCACTCCAGGCCCCTGGAAATGGTCTCTCTCCACCTTTCCCGTCAGCTCCCTTCAGGCACTGGAAGAAAGGAAGGACTATCATCACTGTTCATTTACTTACTTAATGAACTTGGCAAAGAATTTTAATTAGAGAGAATTTATGCTAAAGACAGTTCCTCCTCTTTTTGGGTGGTGTTTTTTGCTTTGTTTCGATTTTGAGGCAATCTAAATGCATCAAAATGTAGCAGCATAGAGCAATAAGCTCTCAGAAACGTTTTCACAGGTGAAAGGTACTGAGTACATTTTCGAAATTCTTTGAGAAACGGCTATTTGGAATCAGATCTCCCTCAAGTGCACAGGTACTGGGACAGGTGTAACATCAGTTAAAACTGGGACATTTATTCAAGTGCTTAACTGAGTAAACATTCAGACAGACCTTTGAGAATTACAAATGTTCAGAATGTTTGAGTTTGGTCCCTTCATGGACAATAAAATTTGGTTTGAGGGGAAAAAAAGAGAACTGTCATTCACAGCACTTTGTGTTGCAGAAATTCTGCTGGATCAACGACCAGCTTAAAAATGGCAAATGTTCTAAACAAGGTCAGCAAGGCTTGAATACAAATCTATGCTCCGTGTTTTATAATCGTGTTATGTTTCTGTCAAGAGGATGACAAAGCAACCAACTTCTGTCCCAGCTTTCCTCTGATCCAGATTAAATTTCCAAATAAGCATCAGCTGCAAAGAGGACAGTCTCATAAAGGCTTAAACTTTTAGGAACTCATCCTTCTATTGCCATCTTGTGGATGACCCGTGGTGCGATGCTGCTCCTTTGGCATCTCTTTCCTCCTGCCTTGGGCAGGAATGTTTCCTGATCCTGCAGATTGCCATGACAATCCTGCACCTGAAAGTTACAATGTTCTTTTAAATCAAAAGACTTTTTATTGAGTTTAATTAACCAATTAAAGAAAATTAAACTTCTTTCAATAAATTGTGAGTTACTTTCCCCAAGTTAGATATTGAACATTTCCAGAATAAAAAATGAATTGTAAAAAAAAAAAAAAATAGCAACTGTGCCATAAAATGGTTTAATTGCATTTGTATAGTTCCCTTTTTATTAGAGGATTGAATTGTGCTGAAGAAGAATGATCCATTGTTTAAAACATTGGCTTCTTTGAGTCATGTAACTATTCAATGTCACAAAGCTTTGAACATAATTGTTTTAAAAATAAATGTGTAATAGATTTTGCAAAACTCAGAGGCCGTGGTGCCCAGTGGGAGGAGACATATTATATCTTAAAAAGTTTTCCAGAACAATTGTGTACTTATTTTTTTTGTAATATTGTAACATGTGAGAACTCCCCCTAAAAACAACAGTTACAAAAGTAAGGGAATATATGACATAGTTATGGAATTCCCAATTTAGAAGACTTAAATGCCTCCTGGCCAGTTTGAGTAATGCTTGATGCATACATGGAATATCACCTCCCAGCAATGCCCCTTGGATAGTTTTTTATATTTTGCACCATCATAATACCTCCGTATTTCTTGAACTCTTTTCTCCTCTTTAAAATATATTTTCAGTGATGCAAAGTTTCAATGTGGTTTGTCTTCTTATGCAGAAAGCAAGCACTGATTTTATAACCAGAAAAAAACCCAGTTTCCATTGACAAACAATCCTTCAGTAAGTTAATTTTGGATTCCCCATGAACAATACAATTATATATATTTAAAACTCAGTTATATATATATATAAAACTAATATGCATAAATAAATTTATAACACACATATAAATAATACATGTATATATATATAAATATATAAAGAATATAATATGGTAATAGTTATGATAAGAAGCCTCTGGCTTTTGCCCCACAACAGAATTTTGAATCATAGAACAAGTGTTTTGTCAAGGTGGAGCCAACTGATGCAAAATGAAAGCTGACATTAAAATACAGAAGCTTTCATAAATGTTAAAATCACACCCTGGTCAGAAATAAAGCAATGAAAATATTCAATGAACAAAAAATCTGACTTTCAAAAACTCCTCAAGGAATAAAATATTGAAAATAGAAAAGATAGCCCCTTTCAAGGAATCATATTACAAATTTTGTCAACCCTTTCTGATTAGAGGAAAAGATTCTGTCATTAAAATAAATGACAAAAGTATTTTTTTCATATGATTTTCCATACACTGTCATTTCTAAATTTCAGACTGTGACTGACTAGTCAGTGCCTGTTTGTACAAACTGTGAGCTCGCACAACACTATCCAGAGAAAGGAGGGCACATAGAAAATCCTTTTAAATTAGCAAATATTATTAAGTACCACAACAGAATGAATTAAAATAGAATTTGAGCCCTCAGATTTTTACTAAATGTTAGGAGCCTCGCAAAAACGCGCCTGCCTTTGGACAGAGGGAGATATAAATTTGGGCAAACTGTATGAGAAGTAACTGCATCAAGTCCATTATAGTGATTACATAAAGGACCTGGTACTTAGAATAGTTTGTACTTCTGTCTTAGTTTTATACATTGAACTCATGGAGCTGAAGGATTCCTGATAGAGGGAGTACCTGAAAAGGTACAGCAAATATTCAGCTGGACACTAAATGTCCCATAATGAAATTCCTGAGGCTCTAGGTTTAGGAATACTTGTGTAAACACCACTGGGATCTGCCAGATGCCGTGGTGAGTTAATCTGGGGTCACCAAATTTTGTCACTTGGCACTATAGAACATTGCCCTTGGGGGCTGGAGCTCTTGCCAGCCCATTGGCATTATAGTTAATATTCACAATTAATTAATATTCACAATTAATTAATATTTGCAAAACTTCATTTGCCCTTCAGACCTGCTGCTGCATTTCCCTGACTTAGTGCAAGTTCCACATACAAGTTAGTGAATCAAAAATTGCTGTGGGACAAAAGATTTATTTTTTTTTTCAAACTGATGTCATTGGTTGAAACAAATATTTAAAATTTGTCTGAAAATACTAATTTAATTGACTTTACATAAAGATATTTAGAGATTTCTGAGGTAACACAGGCAAGCTGGCTGATGCTTAAAACTGATCTGAAAGTCCAAGTTCCCAATATTTTGCATGATGTGTTTTATTCATATCAAAAGTTATTTCATCTTCTGAAAAGAAATTATTAAAGGTGGAGCTGATACAAACTTTTAAAGTTGTTTTGCAGGTCCCTCTGCAAACAGTCATCACAATTCCTTAGGATTATGACTTTCTAGAGGAGAGTAGCAAAGGTTTCTCTTCCCAATAGATCTGTGAAATACGGTGAGCAATAATTTGGTTCAGAAAAGTGCCTTTCTGTTACTTCTTTTTTGAATTACACTCTGGTTAGACATAGTATTGTGGGGGTTTTTTTCTCTTTCTTTAGGGCAATGTGTGGGGCCACATTTTACAGCCAAACCTGGATAGAGAAATGGGAAGAGGAACTTGACAGGACAAATCTGCTGGACTTGACTTTACTGGATAATTCCCATGGGGACAGTGGAAAAAAAACCCTAGGAAAACCTTTATATTGTCCAGCCAAACATTCCATAATGAAGATGTAACAAATATAAATGCATATTTATTATCTCAAATGTTTTGTTTGGCTGTATGATTTATTGCTTTGACATTAATTACTTGATTGAATCCTGTTCTCTACCTGCTGTCTCCCACCCTCCAGTATCTATTTATGGGGGTTTTTTATGTATTTCTGTAGGGTTTAGATCCCATCAAACGATGTGCCTTTAATATGAACACTGATGATTTCTGCAGCAGGGCTCTTGGCATGAATGAACTATAAACTGACTTTCAGAACTCTGAACAAGATGTCTAAAGTATTTTCAAATAACTCCCACTTGCACTGCTTCAAAAATCTGAGGAGCTGTTTATTTTCTGAGGGGATTTGGAAGTTCTGGTTTTTCAAGGATCCGGAATACAAACGGTTTTCATATAAACACTGTATTTCATTAGAGATTATTAAAACAATTGAGAGGCCTTGCAATACAGAAGTAATTGATCTGCTCTATTCAAATGAAGAACACTTGTGTACAGTTTAATAAAAAGCATCTCTCATAAAGATTATGTCCTACATATTGTGGGAGTTCTGTCAACACAGACAATCTAGATTAATTGTAATAAACAGAAATTGTCACTAAAGCTCTCATCTTATGCCATCTAATATTGTGTGAATAAATTTCATTTTCTAATGTTATGAAACAGCCAAGAGTATCATAAATCATCTACCTAAGTCCTTTGAGAATTTTTGCATAATTTACCAAAACAAATTGATTTTAGCAGTAAAGCTACTAATTTACATGGGAAGGCATGGTTTTCATAGGGTGATGAATTTAATTTCTATTTCCCTGTTTGCATGAATTCACTCCAGCAATTCATCACTGCTAGAATTAAACTACAACCATGTTTTAGTTGAGTAGGCACATAACATACACCTGGATGACAATAAACTGCCTTTCAAAGGTAAGATGTGTAGTCTACTGAAAATCATTGGAAAAGCCACGCTACTTATCAAAAATAAGCTGCTATAAACCAATATTAAACATTTGGAGAATTTTATGCATTGATTGGTTGTCAACTTCCCATTTCTGAAGTCTAATTTTTCTAATAATTTATAAGGTTTTCTTCTATGATGAGAATATTTTTTTTTTAATGAAAGAACAATGGTATAAAAGAAAGCCTGTAAAATATGTGGATTTAACTTCAAACAGGATTAACTTTCTCTTCAGGTTTTTAAAATGATCCAAACACAACATACACAATATTGGAATAAAGCATCTATTTTCAGTCAATTCAAGCTGGTTCAACTTGGATTGAAAAGTAAAATAATATTTCTGTAAAGCCAAATGTTGGAATGAATTTATAGGTTTATGTCTGTAGTCCAGCATAAGACAATCCAGTGGCTACTGAGGATCCAAAGTGAGTGAATTTACAGATCTGGAAATCAGTGCCAAAACGAATTTTTGATCTTTTTCCTCTTTGTGAGCACTGATATCAAGCAGTGGCTCATTCCCTGTGGTTATGTCAGAGTTGGGATTGCCCTGTTTGGAGATGCCATCCTTCTAACAGGGCAGAGCAGAAGAAAAATCAAAATCAAATGGAAACTGTAGGAATCCAGGGTAGAAAGCAAAGCAGATAAAAATGCATCCCTTCTTTCCCACACTTTGGGCAGCTAGGAGATCAGAGCCAGTGTTCTCTGAAAAACACAGCCCCAGGAATGTCAACAGTAGAGAAAGCTGCCCTCTTTAACTGCTGAGCTGAAGACTATTGTAACTAAGGCATAGTAGAACCTGGGACTTGTGCCTGTGGACACTCCAGGAATATCATACTGAAAAAGAAAAAGACAGATCCAGAATTATACAGGAATGGAAACAGGGACCAGACTGAGTACTTTCCAGCTTTTCACCTCCCTTCCTCCGAGGCTGGCCTTAGGATAAGAAGGAGAACACTTCCTTGTCATAATCCAGAACTGATTTATCAGGCCACTCACCTCACCAGTTATAAATTTATACCCAATTTAAATTATAGTGATGCCAAAATTGTTACCTAGGTACTGAGATGGGAGGTTTGGAAGGAGACTTGTCACTTCCTCTGTTTAGCACGCACAGTTTGGAAATTAATTTCACAGAAAGCAACTTGTATCTCAGAAGGGAAAGGACACTGAAGATATTTATAGATTATTTGATTAGCTCCTTTCAGAAGCATCAAATAGGATGATGCTGTACCAGTCTGTATTTACTTAATACTGAACCTGTAAAGAATTCATCATTTGCATATTCTTCTCAAAAGCACCAGATGCACATTCCTAAATAAAGTTATAAATGGCACTGACAAGTCTTCATTCTTTTAATGAAAAAAGAGACATTATATGGTACAGACTGTGCTTGTACTTGACTTTTCAGACTTTGGAAGCTCAAAACTCTATCAGAGTAGAAGAAGGGAGTTGAATCCTCACTTCAAAATACATTTATTTGCTTGTGGAGCGTATGTACACTCAAAAACACTTGATTTACATATTTTTTGTATAATTATTCCAAATATAATTATTCTATATAAAATAAGTCTTCCAAGAATATTTGTGATATTTCCCATTCTGAATCCTTTATTTCTGTTTCTATTTCTTTGATATTCCTGATAACCTGTTATGGATTTTACTGTGCCACTATCAGCTTTTTGCCTTTGGTGTTTATTTGTTTGTTTGCTTGTTTCATTCTGACTCTTAAGATCACAACTTGCTTCCTCTGTGGAAGCTTCAACATGCATAATGTTTCTGTTGCACTTCTTTGCCTTTCTTAAATATCATAAGCCCTACTGTAGTAATGGGCATGAACACAGTGTAATGATTTCACTTTAGATTACACTATTTCTTGTATTTTCTTCCCAAAACATCTAAAAAATGAGAGGCAACGGGAAGAGACAGGAATGGAACTACAGTGGAATGGAACTGTCTACACCCAAAAGTAGAAGTTCCTTATCAAGAAATCAAGCTTCCCTTTACTTAGGAAAGCAACTTTCTAAGCATTAGTCTAACACCTCAAGTTTGAGCAAGAAGAGACAAAACAGCAAAACAGGGACAAATGTCCCCAAAATTATAAACTTTATTTGGATTGTCTTGTTTTGACAACTCCATAAACTTAGAACAAAATCAGACTTATAAAACAATGGAGTTTATGGGGATGTGGCTTATTTGTTTGTTGTTCTTTTTTTAACTTATGTTTAGATCATTGTAGAAGAAATTTGGACCTGTGGGAATACAGAATTTCCTCCTCTCTGTGCAGTAATTCACAGCCCATCATGATTTACTAAGCCCCCCTGACCAGTAAAGGCTTCTTCCATCATACACAAAAACATGACCTTAAATCTGTTTGTTTTATTGGAAAATGCTCAAAACTGAGGTAAAACTTTTTGAATCCTGAACTGGCGACTTTAACAGTCATGTTCTTTGCTACCTCTTGAATGTCTGCTAACTGGGTGCATTATTGCTCCAGCTTTCATCAGCAGCTCCTGCAGTAATCCTTCTGTTTAATGATCCTGATTTAAAAATCGTTACAGTTAACAACTCCTGATATTTTACTTTCAGCATTTTGGCATTCAGAACTGCTTAAATGAAACAGTTCAATCTTCGAAGTGACAATAATAGTTCTCATTATACCAACCTGCAGGACTTCCATTCTGCCACATTTTGATATATTATAGACTACTCTGCTATAATCATTAGCATTGTATTAAAAATACACTTAATCTTTGTCAGAAAGCTCATCAAATATTGAAGATTTTGTTTGGAAATGGAAATTTCTTCCTGGGAATCACTCTTCCTCTTCCCATGTCAGACATGGGCTAAAGTCTAACTTAAAGTCTAGAGGTCTGACAGGCTTATGTTGCTATTGCAAATCTGCACAAGATTGTCAAAGCTGCCAATTGTTTCCAATTCCTGGATACTACAGTCCACCCTGTCTTTCTGGAAGCTCTGGGCAACCTTTCAAATCAGGTCTTTAAACAATGCAGAGCGTAACATTTAAAAGTTTCAAATGGTTTCCAAGTTTCTAAGAAGTGATTAATTTTACTTTTGTTTAATGCACATTGATACAAAAGGTTATAGCCATGAGATTAAAAACCATCAGTGAGAGGGAGGGGGTAGTAGGTATTTCTGCTTGTGTTTTCATGCCAGTAACAGATACTGCTTCTTGGAAGAGAAATGTCAAATTGATAATAATATGGGAAAATATCCAGAATATTCATTTGTATGAGTTTATAGAATTCCAGAATGATTTGGATTGGAAGGGACCTTAAAGCTCATCCCATTCCACTCCCTGCCATGGGCAGGAACACCTCCCACTATCCCAGGTTGCTCCAACCTGGCCTCGGACACTTCCAGGGACGGGGCAGCCACAGCTTCTCTGGGCACCCTGTGCCAGGGCCTCCCCACCCTCACAGGAAACGAGTCCTTCCAAATATTCAATCTAAACTTTATCCCTATCAGTTGAAGCTGCCTTTTGTTTCCACCACTTCTACAAGCACAGAGCAACTCTCCAACCACAGGAAGAGGACAATTAATAGCAGAGGTACAGAATGTCTCTAATAAAAAAACATTTCCTTTTTATAGGAAAAAATCCCAGAAAGGCTAGGTCAGGCCTTGGAAGTGGCTGCCCAGGGAGGTTTGGAATCCCCATCCTTGGAGGTGTCCAAGGAAGGATTGGCTGTGGCACTCAGTGCTCTGGGCTGGAGGACAAGGTGGGGATTGGGCACAGCTTGGACTGGATGACCTTGCAGGGATTTTCCATTCTCAGTGATTCTGTGATTTTGTGATACTGAAGACTTCAGTGACCATGCAAACATGAGAAGACCCTGGAAATCCCATGTGCTGTGCTCCATGTACAGCTGATGTAGATGCACAAAGGACTCTCCGAGGATATGTTACAGATTTCTGGACATTCAATCTGCAGTCCCCTGCACTGAGGGACAAGGGTTTCAGACCCTTGTGGTCTCTCCTAATTCTCATGGATCCCATTTATGTGCTGAAAAGGATCTTGGCAAAGGGCCACCAGCTTTTGTGTTGGCAAGTTCCATTGACCCCAAAAAGAAGAATATACTGAAGCCCCTAGAACTTCATCTTCCAGCTTCTTCTTCTACAAAGAGCTCTGTACCTCCTTCTTGTAACCCTACTTAGCCAAAACATCTGGAAGCTGTCTGTGCAATCCTACTACACATCAGTATTTTATGTGATGTAACATAGGAATTAGAAACAAGTTACTTTTGCTGCTACCTTGCTCTTGGAGATATTCCAAGGAATAAAGCTCACTTATAGCAAGGCTATCAGAAAGTACCAACTGTTTCACAAACACCCACTCTAAGCAATTTCAGTCTCTTCCGAAAGATGTAGCACTGATTAAAAAAATAACAGTTGTCAATCCGAATTATTCATCTCAAAGTAAATCTTGGCTTCATATTAATTTCCTTTTCATCAATGAGTCAGTCCAGCTAACCTTCATTTACTCCAAAAATATAATTCAATTCAAAAGATAGCATGTTATTCAGGCAAAAGTTCTTCCAATTCTAAAGTAACAGTTAACATGTACATGAATTTAAATTTTAATATATGATGAAGTATGTATATAACTCTCTAGAGCTGTGTTTTAGGGCATATCATACACTTTAATGTTAAGGAAACTGTATTGTATTTGAATAAAGAAACTATAACAGAGACTGTATCACTGGAGGTTTACTGAAAGGTTAAAATTCCTGTTGAAATCCTAAGACCAAATGGTTTTCAGTGAATTCTGCTTTAGATTATTGATACTGTATGTCAAACACCAATAATCCACCACAGCAACAAACTCAGTTAATCCAGTGACAGTCAGATGCTTAAGAGTAAATAATCTAATCAAATCATCAATGTGTTCCTCATTCAAAATTAGACCAAAGCCAGTATTTGGATATCACAGGATTTCATATCGACCTTACAAAGTGAAGCAGTGAAGAACACTTTCATGAGTGAGAAAAACATGTCCACAACTCATTGCCTAAAAATAACAGTAAAATGGACAAGCTGAAGAAGAATTAAAGATTGAGATGTTGATTTGGGTTGGTTTTTTTCAGTCTGCCACATGAGGCTGTGCGACAATACAATAGCTCCAGATTAATTTTTTATCTCATCTCCCTACTTAGATAATGTGAAAAATCAGGTATATGTGATCCTTGCTCTCTGGACCTGCAATGGATGTCCTTCTGTGGTCTGGAAAATTTTCTGAAGCAGCACTGGTGTGAATGACCTGGGAGAACTCAGAACACAAGTTCAGAGACTGGTGAGATTCATGTTAAGCTCTTAAATCACATTTAAAATTTTTCTTGCAAGCCAAAAGAGAGCAACAACATTGTGTATTCAAATGGTTAACCTTGTCATCTTCTAAATGAAGAACATTCTCATTCACTAGATAGAGAATGCCCTATTCCCATTTATGAAAGTTTTGTTGTTCAGCAAAGAGTCCTATAGATTTAAGTTGATTTTTCCTTTCTCCTGTAGCTACAAAGGGCTCTTCCTACCGTGAAGCAGCTTTGCTGTTTCACCTTCGACTGTCCACAAAACACTCCCCTGGCCACCAGATATCGCTGCTGGAGCAGAGGATGGGGAGATTATGAGTCAGCACATCAATAAGTAAGTGTCTCTCCAGGGAGACTGGAGGAGGCTGAAGCAGCTACAAAGAAATTTCATCTAACCACAGATTTCCTCAGATTTCAGTACTTCTTGCACTTCTAGGTGTATAACTTACCTGTAAGGGTTGTGCCATGAGGTTTTATTCAGTAAAGATTTTCAAAATAAAAACTGATGAGCATTAAACTTGAATGAAAAGAAAAAATCCATGACACAACTCCCAAGTTTTGCAATATTTACAATATTTGCATATCAGAGGATGAATTGCCCAAGGTAAAAATAAGAGGTCCTGCATAGAGGTTTATGCAGGGGGAGAAAAATGCAACATTACAGGTAAGAATTCGATGGGAAACATGGGTGTGTATTTCATTTGGAAAAACCAACAAGAATGTCTTGAGAAAGCAGATCTTACGAAGAATTTACACATTAAAACATTAGTTCAGTACAACTAAAAGCAGTAATTCAAGATAAAATTCTCTACCTGTGTTTGCAGAAGACCTTGGTGTCAGGTTAACTTCTTCTTAGTGACTTCTTAAGGTTTTTGAGAACGACTAGACTTTTTCCAGGTTTTTGAATCTATTCTTACCTTTACTACTTCTCATCCTCTAGATCCAGAAGTAGGAGGAATATTTTTTTTTTCCATAAAATTTCATAATGCCTTATGATTTTACAGGCATTATTTTCTTCAGCCTCTGTGCTAAGAAAAGAGGTTAGAGGTGGGTTAACTTTATTTTTTATGACTTTATTCCAGTTACTACCATCTGGAAACAGGTGTGTAAACCACCACTAATAGAATCAGCAGGATGCACAAGGAGCAGCACAGTGGTAAATAACTACAAGTCTCTTTTACAGGTTAATCCCAATGTCTGACAAAAGAGGTCAATTAATATAAGTTGTATTTTCCTATAGCTAAGCACCCACAGGCAGTGAATACAAGACATACAAATGGAAAGGAAACTACTCTGGGAAAGACAGACCCTGCACAGGATGTTAATGTGGCAGGGACTGGGCAACTCACAGTGAAAACCCAAAGGAAACAAATGGCAGTAAATAATTTTCCTCCTCTACCAAAGAATGCTTCTTGCAGATGTAAAAAATCATGTTGAATGAGTGCAGTAGGCTCAGAAAGAGACAAAGGGTTATATAAAAGTTGCAGAAAAATACTTGTACTGAAAGATTTAAAGAGTTCAATCTATTTAGCTCATCAAAGGAAGATTGAAGGCAATTAAAAATTGTTACTGTACAAGCATATTCATGAGAAGAAAATATCAAATACAAAAGCGCTCTAACTAAACGAAGAACAGCATAACATGAAAATGAAGGGAGGCAAATAAAAACTGCTAAAAACAATTGGCTTTAGCAGTGACTGTGATCAAATAACTGAAGCAAACTATTGAGGGAAATAGATAATTTTTCCATCTCTTCGAGAATACAGATTGTATGTCACAGAGAAATTCAGCCACACGGAAATTCAGATGATCAAGGCACATTAGGATAAGCATATGATAAATTAAAAAAGGTAATTTCAGGCAAGAGATGTCTGTTATTCCATAAAATATACATCTGAACAGTCTGTACATGTCTGACTGAGCAGATGCTTTAATGAATCAATGGACAGAAAATATAAATCAAACAGTTACCAGATAATTGGGACTTGTGTGTAGCCAAAGGTTAGAAATGATTTTGATGTCCAAAACAAAAACAGGATGCTTCCTAGAGACAGGGAATGGTTTGGGCTGGAAATGACCTTAAAGATCATTTAGTTCCAACCCTCCTGTCATTTTTTCAATTAAAAGAACTGAAAAAATTCCACTAATTTAATATCTATATGCTAGTCTTCACTCTTTTGAGAAATCCATCTGTTGTGGTGTTGTTTGGCTTTGGTTTTGGTTTGTTCTGGTTTGGTATGGGGTTTGGTTTTTTTGTTGCTGGGTTTTGTTTTTTTGTTGTTTTTTTTTTTTTTCTTTCCATTTTTCTGTTCTGTTTTGGTTGGGGTTTTTTGGGGTTTTTTGTTTGTTTGGGTTTTTGTTTTGTTTTTGTTGGGTTTTTTTGGTTTTGTTTTCTAAACACCTGGTTACTGTGCTCACGTTTACAGTTTTATGTAACATCTGCTCACAAGGCAGACGCTGGTCTTTCAGTCCAAAAGCAAAAATTCACTTAGTGTTTCCTATTCACATGCCTTTCTGATTGCTGTTCTTGGGAGAATTTCAGGACCAAAACCAAACGAACAGGGAGAAAATATATATTTAATTGAATCAAGGGTGAAAACTTGTTATAAATCACAAAGTTTTAGCACGCAATAAGTCCTGTGTCCTGAGCAGGACAGGACTGGCTCCCTGACAGGAGTTTGGAGCCAGAGTGGGGTCAGGCTCTGCTCCCAGGGAACAAGGGACAGGAGGAGAGGAAATGGCCCCAAGCTGTGCCAGGGGAGGGTCAGGTTGGACATCAGGAGGAATTTCTCCATGGAAAGAGTGTTCATGCCTTGGAAGGGAGGTTTGGAGTCCCCATCCCTGGAGGTGTCCAAGGATGGACTGGCTGTGGCACTCAGTGCTCTGGACAAGCCGGGGATCAGACACAGCTTGGACTTGATGGTTTGTGAGGTCTTCTCCAACCTCAGTGACTCTGTGACTTGGATACAAAATCTTCCAAGATCTGTCTGGTTCCAGAAAGAAAAATTTCTCAGAATACCTTGACCTTCACAGGCATAAAACACCATCCTTGTGCTAAAATTTTCCTCTGCTTTTAGCAAACAGGAGAAAGCTTATGGTGTATCTGCTTTCCCTAAAAATAGGGTAGGGCAAAAATTAACATCTGAAAACAGTTAAATATGCATATTTGTCCTTCATTGACAGAGCAAATAACAGACTGCTGAGCTTTAAACATATGGCCTTCAGTTATACTGATTGCAGGGGAATGTAAGCCTAAAATCTGATTCATATTGATGAAAGTATCTGAGTACAGAGATGAATACAAAGTCGACATTATGAATTGAGTTCACACTTCCTGGAGTGTCTCTTATGCATTTGTTGACCAGAGAAGAGATTGTTTCACTTGTAGGAATTTTACTGCTGCCTGAATTTCAGAAAGGCAAATATTTAAAAAAAGAAAAAAAAATCACTGACAATAAAAATCAGGCATTCATAAAGCCATTGGTAAGAGCCTCCTCAATATTCAGATGAAAATATAATAGTATCTTAAAAAGCAAACA
>VXBA01001096.1:1347115-1402028 GCA_013399895.1 Serilophus lunatus | reverse complement strand
TCCCCCCCCATACGTCAGTCACAGTTTGACAAAGAAAAGAAGTTCTTGCTTCAGAAATTGTCTTAATCTTAAATGAAACTGTTTCAAAAAAATAAAGAAAATTAGAAAACGGAGCAAGAAATCCCTACTGATTGGGCATGTCAGAAAAATGCTGATAGGCAATAAATCAAGTTTGACCTCGATAACCTCTGATTGAAATTTAAGTTGTCCTCTGTCGAAATCATTATTTAGTAATTATTTTCTCAAAAGGCTCATGATTATTTAAATGGCATAGGATTCATCACTAAGTGATATTTCCAGAATGAAAATGGTTTCATCCGGATAATAATAATCTTGCTAGAAACATCAGTAAAATAGACAGTTAGTACCAAATCTAAAAAATTTAAAAATTAATACATCTGGTGCTGAAAAATTTTACCTGCACAGCATGGAAGAACACTGAGTACAGAAATGACTACATCTAAGAATTTTAATGAGGAAAAGTCTCTCTGATTAGTAGTCCTCATTTAATATTAGCCAGACTATCTTGATGACTCTTTTTTTGGACTCTGCTGATTTTAACTACAATTTGGCAACTCTTGTCATTTAGCTTATTGGCTTATTTGCAATATGTATTAGTAAAAATCTACCTGTAGTAAAAGAATAATTAACAATCTTAATAAATACGTGCACATTATCAAAACAGTCTCAGTGAAAAAGTATTTCATCCTCTGAACAAACATGCCTTACATTATCAGATACATTTGAAAACTTTACAGGAAATTCTTCATGAAAACTTACTGATATTACCTGGGTTTTTTGACTTTATGGTCTTGGTTTGTTTTATGCCAGATGGCCATAGAAAAAAAGTTAATTAAAGAGGAAATTATTTTGATTTTAGTTACCTATAGAGAATGGCATCCAGTTCTGCCCCTCTGCCCCCTCAGGTGAGACCCCACCTGCAGAGCTGCTCCAGCCCTGGGGAACAGCACAGGAAGGACATGGAGCTGCTGGAGAGAGTCCAGAGGAGGAACCAAGGTGATCAGAGGGATGGAGCAGCTCTGCTGGGAGGAAAGGCTGGGAGAGCTGGGATTGTTCAGCCTGGAGAAGAGAAGCTTTGGGGGGAACTAATTGTGGCCTTCCAGGACCTGAAGAAGCCAACAAGAAAAGATGGAGAGAGAGTATTTCCAAGGGCCTGGAGTGACAGGACAAGGGGGAATGGCTTCACACTGACATGGAGTAGGGTTAGATGGGATAATGGGAAGAAATTATTGTGAGATTGATGAGGCCCTGGCACAGGTTGGGCAGAGAAGCTGTGGCTGCCCCATCCCTGGAAGTGTCCAAGGCCAGGTTGGATGGAATTTGGAGCATCCTGGGATAATGGAAGATGTCCCTGCCCATGGCAAGGGGGTGGGATAAGATGGACTTTTCGGTCCCATCCATCCAAACCCGTTCTATTCTATCTTATTTTACATATATGACATCCATAAAAAAGAAAGGCATGTTGCTCCAAGAGTGCCACATATTTTACAGAATGGTTTAGTCACTCCAAACAAGAGTTGCATGTTATATTTCGTTGTTCCCACCCCTCTTTCAGCCACAAACACCTTCCACAGACATGTGAACACAGCAAGTTTTCCTTATAGAACATCATTCTGGCCTTGTGTACTTATAATTCTCTACATTTGAAAACATACCCTAGTTATGCCATTTTAGTAAAGTGTATGTTTCTGCTGCTTGGTAATCTGTGCAATGAAATTTCTGGGAATTTAGATGTAAATCACTGAATACAAGCATAAATCATAATGAATGTTGATTTGTTCTAAGATTTAAGAGTAAGTTGAATTCTCCAATAAATCCATTCACCTGTTCAAGGTCCCCCTAACCCAGCTGTCACCATACAACATCTGGAAGGGCAGATAAGCAGCTCTATTTGTGACAGTGCAGTCAGCAAATTTCTCCAGGAAACTGAATTTGTCACTTCTGCCAAACATCCATCTTCTTGCCAGTTCTTGACTTAATATCCCCAGGCAGGGCTCAAAACAGGGCAGCTTGGACTGGAAACTGTTGGTGGGGAAAAGCCTGCCTTGGCTAGAAATGAAACATCTCCAAGAAAAGAGCAGAAATTAACTCTATGACCTCAAGATAATGCAGTGGGGTGAACACAGACAAACACAAATTTTGTATCTGTTCACTGTACAGTATTATAGAAAACATTATTGTGAAATATACCCAATCATATCTGATGCAGCCAGTGGAGGATGCAGGCAACAGGCTCATACTTCCTTTGGTGGCGAAAGCAAACGTTCCCTGAGGTCAAGGCATGCTGCTGAGGACTCAGCACCATTCCAAGAGCACCTGATCCTGCCTCTTATCACATTTTTCACCCCTGAGTGGTGCTTTCAGTACATTCCCCAAATACCATGAATTTACTTCATTTAAGGCTTGTTAGGGAAAAGGTTTTTCCTGTCTCTGAAGACATGGAGAAATGTGTTGAGAACTTGATACAGAAAGACTTTGTTGCCTAATCAGTATTTTAAAGTTTCTCTCTATGTAAGTTTTGAAAGTTGTTTTCAAGGCTGGGTTGAACAGGGCTTGGAGCAGCCTGGGATGGTGGGAGGTGTCCCTGCTTATGGCAGGGGGTTGGAATGAGATGGTTTTTAAAGTCCCTTCCAACCTAGACCATTCTATGATTCTATAAATGAAAGATGAAGGAGATTAACCTCTTTTTGGGGAAATTATTTTAATTTCAGGTCAACTTTAGAATAACATTTGAAGAATATAGAACATAATTTTTTTCAATGTGTAAAATTACAGGTGTCCTGCTGTTCAAAAAGGTCCTCTTGGCTAACCCACAGCTACAGAAATGACAAGAGCATTTGGAAATCTGTATGTGATAGCCAAAGAATAATCAACTATTTTTGGTTAGTACTGGTCTTGTTATTAGAACAAAAAGCTCCTGAAGTTAGGACAGCTCTGGATGTGTGGTGTTTATCTTTTTAACTAATGAACAAAGTCAGCTGGAAGCTTTCAGAACATTAAAATGAGATAGGAACTTTCTGGAAATAGAAATAACCAATGTTTAATCACTAAGCTACATATTTTCCAGGTACCAAATTAATAGCTCAGTTTAAATACAAGGTCCATGAAGAGTTGAAGAGAGATATTTTCTGACCTGGGTATGGGCAGGGGTGTCATCTGCAGGCATTAAAGTAACACAAGATTTTTCATGGAAAGGTATTGGCCCTTCTACTCAGCTAAAACTGCACCCACTGAGTCTAGGTTAGCATGACACTTCTTACCCAGTGTCTCAAATCTAAAAGATTCTTTATGTGGCTGCTGGCACATTCCCTGGCAACAACGCAGGCTGACACAGGCTCCAGATGTGATGCAAGCCAGGAATAAATTTGTTGCTAACACAGACACTTTTATATGTTGCTAAAGTGTCCACACGACAAATCAAACGAAATCATTGGATAAAGGGTCCTGTTCATGCGACCCTCTTGATTATGTGATTGGTTGGCACATTACTATCATTAAAAAGAGTAGAATATCATTTATCACTTATGGATGTCAAAAAACAAAGGAAGGCTTCATTTCAGTGTCTGTTGAAGCGTGAGGCTTAGGGCCTGCACAGCTTCACTGACACGAAACATACAGAACTTTTCCTTCGAGGTCAGACATATCTACTACACTCACATCTTTATAAAGGCATTTTTCTTACAGGAAATATGAAAATTGAAGCCTTCTCAATAAATTTCTTGCCTTCTGGGATTGCTTGGCTCTCGTCCCAATTGAGATATCTACTATGAATTGCCATGTCACACCTATAATTTTTTAATGGTACTCGAATATCCCTATCAACAATCATTTTGGTTACTGGTCTAATGGCTGCATTTCACCTTTGAGGTGGCTGGATTTCTGTAATGTTTGAGACAGTTAATGTTTGAGTTAGTTAGTGCACTCACAAAGCATAAAACCCCCTCAAAATCCTCAAAGAAAAACAGACATTAAATTGGACAGTGGTTTTTCATCTCTGTAAAATATGTACTTCAAGTGTTTTAATTCTTGTCATTCTACAAAGCACAAACCCAGTATAATTATAACTGTTTAAAGTACAGCAGACCTGGAATAAACTCTGCTTCAGGAATTTCTTATGATTTACCTAATTGGGATTTGGAGTGCTTAATCCCATTTCTATAAGCATGGCACCCCTATCAGCTATTTTCTCTAGTTTAGTTGCTTCCAAGGAATGCAAAGCATTCCTAGTAGCCACTCTATGAAAACTCTTGCTGCTTCACTGTCTTAGAACAAAAAGCATTTCTTACTTCTCAACAAAACTCTGTTGTGTACAAGAAAAGCATTTAACTCCAAATGATCAAACCCACAGCATGACAGTGGATATTCTCTTGGGTGTATTTGCCTTCCTCTGTTCCAATCTGTCTGTGAGGTGTTATTTTTGATAATATTCTTAGGTTCAGGCCGCGGGAATTAGTACTTTGGGTCATTTCTTAACACAGGTAACAGAAATTGAATTCTAATGGGCTTAAGGGAACCTTCGCCATTCTGATGTGAGTGACCATTTGACTTCTGATTTATGCTGTGAGTACCACGAACATTAATGACCTTTTCAGATAATACATTAGTCTTATTTTCATATTATGCTTTCATAAATCCTTGGAATAGCTTTTCTGAAGATGAATGACTATGCAGCTTCAGTTAGAAAATTAATAGGTTTGCACACCATAGCCAATGGAAACATCGTCAACCTACATATCAGCTCAGCAATGTTTTTACTAAAAGTGTCTGCAGGTGGGTATTTGAGTGCAACTTACTTTCAAAAGCCATCATTGCAGGTGCTTTCAGACGTTTTTTTATGGCCATTAGTGGCATTAGCCTGCATTAATTGTAGGTCTTATATTTACTTTTATTTCACAGGTAGGAAAATACCTACTGGAGGTGTCACCACAAAATTACACAGTGGATAACTCTGGAAGTGGATAACTCTGTCTTAAGACTTTTTTTTCTAGATGGTACCAAACCAAATGTCTCTTATGTGTTTTAGCTTCATTTTGCATTTCTAACCTCCTGTCAGAGAATAACCAGGCGGCTTGGTTTAGAAGAGATCTTAAAGATCATGTAGTTCCAAACCTCCTCCCATGGGCAGGGACACCTCCCACTATCCCAGGTGGCTCCAACCTGGCCTTGGACACTTCCAGGGATGGGGCAGCCACAGCTTCTCTGGGCACCCTGTACCAGGGCATCATCACTCTCGCAGGTAGCAGTTCCTTCCCAATATCCCATCTAACCCTTCTCTCAGTCAGTGTGAAGCCATTCCCCTTTGTCCACTCACTCTAGGGTCTTGGAAATAGTCTCTCTCCATGTTTCTTCCAGGCTCCTTCAGGTCGTGGAAGGCCACAATTACTGCCTCCCAAAGCTTCTCTTGTCCAGGCTGAACAATCCCAGCTCTCCCAACCTTTCCTCCCAGCAGACCTGCTCCATCCCTCTGATCACCTTGAGTCCTCTGTACTCTTTGCAGCAGCACCATGTCCTTTCTCCTCTTATGCAAGAGCATGTAAGAAGGATCTTGAAATTTGCTACAAAGGCAGCCTGGCAAAGTTGTGTGATTGACAGAATCCTGAGGTACTTAACAAAATTATTTTCCTTAACTCTTCTGAGAAGTCTTTACTTATCATAAGGTTACTTTGCAGAAGTGCAGAAGCATTAACAGGGTTATTAGAAAAAGCAGAGCAAGAGCAATAATTCCCATACAGCTGCATTGTAGAGGCTGCAAAGTGGAATATTTGTATCTGAAACCCTGGAAATTTCACATAATGAATTAAAGTTCAAGTGCAAAACTGCATTTTAAAAGTCTGAAAAAAATCACTACTCTGGCACATGACATTAAAACTTTGAATTTCAGCATTTCTTCAAAGGCATTCACACATATAACTGGAAATAATTCTGTGCATATTTAGTGAGCATTTATAATAAGACTCATCACTTCTGTTCTCTGAATCCCCATAATACTCATCACAATGAATTTTAGTCTAGACAGTTTTTTTCCTTACGATAAAAATGTGTTTTCCACATACATAAAAATGTATATTCATAAAAAAATTTTATTTCATATTTGAGAACTTTGTTTATTTCATTTGCATTAAATTACAGTTTTTGTGACTTTAAAAAGTAAACAATTCTGCCTATTTTCTGTGTACACATCTTTTATAAAAGGATTTGAATATTTAGGTAGCTATCATCTATATCTGCTGCCACCTTGGATTTCAGTGTAATTTATCAGGCTTCATAAATGTATCTCTGCAATATCTTGATTAAACAAACATTACACTGCTAGATTAATCAGACCTTTCATAATATATCCACATAATATTTGTTTGAATTGGGGCTGGTTTTAATTAAGATACCTTCATGTTCAAGGACTGCAATAGATATAGAACTGAAACAACCAAATACTTAACTGCTTTTTCTCTGTGTTTAGACATTATTGCAACTCCTGCTCACTGGATTAGAAGTGGTTTTAAGGAAGATTTAGATTAATGCAAAGACATGTAAAGTAATGGGAGAATATATTAATATAAAAACCACAGAGTTATCACACAATCTGTTCTATTTATCCATTAACACAGATTTATTGTCTTACACAAATGAGTACAAGTATGTTTGACTCCAGAGCCTTGGACCAAAGATTCTTGAAATCAGCAGAAAATTCCAGTGACTTCAAAGAGTTTTGCAGCAGATTTTATATCATTTGTAAGATAAACTTGCCATTAGAAAAAAAAGTTTAACATCAGATCTGCAAATTTAAACTCCAACTATTATCCTTCGAATCAGTGTTAATGGTAAAGGCAGATCTGATCATTAAACTGAATTGTTTGTCTGACCATTTACAGGAGTTCTAATGATCTCTGTTTAGAACGTGAAACTAGGCTTGAGTTTTGGTGTCCCAATGTGTAACCCTGATGTCTGTTGGGGACACCCTGAATCAAGCCACTGCCTGTTCCTGTCCTTGTTGAACGAATAAACATTCCCCGGAATTAGGGTGCTTTTGATAAATTTAAATGTGCAGCAGCAAATCAAAATTCCTGCTTTGCATCAATCCACACCTTCATTCTTTTTGCTACTTCTCATCTAAGAAGGTTGCATACCCAAATTAGGCCTTTTTATTAGACCAAAGACAATCCTTTTGTAAATCTATGATAAAGGGACATGTTTATGGCCCTGTTTAAACCAGAATGCCACTTAGAGCTATAATGTGTCCTCTGCTGTCTTTGTGATCCAGGGCAATATGAAATGTTGCTGGCAAATAAATTCTGACAGCCTCTGCTGTACAGTTATTCTGAGTGTCATCCATGTATTTCCCACAAGCTCTGAAGCACAGCCAGCACTGGGCACTCATTTCTACTGACCCAAAGCAAAGGACAGGCTTTTCTTACCCTTTCTAATATTTATACAGGTTCAGATCACAGTACAGCCCTAGAAGTGTAGTTCTGCTCTATTCAAATGCTTCTCTGTGAACTTTATTTTAGAGAAAGTTTCCTTGTGCTCCATTTAATTGCACTGTTACAGTGTGTTAAATTAAACCTTCAGCTTCATCCATTACCTCTCCTCTTTATGGAAGAAGGGACATGCAATCAAAAGAAAAAAAAAATAGTTTTGGCTTCAAAGCATCTTCATTTTGGCTTAACTATGGCATCATCTAAAATAAAACTGTCATTATGGTGTTAGTTACCTTAAGTAGTAAGTGACATCATATATTTGGGTGTGAGTCTTGCTAAATATTATTATTCTGAAGATTTTATTTTCAGTCATTGCAATTCACCTTGGAGTGTCTTAGATAAAATGTTCTGAATGTGAGATCATTGAACATTAACAACGCTAGAATATTCACCCATTTCTCTTTTCTGTAATCTTAAAGACCACTGTGGAAAGATGGAGAGGGACTATTTCCAAGGGTCTGGAGTTGCAGGACAAGGAGGAATGGCTTCACACTGGCAGAGAGAAGGGTTAGATGGGATATTGGGAAGGAATTCTTGGCTGTGAGGGTGGGGAGGCCCTGGCACAGGGTGCCCAGAGAAGCTGTGGCTGCCCCATCCCTGGAAGTGTCCAAGGCCAGGTTGGAGCCACCTGGGACAGTGGGAGCTGTCCCTGCTCATGGCAGGGGTGTGGAACAAGATGGTCTTTAACGTTCCTTCCAACCCAAACCATTCTGTGATTCTTTGATTGCATGGTCAAGGCAATTTTCCTCTACATACCCACTGACAGCACTGCTTCTCCTTACAAACTCTCCTACCCACTTCTCTTTGGCTTTCTTACTTAACCCTGAGGAACCCTATTGCTTAGCCTATTTTTCAGTCATCCATTATACACAAAGATTGCAGTGACCTTTTCCTTAACCAAAAGCAATAGTTCTTGCAATCACTGTGTACCTTATTTTTTCCAGTGCACTCATTGTAAATCTACAAGTCATTGACCATTTTCCTATGGTTTGGCAAATTTTGACATACTTCTCTATTACCTTCAGTCACTTTCAGTTTGAGATAAATGTCTAAAGAGCTCGCTTGAAATTGCTGGTTCTAAAAAACAGAAGGGGAACTCTCTTCTAATGGTAGGGCTTTTTGCTCTTATAAAAGCATGAGACACTCACATATTGGCAAAGAGCCTAGGATGACACTGTTTAGGGAACTTCCCTGTCTGACCATCAGGAGCCCCTCTGTCAGTCCCACTCCCACCACCTGAGCTGGGACTGAGGCCCCTTCTCAGCTGCTCCCCCCACACTCAGCCACACCAGGTTTCCTCACTGGCTCAGTCACAGGTTTTCCATAGCAGAATTTCAGACATACTAATCCTTAAAATAATTTAATCTTGGTGCAACAACTAAATAACTGAACCACAGCTCAAGCTGGTGCCTCAGTGTTGGTCAGTGTTGGCTGATCCTTAAATGTCTGTTCTACTGCCACTTACTCCAGCTGCTACTGTCTTTTCCTCTGTTCCAGCAGGGTAGTAAATGGCATAATCTACACAAAACACTGCCCAGACAAGTCCTGGGGGAGCCTGGACCCCAAACTCCACCAGACACGTCTGACTGTACAGGAAGATACATTTATTAACACAGGTCGGAATCAAAAGCTGCTGTTATGGCCATGGTTGGCACAGCCTGGCCAAATTCACTTCGAGTTTGAATTTTAAATTAGTGTAAATGGAGGAAAATCTCTGTAAGTCCATCCTAGATCCAATGAAATGACTTAGTCTTTGTCTCCACTTTCTACCTGCAGCATTTAAGCCAGCAAGGCCTGGCAGTAGCTGGTGACTCCCTTGCCAGTTGTCCTATGTAATTTGTATGATTTAAGTTTACACCCAGGACTAGCCATAACAGCCTGGTGGGATCTGGCATATTTGCATCAAATTCCTGTTGAAGGGGAAGCAGTTCTAGCAGGTTACCTGATGCCAACCCCATCAAATGCCGAAGGATCCAAGAGACAATGAACTCGCTCCTCTTCCTCACAGAGCTCAACAGAAAGCTCAGCAAGGAAAGAGAAGCGGGATCTGCCCTCAACAGAGCTCTGGCATCATAAATCTTTCCAGAAGTTTCTCAAGTCTTCTTGCATGGAGTTGCTTCAGAATGTTCTCAGGTGCCCAGGAAAAATGAAACAGGATTTCAGTGCACAGGGGTAAGGACTGGCAAATATATTTACTGAGTCATTTCATATTGATACTATAGTTTCTCTCTGACATGTTAATCCACATACCAGTTACTTGAGAAATGAGACCTGTAGACAAACAATTCTAGCTTGGATCATCTGGCCTGGGCTTTCACATGGATAAGAAGTGCTGTGATAGTTCTGTATTGCAGCTTAATTTCAAAACCACTGAACCCTGAAAGCCTCAAATGAGTTTTCCCTTTCTGAAAGAGAAAATAAAACTTCAAGATCCAACTGTTGAAAAGCTTCCCTAAATCTCCTGGGAACCACAATGCAGTTTTATACAGCAATAACAGCCATCATACCCATAATTCTTCATTGAAATAAAGCCTTGGCCATATAAAATAGAATATGTTTTATGTGCAATCTTTTTTATTGTTACTGTAATCTCCAGGAAAATTATATTTAAAAATTACTCTATTCCATTTTAGTATACAGAGCCCTTAAAGCACACAACAACATATTGATAACAAATATTGAATTCGAGGGGTGGAGGACAAAATTTGGAAGTAACCCTCCCCACTGACCATTTCAAAGAGAAGATGTAAGTAAAAGTTGGAAGGCACCATATGTTATCCAAGAACAAAAACGTAATTGACAAAGACAGACTGTTTCTAAAGCACCATTTAAACACTGATTTTAGTGGAACTTTAAAAAAAATTACTAAATCAAGGGACAAGAGTGTGTTAAGAAACTAAAAAAGATTTAAGTGGAAAAAGGCTTTTCTCACAGGGAGCCTGAAAACAAAATTGATCCTGCAATTGAACTATTTGAATTGATGGAATTAAACTTAGTGTGTCCTCAGGAAAATGATGCAGGATAGTTTTCCAATATTAGTGTACTGTCTGATAATTCTCCTAAAAAGGCATAAATCCCCATATTATCCAAGTACTCTCCAAAATTCTGCTTATTAAAAACACTTCCACAGAAATAAGAATACCTTACTGGCTCAAGTAACAGCTCCTTTACTTTAATTGTTCAACTCCCATGGTTCCCATGGATTGTTTAGGAAAAAGCAGAGAAAAAGGACAAGTGGCTGCAAAGTCCTCTCAGCACTTTACACTGAAGGGTTTCCTCAGCCTTGTGTGGTTTTACTTCACATTTCTTAATGAATTTCTTCTCCACAATTTTGAATCACATCAAAATCCAAATAAATTATTGGCTGCTGTACATCCTGCAGCAAGGAATTTCAGTGCTTAACGAGGTGAACATTAATTTTTATGATATTTTAGATTACTACATGAGTACTAACTATGAATTTTTAGCTCAGTCTCCTCAGTATGTCTGCATTCACTCTGTACTTGAAAAAAGAAAATTAATCCTTTTATTTTTCTTTTTCTGATATTAAAGTGATAGAACTGTGAATGCATTTAAAAATCTGCTGTTATTGTAAAACCTTTTGTAGGGTCAGGTACAGGTAAAACACAAAATTTTTAACTATAACATAGAATGACACCCGAACAAGGTGAAATAAATGATTTTCAGAGTAATTCATGCTCTGGCCTTTGGTTTTGAAGGAATGAATCTGTTATGCCCTGACTTGCCTCAAGATGGTACTGGTATCACACAGACCTTCCTCCCACATCAAAACCACCACGGCACAGTCTGAAGTCAAACACCTCCTTTTGTCATCCTCGTTACAGAGCTGAAACCATTTCAGGCAGTTCTTCTGAATCTTTAATCCTATTCCTTCTCTAGTTTACAGGAATATAAATATAGAATAATAAATTTTCGTGGTGCATTATGGTGCAAATAACACCTAATGATCCTATTGTTGTGCAGCTCTAACTTAGTTTTCCAGAGTGAACATTTACTACATGTGAGGGAAAAAAATGGATGTTTCAGTCTTGCACCCAAACTCACGAAAATAGAGCATTGTTTCGTTTGACTTTTAACAGAACTTGAGGATAAAAGAGGAGAGAGAAAAAGGTGAGAGAAAAAACCATCCCTAGCTTGGGGTAGCCAGCATTGCATCACTCATTACAAAATAAAATATTTAATGCAAAACACTGCACAGAAACACTGGAAAATGTTGTTTTGAGGAAAAAAATGAAGAAATACTTAAATTTAAGGGGTAATTTTTCATATATTCTCATACATTTCACTTTGAAACTGACAATAATGAAATATTAACCTCCTACTTCTGGAGAGGTTTACTAATTTTGATATAAAGGCACTAAATATTTCCTTATTTAGGAACAGGAATAATTGGGAAAAGGGAATATCATTTATTATATATATGTAAAATGCAGGTTATATATCTTATATAAAATAGATATATACATTATATATCACATATAAAAGATAACTTACAGTCAGCTGATGTCACTGAGCTAAATGGCTTTGAATTTACATTTTTCAGATTTCAGCTTTTCAATGGTTTATATAAGCTGGGCAATTTTGACCTTTATATTTTTTCTTTATATAATTGATTGATGTGCTAACAGAATATGAGCTTGTTTGAAGGCAGAAGAAATCCACAAAAACAACATGAATGTCCTAATCTTCCAATAATGAAATCTAAAGGATATTTGTTCAAGCTAAAAAAAAATAAATGGGGTTTATGTGCCAGGCAACAGCTTGGAGTCTAATGGGAAATCTCTTTGTAATGCTGCTGGAGAGAAATGATGCAATCCTTGAATGGCAGATCACCTTCACCAACATATCAAGGAATGGGGCAGAGCTTGTAAAATTTCTCCAAATTTTGACATATTTCTACTATTAGTGTCAATGTAGATTCACTTTTGAAAGAATACCTGTATCATAACAGAGAATAGACTCACATTATCTGATACAAAATATCTAGAAAAACTCCAAAAACTAAACTTGATTCCATGCATGACTATCAGTGACTTCACACTGAATGACCTCTTTACATGTAATGTCACATTTTTCTAACAAAAAATTAAAAAATACATCATTTTCATATAAATTCATAGACATATATAATAAAGAATTAGGAATGTGTTTCTTGCAAAGATAGGACATGAGGAATGGCTTCCAACTGAAAAAAGGTGGGTTTATATGGGATATTGGAAATAAATTCTTGGCTGAAGGTGGGGAGGCCCTGGCCCAGGGTGCCCAGAGAAGCTGTGGCTGCCCCATCCCTGGAAGTGTCCAAGGCCAGGTTGGAGCCACCTGGGACAGTGGGAGGTGTCCCTGCCCATGACACAGGGAAGAATGAGATGAACTTTACAGTCCCTTCTAACCCAAACCATCCTGTGATTCTATGATTCTATGAAGTCTTGAGAGAGGAATTGAGGAATCTAAATATGTATCTTCCAAATTAGGAGAAAAGTCAGAAAATCTCATTACTTTAAGACATTTAAGTGTTCGTGTCCTTACCCGTATCGCACCAAATGCCTGAAAGATTTCCTTCTATGGTGATGTATTTCAGGACTTTCGTCCATATTCAATATTTTCTAGTCCTTCAGTGTGGGTGAAAGAAGCAAGACTTTTCCATGTGAAGGAAGAATGTTGAAATGGCAATCTCAGGATTTCAATTGCAATTATATTTGTAGAAGTTTTGAGCATCCAAATGAGATCCTGAAAGCTGAGGGTTTTTTGATAAAATCTTGGAGCAACTATTTTCTGATTTGCACATTTCTTAATGATTTCTAATGTGCTATTGAAAGAATCATTTTACCATCAGATTCTATCCTTCATTTTACATTGCCTGAAATCTGTTCTTCAGCAGAAAACATATTACCTCTCACATTCAGCAAAAAACACAATCTCACTTACCTATTTTCTACTTATTTGTGAACTTATGTCTTTTGATGATGTTTTTGTTTGCTTCCATCTCCTTTCACATTTGAATTCTTTATCACTGAAATGTTATGATGTAGCTTCAGCCCAGCTGCACTTTATATTTTTCTGAAGGACAGGCAACAGAATATAATGGTCCAGTGTGAACCACAAAGGTTATTTTCTGTTCTTTGCAACATGTGACCAAGAAGTCTTCTTTAAAATTCTTCTTTGTTTAAAAGATGATTGGAGAGGTTTTGTTATTGCTGCATGCATTTTCCATAATAGAGATTTTATCTTTTCAGACCATGTGTGCTTTAAATGAATTTATCCAGAAAGCATTTTTCTGACTTATTGTTGCCTCTAAATTAACACTATAATAACTGGAAATAGCTTTGACCTCTCATGCTTTTGTGACTTGCCTGGAAGGCTGTCCAGAGGACAGATTGAAGAGGAGAGCTGTGCTCTTGCTCTTGCTACATTACTAGGACACATTCCTTCTACTTCTTTTCATAATTCAAAAATATTTGGAGTCAAAACACTTTTTTTTGCTCGACTCCTTTTGTTGCAGGAGCCGTGTGGAGCTACTCCCTCTGTAGGTGTTAAGACAATCACACCACCCCTGTACAATTTAGGATTTCTGTGCCAGAAAGGAATCATGAATTTGTAGGGGAAGAACATGATGCAAGACTCAGGTGACTGGATACAGCAAGGCACGAGTCATATATTTAATTATATTGCTAACTCAGAGCACTCCTGGAGGCTGAGAGCCTGAACAACGAGTTTCCAAGGCCTGCTCTCAAAGATCTGCCAGAGAAGAACATAGCATTGACATTGTTATTTCTTTCCTGTCACATTTAAGGTGCGTGATGCTCTGATCAAGTTCAGTCTATTCCACACTTCTTCCCTGAAAGAAGGGAATAAACACCAGTTGAGTCCACAAATTCTAAGCAAAAGCCCTACAGATTTGTACAGAATACCAGAATCACTGAAATCCCTCCCAGCCCATCGAGTCCAAGCTGTGCCTGATCCCCACCTTGTCCCCCAGCCGAGCACTGAGTGCCACGGCCAGTCCTTCCTTGGACACCTCCAGGGATGGGGATTCCAAACCTCCCTGGGCAGCCCCTGCCAAGGCCTGAACATCCTTTTCAGGGGAAAAAAAAAAAGAAGTATGAAGCCTCGCACAACCATAACTCCACATTTTCTCAGCTTTCTAATTTCCTTAACAGTTAATCTATCAGCTTTGTCTCGACTGATTTGAATCCCATTCCATAACACTCATTTCTAATCCCCGACATTGCATAGGTGCTTATACAATACTTCCTGGTTCCCAGCTCCATTCTGGGCATCGTGACATTAAAATCTCTCTCCATTTTTTGCTGTACTCTAAGGCCAGCAGCATTTTCACCTGCTTATACAGTTGACTGAGCTAAGAAATCTCCTCTCTGTTCTTTTACCTCGAAACCAAAGCCAACCACACAGTTGTGCAAAATAAAGTGTCATCTGCAAGATGAATCTAAAAGAAAAATTTAGATTTCTGCTTTCCTATCTACTTAGAAATCCATCCTAAAAATTATTGTGCCCACTGGAAGCTTTACTGCAAACTTCTTATGGCTGTAATTCTTGATTTTAGTCAAGTCAAAAACAGCATTTCCCAGTGATTTTTGCTTTAAACAGTGTGTATAAATTCTAATGGTCTGTTAATTAGCAGACAGGTTTGCATTTCAGTATTCTTATTGATATATTTAAAATCTGTAATATTACAGATTTTCCATCTATGTTTTTGTAAGGCAAAGTGGTGTGTGCTTGTGTACGTTTTAAATACTGCTGCTGCACTCAGGAACACATTCTAAAAACTGTTGTACAACTGCCAAAAATTGTTTAAATGAAAGTCATAGCCTACATTTCTTTTCTATTACTAAAAATGGCAGGAATATTTGCACTTACAGCAGTGTAGCAATTTTTAACTTTAATTTTTAAACCCATCTAGCTCTCCCTCTTTACCTTTGTATGTGTTGCATATTAATAGTATTATTCTTGGCTCTGTTTTTAGCTTCATGAAAACTATACAACCTACTTTAGTATTCTTTAGTCTTTAACAAGTGAGACTGGGAATTGAGGGGTAATCAGTAATGGTTATCTGCCTTTCCTATTTAAAAACAATAATGATGTTCACTCATCCTGAACAAGGACTTTAATTAATCATTGTAGTAATTCAGACTGAAGTCCCAGTGTTACTATCACTGACACATAACAGTAATATTAAGTCCTGGTTAAATGCTTTTGTTCTGTGAAATAATTCTTTACATCAATTCCCCAAAAATTTAGTAAAATTAAAATATAGCCTCATTATTCTAGGCATTACCAAATTTTCAAGCAGGTGTACTTATTTTTATCATATGAGAACTGAGAGTTACACTTTATTGAGAGGATAAGTTTTCAGGCAGTCCATAAACAAATATATTTTATATATATTCTCTCTATATATTTTCCATATCTATTTATCTATCTATCTATCTATCTATCTATCTATCTATCTATCTATCTATCTATCTATCATCTTTAGTTATTTATTTGTCTGTCTGTTTGTTTATTTATTTATTACTACAGACCAGTTCCTTCCTATATAATGTTTTTAATTCAATTGTGCAAAATATAGTTAAATTCCACAAAGTGTAGCTTAACCTCAGGGATTTTGGGAGGGTTTAAGATGACTCTGGTTAAATGGGCATGGGGAGACCTACAAAAGTTGTCATTTTACCTCCCAGGCTGATTGACTGAAATATAATGTTCACTCTTTATTTAGATATGTGCATCTTCCATTACTAGCTAATAGCCTAATTAGATTAAAAGCTACCCAGTGCATCTTTTCCAAGTGAATAATTCAAACAAAATGACTAATTAAATTCTTAGGGGAACCACAGCTATTTATGATGATAACTTGGAGTTCCTATCAAAGTGTCCACATCTCCTTCTACTGTCACATTTCAGAACATCCCCCCAGGTTGGAACACTGGAGAAGGAAACACTGTGCAGCTGAATTCTCTGGAGAGCAGCAATCAATTGTGCAGGGACTTAAACTCCTGTTTCTAATGAAGAAAGAAAACAAAACCAAAAGAAAATACACTCCTCCAGCAGCCTGGACATAAAGGGCTACATTTCATCTTTATATGCCATGTTATATACAGTGTCATACTCTGAAGGCAATGAATTATTGAGGCACTGGGGCTTGTGAAACCTCTTTAGCTGGACTCCACAAAGAGTTTGGTACTTTTTTTTTTTTTTACTAAGCCTTGCCATGGTTTTATCTGCCACAGCTACTCTAGAAAAACTTTGGCTAGTATCAACTCTGTCTTTTATCCTAAATTTTTCTTACTTTTTATGTGACATTGTGGACATTGTCAACAGAAAATTGAAAATAAGATTAAAAAATATAAGAAAGAAAAATTTAAGGAAAGGTTCTTGGGTTTATGTCAGATGACACAGAATTCCAGGGGCAGGGACTGTGTCTTCATTCCAGGCAATTGTGGACAAATCTCTCGACAACTGATTTTCTTTGCCAGTTTAACAACTGGGGATGCTGACTTCTCCCTACCCAGACCATCAGGTCACAAACACACGTATCAGCCAGTGGCTGTTGGGCACTTTGGTAACGTGGGAATCAAAGTAAGAAGTATTGTCTAACTGGGCAGAAACCTGGTATCAAGCTCTCAGCATGAAAACTGAATCTGACTTTTAATGAGGAGATTTGGATAGGTGGTCTAGTTATGAACTGAAAAACACTGAGAAATACTTTCCAAGTATATTTTTGTCCTTTTAATTAGAGCCTTTTCTCATTTTTTGAATCCCTTTCAACAATCCTCTAATATTTTTTCAGCCTTGCCTTTTGAGGGGCAGGCACAAAGTGAGGCAGATACACTGAACAAGGGGATATCAAAGACTGAATTTCCCCTGTCACTTTAACCACATGAAAGCTCTCCAAATGTATTCCCTTGCTCCTCTTAGTGGTTTGTATAATGAGATCAGTGGAAGCGAACACTGACATCTCCCTGTTCCATTTGCAGCTGCTGGTAGCTGAAGGATAGCTGTGCTACGGTAATGATTCTATTTGAAAAGGGAATATTTGCTACTGCATTCTTTCTTTTTTAAAAAAATGTTCTGACAGTGTTCTCAGTTTTGGGGAGGAAAGGGAAGGAAAGAGAAGAGTACTAGAGAAAGGGATGATCCCTGCCTCGCAAATTTAAAAATCTGATCAGAAAGAAAGAGGGCAGAACTGGTGATCTCAGAGGACAGAGAAGAAATTATGATGGGCTAGGGAGGAAGGAAAACCTGTTGGTTGCTTATCAATCCAACCTTATCAGGAGTTGTGATGTCCAAGATAACTTGTCCCAGTCTTCATAACTGGAAACAGTAAAGCTCTGCAAGGATCACAGGACCACAGAATGCTTGAGTTGGAAAAAAACGTAAAGATCACTTTATTCCACTCCCCTGCCATGGGCAGGGACACCTTCCGCTATCCCAGGTTGCTCCAAGCCCTGTCAAACCTGGCCTTGGACTCTTCCAGGGATGAGTCAAGTCCTGACCTGCTCTCAAATATTCCTGACATGCTCAATGCCCTCCCTGCAGCATCCTATATGAAACTAGTCCTTCTCATGGTAGTCTTCCATACATATACATTGATTTAAGTGTTTCAGATATGTTTCAGCCATCATGGGAAAACAGCGTAGACAAAGTCCCCAAACTTGACATGAAATTGGATTTGTTTGCCCTATTCCACACTTATTCTGTTATGATGCCATTCCAGGCTATTGGAGCTTCTGCTTATTCACGGGTATAGAATGTTCTTGTAAGAATGCAACAGCCCTTCGGGACAAGATGGAAACAGTTTTCTTCACAAGAGGTGACTTATAGCACTTGGATTTGTAAGGAAACAACAAAATACATAGACTTGTCCTTTATCAAATTGTGGTTGGTAAGCAATACATCTATATTTTTTAACAGATTTTCTTCTCCAGACAAATTTGCCAGGGAGGTAGGTCCCTTTAACATATTATTTTCTCTAATAATATATATTATACACCTAATTTTCGCTGAAGTGCTGAGAGGCTTACTGCCACTCCTGGGCAGTGTAGTTATTAGTACCTCTTCAGGGAACAGTATGGCTTAATCTGTGTTCTGAAGGAAAGTATCATTAGAGCTCTTTGAATAATTTATTTTTTGATTCAGCTACTGAACCAGGCAATAAAAACTAAGAAAAATTATGCAGATCAAATTAAAACTAAAACTTTCCACTGTTTCCTCATCAATTCTAGAACCTCAGAAGTTTAATTTATTTTGATTTGTAACCTGAAATGAGACATTTTCATTTCAGAGAGCTCTTTAAAAAGCAAAGGAAAGTAGAGAGGTTAAATTCTCAAGTTGTAGGTAGATAAAATACTTGTTGCATTTTATTGTTGGCTTAAAATTTAGTCTAAAGCAGATTAAGAGGAAAGATTGAATCCAAATCACCTTCTTTAGGCAACTGTCTGTCTTCTTTATTTTGTCTGTGCTTTACCAATTCATTATTTTAACTCTAAAACCAATTTTCCTAAGTCTGTATGTTGCTGGTACAGACTGAATTCAGAGAAAAAAAATCCAGCATAAAGCTAAGAAAGGTCTTGTAGGAAGGCTGTAAAGAAGATTTACACTCCCCACCCAAATGCATGACCATGTAACACTTACTAACAGCTGAGCTTTGCCATCCAAATACATATAAATGTCAAATAATCAAGAGATCTGTCGAGTTTCTTTGCCTCACTGAGTTAACTTTCCAGAGCCTGACTGGCAGCAGTGCACAACCTACTGTGAGTGATGATGGAGTATCCCCTTATGGCATTCAATGACAACCCTTTCCCCAGGAGCCTCTCTTAGCAGCATTTTACTCTTTTAAAATCTGAGAAACAAGACATTCAGGACCTTTGCTAACTATTCTTCTCTAATCACAGCATGAGCTAAGTGACACAGGAGTGGAAGGTGCCACATCCAGTTGGCAGCTGGTCACCAGTGGGTGTCCCCTGAGGTCATTCCTGGGGCTGGTCCTGTTTAACCCCTTTATCAATGATTCAGATGAGGGGATCAGGGGCACCTTCTGTAACTTCATGGATGACACCAAGCTAGGTGGGAGTGTTGATGTGCTGGAGGGCAGGAATCTCTGCAGAGGGATGTGGACAGGCTGGATCCACGGGCTGAGGCCAAAGGTGTGAGGGTCAACCAGGTCAGTGCTGGGTCCTGCCCTTGGGTCACAACAACCTCCTGCAGCTCCAGGCTGGGGCAGAGGGGCTGGAAAGCTGGAAGTGGCTCTGGCATTGCTGGTGACAGTGGCTGAACATGAGCCCAGGTGGGCAAGAAGGCCGAGGGCACCTGGGCTGTGCCAGCCATGGTGTGGCAGCAGGATCAGGGTCTGGGGCAGTGCTGGGCCCCTCACTGCAGGAGAGACATTGAGGGGCTGGAGTGTGTCCAGGGAAGGGAATGGAGCACCAGGAGCAGCTGAGGGAGTTGGGGGGGCTCAGCCTGGAGAAGAGGAGGCTCAGGAGGGACCCAGGAGGGGGTTGGGCTCTGCTTCCAGGGAACAAGGGACAGGGTGAGAGCAAATGGCTCTAGGTTGGGCCAGGGCACTTTCACACTGGATATCAGGACAGGTTGGACATTCATCTTCATGGAAAGGGTGATGAGACACTGGAAGGG
This sequence comes from Serilophus lunatus, assembly GCA_013399895.1. Taxonomy (NCBI): domain Eukaryota; kingdom Metazoa; phylum Chordata; class Aves; order Passeriformes; family Eurylaimidae; genus Serilophus; species Serilophus lunatus. Next base: position 1,381,860 of record VXBA01001096.1, on the reverse strand, counting down.
GCTGCCCAGGGAGGTTTGGAATCCCCATCCCTCCAGGTGTCCAAGGAAGGACTGGCCGTGGCACTCAGTGCTCTGGGCTGGGGGACAAAGTGGGGATCAGGCACAGCTTGGATTTGATGGTCCTGGAGGGCTTTTCTATTCTTAAAAATCCTGTGATTCTATAATAACTCAAGTGAGTGAAATGCAAAAAGTATATAAAATAGATGAGGAAATGAAGTCACAGAGGAAATAGTGCACTAACACACAGCAATTTTTATTTTGGTGTGCCTTGTTCACAAGGGAACGGGTCTTTGTGTTTTGAATTGTAGAGACAGGAATAATAACTGATTATGTGTTTCCAGATGTTGCACCAGTAGCCAAAGGATTTAAAGATAAATCTTGATATTGTCAAAGGGCTTAATCATCTTCATTTTCTGTTCTCATTACTATTTATATAGATATGAAATGTCCCATCTCAGCACCTCACTGCACATTTACATTCTAATATGTAATGTATATCTAAATACACAATGAAATGCAAAAGATGTGTCAATCCTGTGGCACATAAGAAAGAAAAAGAAATTAAATGGGCCCTTTACCTTTTCTCTTGACTTATCTATTCAAGCATTTTAACTGGCAGACTCCTTCTAATCCTCTGACAGCACCTGAAGGGGTGCTGGTAGAACACCAAAGGGATGGTGGGAGGATATGACATATGACACCAGGGCAAGATCTGAACTTAGACAAATGAAATCTGTCAGGCAGCTCCTCAAAGCCTGCCGCAGTTCTTATCACTGCTTGGTTGAGCTGGCTCCATACACAGACTTATTGTATTATTCAGCTGGTTTGATTTTCCTTTTTATGACAACCTTACCCTGGAGACCATCCGTCTCCTTGCAGTGTTGGAGAATGACTCTCAGTGAATGATATTTCAATATAATTTATAATCCTACGGTGTAAACAGAAGTGATGGTTGCTTCTAACCACTGTGAAGAATTCCAATAGGTGCATTTGGACTCTTGTTTTCTTGGAGGGATGGAAATACTCTAGAATTGGAAAAATTTTCATAGCTTAGGGGAGTAAGTCTTATATCAGAAAAGTTATGAAATACCCTGAAAAATGCAGGATTTTTTCCAAATGTGCCCAGGCAGTTAATGGTGCACATGAGCAACTACAGCTGCAACAAATTATTTGCCAAAAATTCAAATTGTAGTTATTATTACCAGTTTCTGGATAATGTACTGGAATGAAGAACTCAGCAGGAAAAAGTTGAGCTCAAGTGAACTATTTGAAAGAAATCAGGCAGGGTTACCTTCTGTATAATAAGTATAACAGCACACGAGTGCGCTCACTCCTGGCTGGGAGAGATTGTCCAGAAAGGCTTCTTTAGGAGTGAAAGAGTGGTAGAGAATCTTCCTAATATTTTTCAGATCTAGCTTTCAATTCTTTCGTGGTCAGAATGATTCATCTCTGAGCAGGAAGTGCATCAGCTTCAAAACCCAACTACAATCAGATGTCACAGAGTGGCCTCTCCCAGACTGTGCCCATGGGCTCTCCAGCAATTTCAGTTTTCCCCATCAGTGACATCACACGTTTGCCCTGATTACCTTTGGGTCAGAAGAGTAGAAATTATGATCTTTCCTATGAATTTGGTTAATCCACCATTTTTAACTACATAGCACAAATAACAGGTGCCAAATCTGGTGTTTATATAAGTTCTGGGTGCCCCATCCCTGGAAGTGTCCAAGGCCAGGCTGGATAGAGCTTGGAGCAACCTGGGATAGAGGAAGCTGTCCATGGCAGGGGGTGGAAAATGGTGATCTTTATCACCCTTCCAATCCAAACCATCCTCTAATTCTGTGAAATAATTACAAATAAATTTTAACATGTGGAATTTTGTTTGCCCATAATTGGTTAAGTTTCAAAATATTTTTGGAACATACCATATAAAATTCTTTAATGAAGCAGCCTGAAATTCAATGTTGCTTTTTCTTTTTAATAATATAGTTCCATGTGTAAAGTACAAAGAGAGGCAATGTACAAAGGCAGTAACTGAAAGAGAAGTGTACAATATAGCTCAATCATAATCCTATTAAGTAATTCTATTTGCTGATGCAATACAAGGCAAGTCAAGGATACACAGTCTTTTTTGAACACATGTCAAATGGCTCTATAATAATTCAAATGCTGACAGCTGGCATTGTTCTCTGACTGGCAAACAAAGCAACTATTTCAGTGTTTGATCCATTTTTTTATTGTGACTGTGTAAAATGACAAACTGCATCAAACATTTACAAAAAAAACAGAAGAAAAGTTTTTTTCTTTTGCAAATGCTGGCACAATCACAGTTAGCAACAGCCTATCAACAAACAACTCAAAAAGGAATTAGAATACCCCTTCATGCCTGATCTGATAATTTTTTTCTGACCACAGGTGAGAGGTGTATGTGTTTTCTAACTCTTCCTTTCCTCCAGACTGAGCCCTGCCAACTCCCACAGCTGATCCTCATAGGACTGACTCTCCAGAACCTTTTCTATCTCCATTCCTTTCTCTGGACATGCTCCAGCCCCTCAATATCTTTCTTGCTGTGGACGCCAAGAACTGGACACAGGACACAGTGACTGTAAAGAGTTTTATTTTACACACACACAGAATTACACACAGAATTAATAATGTTGGAAAAGACCATGGAGATCATCAAGTCCAACCTTTACCTAGGCTAACAACCTACCCAACATCAGTCTAACATCTATACCATCTAAACCATTTAAACCATCTAAACCATACCACTAAGCTCATCATCCAACCTATCCTTAAACACATCCAAGGACGGTGACTCCACCACCTCCCTGGGAAGCCCATTCCAGTGGGGGATCACTCTCACTGTGAAAAAGTTCCTCCTGATATCCAACCTAAACCTCCCTTGATGCAGCCTCAGACTGTGTCCTCTCATTCTGTCACTGGGAGCCTGAGAGAAGAGACCGACCCCTGCCTGCCTACAACCTCCTTTCAGGTAGTTACAGACAGCAATAAGGTCACCCCTGAGCCTCCTCTTCTCCAGGATGAACAACCCCAGCTCCCTCAGCCACTCCTCACAGGGCTTGTGCTCCAGCCCCTTCACCATCCTCGTTGCCCTTCTCTGGACACGCTCCAACAACTCAACATCCTTCTTAAACTGAGGGGCCCAGAACTGGACACAGCACTCGAGCTGTGGCCTCACCAGTGCCAAATACAAGGGAAGGATAACTTCCCTGGTCCTACTGGCAGCACTATTCTTGATGCAGGCCAGGATGCCATTGGCCTTCTTGACCGCCTGGGCACACTGCTGAAATATTTTATAGACTTCTAAAGCATATTCCACGGTGGCTTGTGAATGAGTTTGGGGAAATAATTCAGATTTCAAAGGTTGGTGTTCAGTGACACTTTAGGTGCATAAAAATCCAGTAGCTGCTGTGAAAGATTGTGATTCAGCCCCCTGCATCTGCCATGGCTGCTCTGGATGTCCTGGATGGAAACACCGACAGGTACCTGTGCACAAGCATCTGGACCACAATGTTCTCAACTCCTCAAACAGCCCAATATGTGCGGCACATCACTGTAGTGTGTTGCCCACTGCAGCTCAGCAGAAGTGGCTGTAGCACCATGGACAGCAGATGTCTGCACATACACTCCCCAAATTCACAACTTACTTGTCCGTGCCATTCTAGGGATGAGAGGAACACGAACAAACCCACCTCTCTGCAATCTCAGGGCTTTGAATTTCGAGGTTCAATGTCCAGCTGACAACCTTCTGTCTCATTTTACACAAATATCTCCCATACTTTTGCCTATATGTAAGATATATAAAACAATTTTTAAAACCCAATGAAAATAGCATGTTTTATGAGAAAAATTCAAGATGATACTTTTGATGTGTAATGCTGTTTATAATTTGGAAGCCTAATATAAAGCATCCAAATTAAACAGATGCTGTTTTGGACAACAGTCTCCACAATCACAGGATGAGAAGCAAAGCTGAAAGTTTTAGTTGCAAATCCTTTGCCCACAGGGGAAACCCTTGGGTATTGCCAACACGTTGAACAGAAATGGAAATAGATAAATTATAGTTTAAAGTTCTATGATATTTCTATTTCAGGTCAAAATTGAAGGTTTTGCACAACATGTATGTTTGAGTCCAACAGGTTTTTAAAATCAAGGGAAGAAGGCTCAAGTCCAACATCATCCACAAAAAAACCCCATAAATATATATATAAATTTATATATATACACACACATAGGCTTCTAGGTTTTCACATTCATTAATTTTAAAATATTTACCTTTTTTATTTCTGAGCAAAAGTAAAATGTGCATGTGAAAATGCACATAATGAAATTATCAGGAGGGGAAAAAATAAAAGTAACTCAAGCTGCCTTTAATCAGCAGCATTCAGGAATAAAAGAGCTGCCAAAAAGCTGTTTCCCTGCATTGTAGTTATCAGTCCAGGCTGATGCCAGAATGCCTCCAGCAATGTTGTTTTGACACACTAGTAATGTCTGCAACTTGTTAGCAAGGGCTGTATTAAATCATCTTGTCACCAATTCCAGCTTTTATCAAGTTAAGTTAAACAAATTCACCACTTGAAATAGAAAATATTGTTTTCTGCAAAGTAAGTCTGCATACAACATCTTTGAAATCTCATTTCCTTGCCAGTATCTGGCACTAGACTTGGATGTAGAATATAGAAGAAAGGATAAGCATCTATTTTTTAATTTAAATTTAATTTACTTTCAAATCTAACTTAACTTTTTAATTAAAAATTAAAACATTAAAAAGGTCAAATGAAATTATTTTTCGCAACCAAACTTTAAAGCACTGCCTTTTAAATCATGTTGATTTTAGCTAAAATGAGAAAGAAAAGCAGGTGGTGGGTGGTGCAAGATTTATTTAACATCAAAAAGGAGCTGTCTACAAGAAACAACATATTTAAAGAATTTACACTTGGTACTGTCAGTCATATTTTGAAATCTGACATCTTTATTACTTTAGAGCCTTGAATTCAAATTAAATAAGAAAAATTAAGTGTAATAGTGGAGTCAAAGGATACAAAAAACATGTGATAGCAGTAAATGGATTGATGGCTGGGCAGAGAATGTTGTCAAGATGACTCAAAAACTGGAAAAACTGGAATTTTCAGAGAAGAGGGTTCCTGACTTCCAAAGAGAACATAAACTAAGCAACTCAGACTCTTGAATGGACACTGGGAAAGGAGCAGACTATTATACTCACTTTTTTCTAAGCCCTCATAATACACATAGATGTAAGGAAAATGTCTTGAAATATCACAGCAGGCTCTAATTAAAATACTTGGAAAGTATCCTGACATGTGCCCGTCTTCACTAAAATAAATATAAATTCACTAATAATAGCAGATTAAATCCTGTGTCTAACATTGTTTTCGGCCTACACTCATTCCTAATCCTGAATTTATACTGCTAACAAATATCCTTATAGGAAATTAAAGTTGACCACTTCTTTTTCAACCACTATTGATTTTCCTATGCTCAGGTATTCTATTTTTGACCAGGTTGGCAGAAACTGATTGTTGTTCATCTCACAGGGATATCAGTCTCTTATGCAGAGCTTTTCCAAACTGGGAAGGGAAGAGTGGGATGCATATTTTATGGATAGAGAGAAATACGCTGTCTCCCAGCTCTGAACTCAAGGTATCTGGGTCAAGCACAAGCTTAAACTTTCAGAAAACTGGAAAGTTAACATAATTCCCAGAGGAAAAGGCCTTCATATGTTCTTCTGGGTGAATAAACACTACAATTGTTTTGAATGAGCTGTTTTGAGTCACTTGAATTAGCAGGACCTCCCAAAGGAAATTTTCCTACTCATGGCAAATTCAATTGGGATTATTGTGAAAGCACAGTTTTGAAGTTTTTCTTTAAAAGGAGAAGACTGTGACCAGAGGATTTAGGCTGAGAATGATTGACCCCAGGGTTCTACCCCTGTGACTGGGAAAAAAGGTGACGAATGTTCCTATAGTGAAGTGCTTGAAAAAATTGTGAAATGCCCCTCCAGTGATAATCTCCCCATCCAGGAGGAGTCTTTGCTAAAGGTTCACAATTCAGGATGTTTTACACTGTCCCAGCTGACCTGCTTCGCCAGCTGGACCCCTCTAATCCGAACCTTGATTCTGAAGAAAACTTATGTCCACTGGTCACACGTAAGCAGCTAAACCCCCAACTAAACCAGCTGGTCTTTGATCTTTAGCTCTTCTCCATGCAGGAGCACAAGAGCACTGCAAAATTCCCATATTTCTCAGAGAAGCTGTGGTTCATCCCTGGAAGTGTCCAAGGCCAGGTTGGATGGGGCTTGGAGCAACCTGGGATAGTGGAAGGTGTCCCTGCCCATGGCAAGGAGTGGAATGTGATGGGATTTAGGCTCCCAACCTAAATAATTGTATGATGATTCTATGAAAATATTCAGAGCCCACAACTGAGATGTGCAATTGACTGCATTTTGAGAGTTAAATAAAATATCTTCAGGGATTTTCTTCTTCAAACTGCATCAGCTACCCCAGTACAGTAGAGATGGGCAAACTTTATGCCTCAGCTGCTGACTTTCATGATAGTTCTGCAAGACTGACTTGCAGGTTATCTTGATTACTGCAGAGCCAGTAAATTCTTAAAGTTTCATATCTCAGTGAAGTTACTGAAGCCTTTGGAATTTTAGTAAATTCACAGTCACACTCTTCTGACCTTCTCTTTCTATGATTTACAGCAAATGCCACGTTCCTCACCTTAAAAACTCCCCTGTAGCAAAGAGGAGTCCAAGTGTGTCAGGAAGTGGTGTCAGCCTTGTCTGTCACTCATTCAGGAAGGCTGGGAGGCTCTTGGCTGGGTTATCTCTGTAGGGCTGCTCTGTAAGACACCAAACAGGCTCCCTGATTCCAAGGGGATATCCACTAATGGAGAGATTTAGTGTAATGGCAGCAACCTTTTCCCACTAGATCTTCTCCTGATGCTTATTCAAGAAAAAGGTCAAGGAATGAATTTGCTGCTTCCTCTCCTCCCAAAGCCATCAGTAAATTATTAGTGAGTGAGTTCCCTCCTCATTCAGCATGAATACAATGGGATCTTCAGTTAATTCCTTACAATTCCATCATTGCTCATATCCTGTCACATAACAGCACAGAACAGCTTTATCTGAGCGAGGTGGGAAACAATAAAGGGAAAACTGACCTCAAAGTAATGAGCTGAAGGGTGTTGGCTAAACAAGGAACTTATTAAAGAATTCCATATATGCAATCTAGTCCACATCTAGGGGGACTTTAATTATCTAAATTACCTTTATTTGGCAATAAAAATGGGATTCTTGAGGAGCCTCAGCTCTACAGCACATAAATGGCAGAAGTGTTGACTCACATGCATTACAGATTTCACTCCTTAAATAAATCTGTATCTATAGATAAGAAATTGTTTATATTTACATAATTATAAACAACATACAAGGAGAGAAATGTTTTTTCTTATAACTAAAATCAAGCCCAGAATTTGCCCAAACCCACTGAAATATTTAATTGGGTAGACAAAACAGTCTCACAGGAAAAACACACCAATGGGATACTCTGTGTGTCTCCTTTGACTAAGCAGAAAATCTGTAGTTTTCCAGTTTTATAAAAGAAATGGACAGTACAAATAATACTATCATGTTTTGGAATAAGGTTTTACAAAAGCTAAGACTAGTATTTGTGTGACACTAAAAAGTCATCAATCTGCCCTTGATAGCAGATGTCTAGACTACGATCCTTTTTCTTTGTAATAAACAAAATCTTTTTATGGATGGAAAAAGATGAACAGTTTCACTCACATTGTGAAATTTGAAGGGATGACAAGACTTTTAATACCAGCCTATGAAATATCAGTTTGCATCTAGAAAGGCTTAAACAGTTTATTAATCGACAGCAAAGAACAGACAAAAAACCCAGAACCACTCAGCAACCAAAAAAAGCCCCCACTTACGAAACTTTACTAATTCAAAAAAGGAAATGGGATTTTTCCCATGGAATTCCCTTGTCATTGGAGCAGTCTTCATAATGACTCTCCTCTTGACCAGAAAAAAAAAAAGAGTTTAAGAACATTAAGACAGGTAATATCATAATGTCTTATGCTAATTTCAAGAGTTTTACTTGCTAAGCACTATTTATTCTGTCTGGCTAATTTTGAGATGTTTGGAGCTAGAAATGTCTCCTCTCCTGTCCTTTTCCTTTCTGCAAATATGTTGAACAGTTTTGAAAAGCAGTACAGAGAGTTTTCATTAACACAGGGATGTCAAAGGTATGTCAGGAAAGTCTCCAAGGAAAATTTAGCAAATGTTTCTCTATGTTTAATAATAAATATTGATTATTTAACAGCCAGGCTTCCAGAAGCTGAAATGGCAAAAACACTGTTGGCAGCAAATCAGCACAGTTGGAACTCTCTACACTGAGTATAAGAAAATAAAGTTAAGTGCAGTAATCTTGGGAATCATTTTACTTCTCTAAGTACAATGTCTCAGCACATATTTTTTTACCTTTAATTATTTCATGGTCAAAAAATTCACATTGTGCTAATGTAGTGCCATGTGGGGTTGCTTCCAAAGAAGCTTTAAATAATAGTAAAAAAAATAAATAAATAAATCATAGAAGGTGGAGTCAGGGTGGGGAGATCGGACTCTGCTCCCAGGGAACAAGGGACAGGACAAGGAAAAACGACCTCAGCCTGTGACAGGGGAAGGTCAGGTTGGACATCAGGAGGAATTTCTTCCTGGAAAGGATGGTCTAGCACTACAATACAATAACAAACTGGAAAACTCTGCTTACTGGAACTCTTGGTGATTGGATGTGTTTCATCCTTTCACTATTTGAGTGGCAACACTGTTTTTGCATATATATCACTCATGTCTGTGTTTAGGGCTTTATCCCAACAAACTTGTACCCTAATGCAAATGCTGGAATAAAACATCTGTAAAATTAGAATGAAAAAATTAGGCGAGTGCTTAGGAATTGTTATTGAAATGCTTCTCATCAGTATTTCTTCTAAAAAGAAGGGGGTGGCTCAAAGGAAAAATTGTTACATCGGGCTGGTTCTTGGTTTGTATTTATTGATTAAAAAATCCATTTAACCTTAACTTGTTCAGTGCTTTATTATGCACAAGGAACGTGACCTAACTAGTGCTGAACAACTTCTGAGAAGGAGCCTGATTGATTTCAAATCCCAGGCATTTAACTACGAGCCAAAAAGAGCATTGGACTGCAAAGAAATGAATATGCTTTCACCACAGCTGCTGATACGAGTTTCCACAGGGGGGAACCACCCAAGGGCACATCAGGAATAAAGACTGAGAATGCACAGAGTTGTGAGCAGACAGGAGCTGGTTTTTATGTTTACACAGAAATTGAAACAAAGGATCTTTCAACAGAAGATAAAAAGTCTTTAAAATAAAACAAAGTATGGAAACTGGATTCAAAGATGTTTTGTGCATCATCACCTTTTCTATGAGTTTTAATGATTCCACAAAGTGTTTCCAGTCTGTCCAGAGCCTGAGGAAGCTCTTGGAGATTTCAAAAAGACAAATCTTCTGCAAAATACCTTCGAACAAACTTTCACAAATATAACAAGCATACCTTTCAAGTGAAAGTCATACCTCTAATTGCTTCTTAACATTCACAGGAACAACCTGTAACTCTGCAAATAACTTTATCCAATGGTCAGGCAAGTTGCAGCAATTATCCTTTCAGTCTTTGGTACAGCACACATTGTATGTTTGATTTCTGATGAGGTGGGAAGGATATTTCACCTGAAAAGAAGACAGTGCTGTGAGAAAGTCAGTACACTCAGTTTATTTCATCCTTGAGAAGCTGATAATATTCAAAATAATTGTTGTAATATATTAAAAACAATTTCTATAATATTCTTTTGCCACAGGTATAGCCTAGACTGGCTGTATCTGTGAGGAACGCAATAACATTTAAAATATTTGGTGTAGCATCTGTGAAGAGGCAATAACTAATCACTCACAAACAAATGTTAGAACTTATTAAACATCAGATTGAAGCAGACAGAAACACAGGGTGAGAAATCCCACCAGGCACAGAATGGATCACAGGAACAATAGGCTGGGGATACTCAGAATAGACCTCTGTGCATAAATTACCCAAGTATTATACATAATAAAGTTAATTAATAGTGCAAATAATAATGCTCTCAGCTGGCAAATAAAGCTCCCTGTGTGACCTGCAAACCCAGCTTGTGAAAACAATCCTACTGAAGTCAAGCTGAGCACCTCCATAACAAAAATTTCTAATATTCCACACAGGTGTTTTACCCAGTAAAACAGATTAATACAATGATTTTTGATTTTGAGAAAGATTTTCAGTGCATCTGCTTCCTTTTGATCTTTTTTTTAGAGTCGAATACTAATGATGAGAATGTGATTTCCTGTGTTTATAATAAAGCTGGCATTATCTCTGTGTTCTTAATTAAAGCTTTAAGATGTATTAGAAAAGGACACAAATAGATTCAAAAGTATTTGAAAAAGTTTCAGCATTTTTGTACTTCTCTGTGGATACAGAGATTTTACAGCCAACAGAGCCAGTGCTGAAGACTTTTCAAATAGGAGCAACATTCCAAAAGTCCAGAGAGGAATAGGAAGTATAAATAATTTCTCAATAAATGAAATGCAGCAGGGAACAAAATTCAGTTTCAAAATCTCCTGCTGCAGGAATCTTCTCAACTTTCCTCTGTCTGTGTGGGTTTTTGAAATTATTCTCATTTATCATATACTTGCATCAGTGATGCTGCAACTTTGGTTAAACTGCCAATAAAAATTGACACAGGGTGGAGATAAGGAAAGAAGTAAGTACTCCTTTAGGTAAATTAACAAGTTACAATATCACTACTTTTTCATCATCTCTCCAAAACTGAAAGAAAATGCTTTAACAGCTCAGTACTCTATGGACTAAACTGCTTTCCTTGCCTTAAAATTCATCAGCACCTTCAGTGTCAGAAGACAGTAGGAAAGACAAATATAAATATATTGCATAAGTGAAAGTTTATATGTGAGAAGACCAGCCATGATCATTAAACTTATGATTATCAGGAGAAGTCCAGGAAATCCTAATCCCTTTGCCTGGCTGTGTGCACTTTTGTTTGTTTGAATACATGTGTTTGAATAACTTGCTGATTTCCACGTTCATTATTTGCTCTTTGTTCCTGTGAACAGCATTAATGTGTCCTCCAAGGAAAGGTGATAAATAACAAAACACTACCTGTCTGAAATAATTCTTGGTGAGTGTAACATATTGTTTTAAGCTATTAGCAACCAAAACATAATTACTAAGATTTTGTTACCCCTGAGAGGAGCCCTCTTGGTTGCTATTACACATAATTAGGAATTTATGAGTAATTCAGGATTTCTGAGTTTTAGTGCAGGAGTCTGCACGCACCATATGCTTCTTTCCTATCTCTAATCTACTCGAGGTTGCCATGGCATTTTTTTCCCCTTTACATCACCACATTTTAGATAAAAAAATCCAGATTTCAAGTTTGTCACAGTGAATTAAGGCAGCTGGTTATCCCTCTCCACAGTTTTGTTGGGCAAGGGTTACTTCGCTTTCCAGATTCTGCTCAGTGACAAAGCACAGTGTGCCACTGAAGAGGTAAAAAGGAAATACTACTTGTGAATATTGTTGTCTCACTTTCTTTCCTGTTTTTAATCATAACAACTACTGTAAATACTTTACCTCTTCATGGAATATTTTTTAAGAAGTAATGAGGTCTTAAAAGGGTTAAAAAATGTGACACTCTACACTTGGGTGGACTGAACATGAGAAAAATATTTTTAATATCGTTTAAATAGATATTATTTTTAAACAACTCATAAGCATAACAGGTAACCAGGGGTTTGTTTTAAAACTTTTAGGGGAAGAGGTTTCAAATTAACTTAATTTGGTAAGGTGTCCAAAGAGTAGGTTGTCATTAAGTTGAAATATCTTTACAAACTAGAACCCATTTTAATTTCCACATACATGGAAATACATATTCTTATTATTTTATTGACCTATTTTAAAAGATAGAAAAAACTGGTGTTGTTTTTTTTCCCCTTAATAACTGTGTTTGCACAGTTCCAGAGTCACTCCAGCTTTCCACCAACACAAATGACAGGACTGAACTGCAAACTGGACCCCCCCAATAACCAGAGTCATTTTAAACTCATTTAGACATGAAAGTTCTCAGTCAGACTCGGCGGTTTAGGCAAAGCTCTGCTTTGAGGAGAACATTGTGTCTGACTGCTCAGATCTGCTGTTTCTCTTTCATGAGACAGATACGAAGAACAGTTCTTTTGTGCACACCTAAAGGACAGGAATACACTAAAATGAGCCAATGCTTTCCAGGAAATATATTTATTGATTCAATATGCAAAATGTATCTTCTGTTCAATCTGTGTCCAAACCTAGAACTAATCACAAAATTTGACTTGTAATAAAGAGTAACACACAAGTACAGCTCCAGAGAAAGAGTTCTTTCATAATCCTACACATATTTTTTCTTTATATTTTTTTAATTGCTTGATAGAAGGACAATGAAGACAACTAAGGCAGCATGATCTCTGAAGACTTCTGATCTCATATATTTGGATTCACTTAAATGAAACTTTTTCATTTTCAATCCCTTGGCGTCTTTTTGTTTTGTTTGTTTTTGATCTCTTAGGTGCTGGAAAATAAACTTCAGAGTAAATTGCCTATTATTCTTCTAAAAATAACAGATAAGTGAGATCTAAATTGCATATTTATGCATAGCTTATAAATAATATTGGAATAGTGAGTTCGGATTGTAACGTTATTTAAAATGTATTTTTTTTTAGTTTTATGCCATCTAGAATTGTCTCCTTAGTGATTAGTTAAGGGTAAAATCACTTTGCATTAGTAATATTTCTTTTTGACTGAGAATTCTCCATGCTGCAGTTCTGAATTAAATCGAACAAAGTCCTGTTTTCATGTTTCTGCATGTTTAGTGACCTTCTCTGAGACTGAATACGGAGAATTTATCGTGGCAGAAGGTGAACACCTCTATCAAGCAGGTGATTCAATTTAAATGAAATCACACTTTTCACATTGGATTTCTATTCGAGGGGATCTGACAGACTAGAGGAACCATAACCATACAGCATTAAATTATTTCTACAGCCACTTGAAACCTGCAAAATTTATACTCTGAAGCTGGACAAGACAAAGAAAAAAATTGCCTTTTATTTTAAATCAAGGACCATTGGTAGTGATAATTACTGTGATATGTTAAGGTCTGATCCCTCTCAGCCCTAATTCTATACTCCACTTAATTAAACAGCAATAAGTTCATATACATTATATTCTCCTGCTCAGCTTGATTTGGATGTGCTGCACCAAAAACCCACTTTTTAATGTGAAGTTGAAATCTCAGGGCTCACATTAGTGATAGAACCCATGATTCCTGAAGTGCTGAGGAATGTTAAATAATGCAAATACCCTGAGCATTTGGGAATAGCAGGGAAGGTTCAGCTTGGCTGCTGGATATAATGAAAAAGACTTGAGCTGTCCCACTTGGAAACCCTGCTCAAAAAGCTTCTTTTTTGTCATTGCGCATAATTAGAAACTTTGTAAATAAGAATGTGTTAACACCTGAAAGAGCATAATAACAAAAAGGAGAAATAATGCAGTGTTGTTTTCTTGAAAGAATATCTCCTTTTCATGTTAATGTTAAAATAATAAGTATTTTCATACTTTTATATTTACTTTTTTGCAATAATATTCTCTTTGCAATCAAGGAGAAACAAGGCTCTCCCTAAGAAACTTAGCCATTTCACCTTCAAAATAACAGGGTGGGGGCAAAAAGTGTTTTTTTTAAATATATCAATAATCTAAGTCCTATATTTTTGGTGCTTTGTTGCCCCTGAATCCCTTATCTTTATGGCAGGCTGTGATATTATCTGTCTCACTGCAGGACACAAAATAAGAGGGCTGTCAGGATGACATGCATCTAAAAGCACTGGCTGACTTTAAATGAATTGTGATTCTGTGAAAGATTGTCCTAAAACAACTGAAAATATTTTCTCCCTTTGATGTGTTGTTTCATATTGTTTTACTTGCTGATACACAATGATGGAGGGTAAAAAGTAGAAAATAACTTTCTAATTGCCTGTGCGCAGGTTGAGTGATACAGAGAACCTGTTCTACCTCTCGTGCAGGGATTCTGCCCTTAACACCAGAGAGAACCACTGATCCCACCTGGCAGATGGAGTGGGTCTGCATTTGCTGCTTTCTGAACTGCAGAAATGGTACAAGAACAGAATTAAAACCATGGTCAAAACCTTCTTGCCTCATTAAAATTACGGACTCTCTCCCGTCCCGGAGGAAAGGCTGAGGGAGCTGGGGCTGTTCAGCCTCCAGAGCAGCCCCCAGAGGGGCCCCCAGCCCTGGGGGTCAGGGGGTGCAGGGAGGGGGCAGAGGATGGAGCAGGCTCTGCTCGGGGGGGCCCAGCAATGGCACAAGAGGAACGGGCAGGAACTGATGCCCAGCAAGTTCCCCCTGGGCAGGAGGAAGAACTTCTTGGCTGGGCAGTGACCCAGCCCTGAGCAGATCGAACAGGGAGGGGGGAGTCTCCCTGCCTGGGGATATTCCAGACCCTCTGGACACAGCCCTGTGCCCTGTGCTCTGGGATGGCCCTGCTGGAGCAAGGAAACAGGACCAGATGAGCCCCTGAGGGCCCTTCCAACCTGGCTGCTCACAACCCAATTGCATTGGGACTCTCCCAGCCTGGCCTTACTATGAGTCCTCTATCCAACCACTATCACATCCCAGTTAAAATCCACATGTATTTTGCATTATGTATAACTCAATATAAGAGAATCAAGATACACAATAAACACAAACTGTTATTTCATGGTACAAAATATTTACAGTAGTAAATTGAATGTTGATACATCTCCTAGTAATCCCTTGGATTTCAAAGATTCAAAGATTGAGTACTGAGCAACATATTTATCTCATTATGAAATATTTATCTCCTCCCCTTCTTTAAAGGATAAATAATCTATCCTCCCTGAAGCAAAAATATTTTGTTTTGAATGTACTTATTTTCATTAATGTGATTTTAATACTTAATTAAAAATTACAGGCTTTTTTGAATGAATTACATGTTAGAACTAAACAAAAATAAAACTATAAATAAACTAAGATAAAACTAGAACTAAAAATTAGTGTCACCAAAAAAAATGGAATATTAGTTGCTATATCTCTCTACTTAAAATTTCTCTTAAAATGCTTTAGATACACTGAGTTCATGTAAAGCACTGTTTGATTCCTGCCCCATTGATGTGTATTCGAATCACACGAGACAGGATGTATAAACTGCAGGTGGAATTTTAGCAACTATAGGAAAATAGAAGGAGTTTGTATAATTGAGACCACAGCAGGTACCATCCCATTGGGTTTTTCTTTCATTTCAAGTTTTTGGGGTTTGTCAGGTTTCTCTGACAGCAGAGCTGTCATATTACATACTTAGGAACTAATTATGTTTCCAGATACTGAGCAAACTACTGCTGGACACCAGAAACTGGTGTTCTGATAATAAGAATGATTTGCAATATTACATTGGTCATCTCACTCATGTAAGAGTAAAAACAATAACATTGTAGAAATTTCATCTTTGCAAGACCAACTTGGCAATCACCACAGTGATTGTGTGCTAAACCTTTCCAGAGAGTTTTGATAGAAAATTATGGAGACAACTAAATTTTTAATTCTCTACAAAAGTAAATTTATATTTCCTATAAATGTAAATTGTTCTCATGTAGTAGTTGTCGTCCATGGGGCACTTAATGGCCCATTAAAGCTTTGTGTGGCTGTTGTCACTCAGAGGTGCTTGGCAGAGCATTACCTGGTGGTCATAGACACGAGAAAAAAAAGTGGAAATAAAGCCTAGAACACTAAACACTAAATGCTCAGCGGGCTGCCCTTCACTTACCATTTAAATAGAGACATTCCCAAAAACCAGGATCCACTTTTGTGTGATATCTGAATATACAGCCTGGATGTGGATGTGACCAGTGTGCCTGGACATTGTCAGACTGTCCAGCCTGGCCTTCAGGTGTGTAGGAGGTACACAAACACCTCTGGGAATGGAAATCCAACTCTTTCTGCCAAACGACCTTCAGCATGAAAACCTGTTGGGTGCTACAAAACTGGACTGTGAAAGATCCTGTTAACAGAAGATAGCACAGGAAGATGAACAGAGCCATGGGATGAAGGGAATGGCTCAGGATTGACACTGGGAATTCACCAGCACTTGCTCAGCTCACCTAGGAGTATCTTACCTTGATCCTGTATCACACAAGAGGGATCCAGTGTTGGCACAGCATTACCAGAAAGATAATAAGGACAATATTTTCACCCCCCTTTATGCTGGCTGGTGGAGAGATCAGTAACTACAGTTTATTTAAAGTATGTTTTATTTACCATTATGGTCATCTCTGTGACCACAGGCCTCAATATTCCAGAGATATGTGATGCTGCTCAGAGTAATTAATTCCAGACATTCACTCAGATGAAGAAACAATACATGGGTTAACGCTATTAATTCACTTTATGGCTTCCAGAATGCTGCTACTTTACTGACTATGTCTTCTGAGAAAATATATAAATTGTACAGTTAAAAAAGTTAGTCTCAATACGGTCTTTTCCAAATGTACTCCTTTGGTCCTTGAGATTCACTCTGCAATCTGCTTTTCCTTAAGGGCACTGCTATTGCTTTTATTTAGTTTTGTTGTGCACTATGCCATTACTTTCCGCAGCATAACATATCACCAAGAAAAAATTAGGTCAGTGTAAATAATAATCTTTGAAATGTGTCATTATTTATAATAGGGCACCTTGTGAATTTTCACCTGTGCTGCATATCCATCTCACTTCAGCAGATGTTGCTGATACTCCTGGGGGTGTTCTAACTTTCATTGCTTTATTTTCTCACTGAGTAACCAGATGCCAAACCACAGAAAACCCAAATCCTGGTGAAATGTATGTCTACTTCAGTCATCAGAATACAAATTAGAGATCTAATCTACCCCAGCAGGGCATAATTACAGATTGAAGACTGCAGGCAAAGCCCTAACTGGTGCTTACTTTGCATTCCTCCCAAACATTAAATGCATTTAGAAAGAATGGTTTCAAAACCTATGCTCGTCTTGGCTCTGTTACTGAATTGCTGAATGACTTTCCTTTTATTTTCATGTCAAAGAGGATTAATAGAGAACTGGAATAAGTATGAACAATTACAACTGTTAGGAGCACAGGAGAGGTTCATAAAGAAAAGGCTGGGAAAGGAATATGATGAAGATCTGAAAGTTGCTAGGGATGCAAAGAGCAAATGGATGTGTGTTCATTCTCAAAACACAGGGGCCTGCTTTCAGTCAATAAAATCATCAGGCAGTGGCTTCACACCACAGAATTCTCTCTCATGCAACCAAGGCATTTACTTCAGGAAGGGATGAAGATAAAAGGTTTTACAGCTTCAAAGAGGGACTACAAAAGTTCAAGAGACAGAGATTTAGTATTACCTATCAAACACAAATATCTCTGTGAAAGGTCTTGTGGAACATACCCACATTTTGTGGAAGCTGGGACAATATGACACATACACTAGGTATGATGTATTCTTTCCCTAAAATTCCTATATTTCTCCCTATAATTCCCTTAAAAGTCCCTTCTCCTGGAATGAGATTTCAAAAGAAGCTAAACTTAGATGCAGTCTTGGATGGCCATTACTTATTCAGCAAAATATTTATTGCAGATTCACAGAATGGGTTGGGTTGGAAGGGACATTAAAGATCATCCCCTTCCACCCCTTGCCATGGGCAGGGACACCTTCCACTATCCCAGGATATTCCAAGCCACATCCAACCTGGCCTTGGACACTTCCAGGGATGGGACATTCCCGACTTCTTTGGACAACCTTATCACATTGTCTCATGAAATTTTGTATTTTCATGAGGGAGGGGAACTTCTGGTGGCAGTTCAGAAAACCTACAGGAATATAAGGGGAAGTGAAGACTGGAATAAAAACCCTTCTTTAGTCTCTGGGCTATTTTATTTTTTGTTTCTGCAGAACTATCAAGTATAATACTTGATCACATTCATTTTTTGATCTGGATAAGCACCAATGATTTCAATTTGTTAGAGGAAAAGGATCTTAATTTTTTATATTTTTTTTTTAAGTACTTACAGTCTGGATGGTAGGAGCATGTGGGACATAATTAGTGCACTGTACTTTGTACCTTGGGATACCAACAGAAGGCAGAATATATGCTTGAATAATGCAGAGATTTTGCCACGAAGTCTGCAGCCTCAGATTTCTACCCTGAGAATTCCCAAACACTGCCTGAAACTGCTACATCACGAACAGGAACAACATGTTTAAGTTTCAAACTTAAGTGATACATATCAGGAAGAGAAAAAGAAAATTCCATAAAACAGAGCAATTACATACTTGACAAAAAAAAAAAAACATTGGGAAAGGATGAAAAGTAATGAAATATCAATGAATTAGATGAATATTTTTTTTCCAGTTGTTCTAGGATTTGCTAATTGTTAGAGGTTTTACACAGATATTGAAAAGTTAAACAGTGACTGGAAAAATCTGGTTCATCATAGGTAACTGCAATTATAAACTAAGGTTCATACCTTTTTTGTAACCTGCTTTTCAAAATATGCCTCATTCATATTTAATGAAATGAACTGCTCAGATATCTGCATTACAGTTTCTTGTTAGAGTTCTTTCAAGTTCTGAAAAGTTGAAGGTTTTTAATACTTTTCAACTAGTTTAGGCAAAGAAAGATATCTTTAGCTCCATGTGATATTAAAATAGAATTTGAGCATTTCTGTTTTATGTCAAATTATCCAATGTAAAAGAAAATGGAAAAGAGAGATAATGTTTTCCACCGAGTTGTGTGCTGGAAAACAAGTTATAAAAATAAAATACTAGCAAAGATAAAGATCATACAGAACCTCTGACCTATATTTAGCACTCTTAAATTATAAAATACTACAAGTGGTATATCTGGGCTAATATTTCATTAAATGGAATCAACAATTCCCATGGACTAGCAGCTTTAAACAGAATCACGGGGAATAATCAAGGGTTAGGAAAATCCAACCAAACATAGACTTCACTTGCCCAGAAGGTTAGTACAATGTGAATGATAATGCTTAGTTGTATCCTCAATATATTTATGTCTTTAGCATCTCACAATGGCCACAAACAGTATTATTACAGAACAAAGTCTGGTAGTTATAAGAGATTTCAACAACATTATGGAAAAAATTCTAATATGGAAAATAGATTATCACTTAAATTTCCATAAATAAAATCTCTGTGAGACTTTCTGCCTTTTGGCAACATGATCTTTCATTAATTTTGTGACGATAAGGGCAAAAAACCTGTTTTCAAGCCCAGTAAAATATGTTCATTAGTAAGATACTAGTTAGGTTCATACTATCAGTAGGAAGCCTGGGTTGCCTTTAACATGTTGTTCATCTAAAATAATTTGATTTTAGTTTCCAGTAGAACTCTAGAAAAAATTGAACTGCTTTGTCTTTCATGAGCGAATACTCAGTTCAGATTTCACTGACTATATTTAACCTCAGAACATTCGAAAAACTATTATGTGATTGACCTCTAATGCTATACCTCCAAAGCACAAAAAAGTACTCTCGTGCTTCCAGAATGGTGGTGGGGGGAAAGAAGAACTCCTCAGCTTTAAAGGTGTGTTTCAAGCATTCTCTCGAGCAGTCTGAAGGGAGCTTTCCATGGAAAGATTAAAGAACAGAAAAGCCATTGGAGGAAGATCTTTCCTCTACTTAGCGATGACAGATGATGTACCATGTGGCAGTAAAATAAATAATTTCTAGCAGGGGGAATACGCTTAACAGCTGAGCAACAGAGATGTAACTTACACTGTCAGATCATGGAAGTAAGACAAGGAATTAAGAGTTCCTAAATAGTAACAGAGAACAGACAGAAGTCGTTAAGGATTCTGCCAGGAGACGCCAGTGCCAGACCTGCTGAAGACAAATGTGGCCTCTCAGATGAAAAGTATTATTGTTATGAATTTAATTGCCTAATAAAGGCTGCAGAGATGGCAATTTATATATTATTTAGCTGTTCCACATTTTAACAGCCTCCGTTTTCTTCTGATCTCTTCAGCTTCTGGATCAATGCTCAAGCCATGATTTACGGTGTGTGTTGCTCCCCAACAAAACCTCACAAAACCTCATGGCAACTTCACAGGACTAGCCTTGTCGCACCACTGAAGAGACTCTGAGCTCTGCCATGGGCTTCAGTAGGACAAATACTTGCCTTGCACGATCTTAGACCATCATTTTATTAGATCTCAGTATCTGACTGGCCTTAACAAGGTCAAACAAGAGCCTTAGATACACTCTGATGAAGGCCTCTTGGAATTTTGTTGGCATACATCAGCCTCTGACTCACTCCGATATCCTTAGAGGTTTAGTGTTGGTGTGGATTTGCTGCTCCTTAGCACAAAAAAATTCTCATTTTCAAATATGTCAGATGACACTTGGATTTGTACATTTTTTTTCTAATTTTTAATCAGAAGATATGCAGGGAAAAATAATTAGTTATAGTTTAGGATGTCACAGATATATTTTTTTTTTAAACTTTCCTTCAACTTCCCTTCTACCCTCAAGGTTACTTTTTTTGACTATGAACACACCATATTTTTCTTCTGAAGAAAAACAATTTTTACTTCTTTTCTTATTCCTCACTACCACAAATACAATTATTTTGGTAAGAGAGCTTCTTAACCTTGATAGCTGGTATATCTTCAAAAAGTGATTATAAAATTACTTCAGAACATTCCTGGCTTTTGAAAGGAGATATTTAAAATAAATTTTACGTATTTGCTTTCTTGAATCATCTCTTTCCTCAGTTGTAAATACTGTGGATATATTTTCTCAACACAAGACATTTAAAAAATGCACAAATCAGTTTTATCTGTACTTTGTAAAGTCATACATATGACTATAAATGGCTACTACCACAGAAGAGCAGTTTGGGGTATAAATTTTGACATCCCATGAATCCAAGTTTGAGAGCATGCAGGAAGTAGTCCCACATACTTGTCCCAAAGAGAGATGGCAAATCAATCACCATCAATCCAACCTACAAATGATATTTTAGTTAAAAGGATTAGTAGTACACATACTTCTGTATTTGTTCAGTTCATGACTACCTCTGATCTTTTCAGCCTTTCATGTCAATTTTGCTCTGCCAAGGATCAGAAAAAGCTTTTTCCTCTGTTCAGATTGCTGCTTACAATTTTTCTGTTTTAATTTTTAGACTCGTCCTTATTTTTTGCCCAAATACTTCCAGCTCCCAAAGCTGGAGAGGCAGAGTTGGAGCAGGGATGGAAGCTCAGGACTGTGGCCAAACCAGGCAGCACAGCCAGACCTGCTCCACACCCACATGGTTTTCACTGTTCCATTTGCAACTGAAATTCCCCAAATGTTTCTTTTTGTGCAGCCTGGCAGTACCGTATGAATTTTAGGACAATAATAATGACAAACATCTGCAAAAATACCCCAAAGCCACAATTAACACAAACAGTAATGTTTTCTTGTTATGGCTGTAGAACCAACTGGGGTGTCTGAGTTTAGTTATCACTCAAGTGATGCTCAAGTCAAGCTGAGCTGGGTAATACCTCAGGCTTTACATGATTCTAACTCATAATTAAGAAAACCAATTTCAGTTTGAAATAGAAGCAGACAATTATCTGATATTTTTCATTCCTCCACAATGAGCACTCACACACTTAGGTGGATTTCCACATAAAATGAAAAAAGAAACACATTTGAGGCAAAGAATCCACCTGTATCAAATGGCATTGACCCTAACAGCAGTCCTAAATGGATTTACTTTCCAAATATTCACCTCTGGAGGATTTAGTTTTCTTTCAGGCATCTTCACTTACACATCTCATAGAAATGACAAAAGTCCCACTGTGCTCCTGGCCAGAAAATGATCTCTTAGATATCTTGACAGTGCTATAAGGTGTATTTGAAAACCTCCTGGCATCAGCAATGCCCTGGTGCCAGTCAGGGTGAAATACCTCATGTCAAGCACAGTGTCACTTAGCAATTGTTCACATGACAGCTCTGTTATAATCTTTTGGAAAAACTAGATATTCTATTAGCAATAAGAAGAGTCTTCCTGGATCACCAGAATTATGTGGACATGATTTATTCTGCTGCTTCAGGGGCACATCCTCATAGAAGTTGGAATTCAAAATTTGCACAGCAAAGACAAGGTTAATTAATCACTCCCCCCCCTCCTGTGCAGTTACTCTAATGCAGCCAAATAGGCAGGAAACTTGAACCTCAGGTTGCTGTGGCATAAAATAGTCACTGCAAATGCATTAACAAGTCAGGTATTTCTAAAATCTGATTCTGAATTATCTTAATAAACTTGTATCTCAGCCTTTAATTTGAGACCAGATGTGGTTAATTATGCAATCAACAAATGACCTGCTGAAGAGGAGCTGTTTTTAATACATGTCCATCATGTATTTGTGACAAAGAACTACTTTTTGTGATTTCAGCTGTGATTTCAATGGGAATTTTGGTTGAATTGGTGATTCTGGGCATCTGAGGTGAACATGAAAATGGCAAACTAAAGAAATACTATGAAAATTAAATTTCATAGAATACCCTGAGTTGAAAGGGACCCACAAGGATCATCAAAATCCAAGTCCTGGCCCTGCACAGGAAGCCCCAAGATATTACCAGAAAAGCACTGAATGATGCAAAATTGAAGAGTATGAGCTTGTGCCTGAAAAGATCCCATGGTAATACACACTAATATTTCCTTTAGAGATAATACAGCTACAAGTGCGTGTTCAGTTTTACACCTCCATTTTAAATAGCTCTGTCTTCATGTAACCACTGTTAAATATGGAAAGTGTCCTTTGGGTTCATCTGTAAAATATTTATTTTTTTTAAACTGAGTTAAAACGTGGAGGGTGATGGAGAAATTTCATGAGAGACAAAACACTTTGTTTCTAAAAAAAATATATCTAGGGAATTCATCAAATGAAGGTACAAGAAGGACAACAGGGTTACAGAGGGCAGGTATAAGTAGAACTATTATGTTGGTTCAACATTAGTTATTTTCTCCTCTCAGTCTGGGGAACTGTTCTGCAAGGATCAGTTTTCCTAAGTTGGTCTAATACTTACAGCAATCCCTCCACAACAGAATTTTTTATAGTCAGTAGAGTCTTCTATGACAGCTGTTTAATGTAAAATTACTACAAAATTACCACAAGTCTTCCTTGCCAAGTGTTAGGAAACAGATAACAAATCTGGTATGCCCTTTAAAATAACACACTTCAGGAAACTAGGGACATCTTTCTTCTTTTTAGGAAAATTTTTATGTTGCCTCATACTTCCCTCAAACTCTCCTTTACTGCTTCCTTCTCATGGCTCTCTAAGCAAACAATTATGGCCTTTTTCAAAGCAATTTATTTCTTTTGTTTTCTAAGTCTCTGCAATTTGAAAATGGCCAATTTGACAATAAGAAAAGTGATGGGAGTGCACAGGGCACTTTAAATTCCTTACTGTTGTTTGTGACTCCATCTCCAGTACAGATCCTGTCATTGATCTGCATGTGCTGAAGTTCCTCTGGAAATCAATGGAGACTGCTACAGGAAAAACAAAATCAAAGGCAGGAAACTGCCTCCTAATGAACAGACCTGAAGTCTGTCACAACTCCCATTAGCAGAACAGACTCCACGGAGAGCTACTGACACAAAGCTTGGTGCCAGTCAGGATTAGGTTGGGAATTTGGTCATTTAAACTGTTGTCACAGACCAAAATTTGGCGCCTTTTTTTCACAGTTCTCCTCCCAGAACATCAAATGTAGCCTTGTTGGTTTGCCCTCCTTTCCCAAACATACTGTTAGACTTCCTCAGTCTTGTTCTTAACATTCCTGGCTGAGCTGAGGAATGAGGAACAGCAATCAGGTGTGGAAAAGCACCATCACTAACAAGAAGGACCATCTAGGCAGACAAAAGGAAGTTTTCAAACTCCCAGGAAGAGAGAATAAACCCATTAATCTTGTTCCTGCTTCATGTTACTCCACCACACCGCCTTGCTCATAATTAAGAACTATTTAAACAATGTATGCTGATCTAAACAATATCTATGATCTAAAGGATTATGAAACAGAGTTTTGCTGGTTTTCCAGCTCTAATATGAAATCTAGCAGTGCCATAAAATAAAACTACCAACAGAAAATAAATCTAAACAATTCTAAAACTATCATTTTTTTTGCACTTAATACATTAAAATACTGCTTCAAAAATAAGAGTTCTACATACATTCAGAATCTTCAAAATGCAAATTTTCAATTTTTAACAGATCCATGATTTTAAATTCTTCAAATAATAAAGCAATGCTGTTACAAAGTATAAAATCACACTCAGACTGTGTCTTATTAGGCCAACAACACTGTGAAATACGAGAAGACATTGGGAGATGTGTTGATAGCAGTGACTCCTAGTGGAGTACAGGAAACTCCACTAGAAAAAAGATAACCTGGATTTATATCAGAACAAGGAAAACTAAACAGATACATATGAAGGAGGAACATTTTTAATACAGTGGTGCAAAGAAATCATGGCCACTTGATAATCCCACAAGATGTGAAGTGTTCAGAGAACGTATGAAATATTATGCATGCATTTTCACCAGGTTTGCATTAGTTCACAGCCCTTGAATGAAATCTTGGCAAAACTGAAGGCTGCAATTCACCAGTGAGTTGGAAAAAACCAGGAATCCGTTCTGTGTGTAAAAACAACATTAAAAAAAGAATTTTGTGTTTCTACTTGTATGTTTATTTGTTACTACCTTTATTGGTTTTCTTTGAGAAAGAAGTGCTACAATAATCTCTTCAATAATTATAAACTTTGTAAAGGGTAACAGAATTCAGAGTGTTTGAGCTGGCACTGCTCCGGCATCTACTTCCAAAAGGGCACGTTTACCATCCCATTTCCCATGCCAGAGGGTACAGTGGCATGAATAGCCACTTATGTAAATAATAGAGAATGTTGGAGAATTCAGTGTGGTAATGATCCTTCTGAAACATATTGTTCAACAGAATTAAATATTCAGAACAATTCGAATCTCTAAGTTCTAGCTGTGATTCTTAGTAGTTTTGTACACTGATTTTGTATTTTTGGGGTTTGCTTTGTGCAAGATTAAATTAAAAAAGTATAAATAGAATACAAAGATTTCCTAGAAGCATTATATTAATGAGACTTTCAGCTTTGCTCTATGTTTTCATATTCTGTGTAACTTGCAGAAATGGAGAGATGGCATCTAGTGAAAGAAAAAGTCTTAAGGAAATCTGTATATCCCTTATGGAATGAAACATGAAGTAATTGCATTGAAAATATAGTCTGATCTTGCAGACATTCCATTTCCCCAGCAAAACTTCCAAATAATTGGCTTTCATGTAAGTGAAAACCAGAAGGGCTCGGAAATTAAAGTTCACCCAGCCAGTTTGGAAACTGGATTTTATGAGAAAATTCACCACAGATTATCCAATTCCATTTCTGTTTTGTAGGTGAAAGCAAAAAATTGGCACTGATCAAATCCCATAACTTTATAATGCACATAAAAATGTATCAGGTATAACTGTGCCTAGAAATATTTGCAATCATGGGAAACCAGAATCCTTTAATCCAAAGACTTCTTATCTGGCAAATGTAAAGAAACTTTGTCTCCATTAACATAATTCCTCCTTTTTGTCCTTTGAACATCATCAGATCCTTCCATGAGTATTTTAGTTTTAATTCTAGATCGTGGCTATGTGGATGCTCCAGAAATTTCCAATGGACATGCCATGTAACGCCACATCCCTTACACTACAACCAGTTGCTAAAGATAATTATCTCATCTTACAATTTCTAAAGTACTAATTCCATAAAGAAAGCAAAATGCTCTGAGGGAAGGGGTGGCTGAGTGGTTGGAGCAAAAAACCATCGAGTTCTTTCCTGCTCCTCAGTGATGTAGCAGCTGGATCTCACACTGCCTTCAGGATTAAAAAGAACCTCAGTCATTAGCAGGAATATGGGATACTTTTTTTTTGTATGTGTCATTTCTCCCCACACAACATGTTTGATTCAAAACTAATTTAAACTCCACTACTGCAGTAGAAAAGCAAGGAGAAAAATCCAAGGTATAGACCAGTAACAGTCTGTGTATTCCTTCCCGTGTGGGAGAAGTCAAACCCTCTTTCCTCATCACATGGCCCTGATCCTGCCTGGAAGAACAGGAACAGAGATTCTGCTTCTCAGAATAATAGTTAAATCCACTTTTTTTTTTGATTGTGGCAAAGAGCGAGTGCACTCAGTGAGAGCTGAGTTAGAAAGTTCTGAGTACTTACAATACTCTTTCCAGGGAGCAAAGACATGATCATCCTCTGGCTCTGCAGTCTCCTGCTTACTTCCCAGGGTTTTTTTGTGTTTTGTTTGTTTGTTTGTTTGGTTTGTTTTGTTTTTTTTTATTCCCTGATAGGAATGCAGCCACGTAACAGCAACAGCAGATACTTAGCAGTTTAGCTGTACCCACATGGTAGAGGACTGTTTCCAGGGAAAAGTTGCTTATTGATCCAAAAGTATTTGTTATGACTCTGCTGTGCACACAGATAAGGGTGAGCTTTAGTGGTGGGATTTATACAGATAATTGATGGATATGCCTGCAATGGATGTGAGCATGTCATTTAACCCTCAAAAAATAGAATCATTAAAAATGAAAAACAAAATATTTTTGACACTTCTCCAAGACTTAAATAAGCTCATAACAAACTAAGTACTCAAGGGACAGGAAGTTTTTTAAAAAATGGCACATTTATTATCATAGAAACACAGAATGTTTGGGTTGGAAAGGACCTTAAGAAACATCTCATTCTATCCCTTGCCATGGGCAGGGACACCTCCCACTATCCCAGGTGGCTCCAACCTGGCCTTGGACACTTCCAGGGATGGGGCAGCCACAGCTTCTCTGGGCACCCTGTGCCAGGGCCTGCCCACCCTCACAGGGAACAATTTCTTCCCAATATTTAATGTGAACCTACTGTCCATCAGTGTGAAGTCATTTCCCCTTGTCTTGTCACTCCAGTTACTGATGAAAAGTCACTCTCTGGCTTCTGTAGCACCTTCAGATGTTGGAAGGGGCTGTGAAGCCTCCACATCATCTTCTCTTCTCCAGGCTGAACAATCCCAGCTCTCCCAGCCTTTCCTCCCAGCAGAGCTGCTCCATCTCTCTGATCACCTTGGTTCCTCCTCTGGACTCTCTCCAGCAGCTCCATGTCCTTCCTGTGCTGTTCCCCAGGGCTGGAGCAGCTCTGCAGGTGGGGTCTCACCTGAGGGGGCAGAGGGGCAGAATCCTCTCCCTGAGCTTGCTGGTCACAGTGCTTTTCATGCCCTGCTCTATAAAGGATCAGTAAGAGAGTCAAAGCTGTCTTCACAAAGCAAAGACTGTCTGAAAAATAAGCTAAACAATGAGGAAACTTGATTTGAAGAAAAAATTGAATACTTAGCACATTATCTTAGCTGATTAATTTAAATTCTTGCCAGGAATCAAGAACAAGCACAAGAGGAACGGGCAGGAACTGATGCCCAGCAAGTTGCCCCTGGGCAGGAGGAAGAACTTCTTGGCTGGGCAGTGACCCAGCCCTGAGCAGATCGAACAGGGAGGGGGGAGTCCCCCTGCCTGGGGATATTCCAGACCCTCTGGACACAGCCCTGTGCCCTGTGCTCTGGGATGGCCCTGCTGGGACCAGATGAGCCCCTGTGGGCCCTTCCAAGATGAACCAGTCTGTGATATGTGGCTTATCTACCCACAGGGAATAGGGGGTGCAGAACAAAAATCCCAGCTGAGAAAAAAATATTTTTCAATACTTTCTGACCCTTGAGCTGCTGAAGGGGAAAAATGAACAAAACAATTGGATGCACTGCCTACTTTTCTTGTATGAAATTCTGTTAGAAATTCAGTTATGGCAATTCTACAACAAAATTTATCCACTTTCCTCTCTTCAAATTTGCCTTAGTATTATCTGGTTGTAAGGGAAAGAAGAGTCCTGTAAGAAAAATTAAAGTGAACTATTTATGCCCCAAAATTTATGGACATATCATTTATATTGAGCTTACTTAACTTTCCCCTTTAGAGCTTTGCTTCTCCACAATTTTATATATATTCCTCTACAAGGGTATATTATTATATAAAATAATATAAAAATATGCATTTTATAAAAGAAATAAAAACCAAGCCACCAAGGCTGAAATATCTGACAAACACAGGAGTGACTCTTTTAGCAGCACCATCCTTTTGCACCCTGTAGTATTTCTATTTGCATATTAATGAAGTTGAAGGTCAGATGCCACTAATTACAACCTATCCACTCTGTCCAACATCCCACCACTGAATACTCAGGAGTGGACCTCTTAATGCCATTATGCAAATGATACTTAAGTACAGAAATAAATTCAAAATAGTGGCATCTAAAGCAGCACATTAGCAGGAGGTAAATTAATAAATATATTCAAGAAATTGAAATTAAAATTTATTATTCAACACTAGATTAATCACTGCTAAATGATAGGAAAAAAAATATTTCTTTCCCACTGGTGTAGCGGAATAAACTATCCAGTGCCTTGACAAGATTTATTATCCAATATTTCTAAAAGGATTCCAGCATGAGTCTGATAGAGAATATGTTGAAGTAAATAATAACTATCCTGATCAGTATAGAAGTGAAGAACTGATTGCAAATTATTTAAAAAGATATTGAACTGATGTAAAAAACCCCCAACAAGGCATCCAAAAAAGCAAACCTTCCCTCCTGCCCCCTCCAAAAAAACAAAACAAAACAAAACAAAACAAACAAAAAAAAAGAAACCACAACATCTCACATTATAACAGCTTGGTACTTGACACTACATATAATATGATTTCTATAGATGGCTATTTCAAACAAGTAGTTCTAAATATTCACTTATTAACAATAAGTAAATAGCTGCTTACCACTAAAAATTGTGTTTCATATGTAACTCCATGTCATCAAAAAACCGTGATTATTAGTTCTCCAGTGTAAAGTGTGAAAATAAATTGACCATTTAGTCTAACATCCCCTTTCTATGTAAAAATGAAAGAGTAAACAACTGCACAAATTGAAAGAGAAGATCCTATATTTAAAATATCCCTGGAAATAATTGGATTCAGACAATTCAGCATTTACAGACACTTACTGAAAAGGAGAAAGGAGGGAATAAAATTGTTTTGTCTATTGAGGGACAGCAATGACAAATATAAAGCTTCCAAAGATTTCTGTGAAACAACACCTGAAGTCATGGAAGAGGTTTTCACCCTGAATAAAGGGGTAGAGATGCAAGGAAGAAAATGGGTGAGCATTTTCAGGTCAACATAATATGTTTATTCTGTAGCAAAACCCACAAAAGGAATTCTAGTTATATTCAGGGTAGCAAAATAGAAAAGGATGGAAGGTGTCTGTGCTGCTGGTTTCAATCACACAGGAAGAGAAAAAACAGTTGTACCTGACACACACACAAAAAAAAAAATAAAAGAAGCAAGAGAGGTTGAGTAGATCATGGAGGGAGAAAATACTGATATTGCAAAGTCGTAATTGGGTAAAGCACTCAGGGACCATAGATTGTCATAAGAAAAACAAGTGCGATATGACATAACAATGCAAGGAGTCAGGGCACAGAACAAAATTTCGAGCACTTATTCTACAACAGATCCATCTGGCTTTGGCCCTTTTCCTCAGTGTGAAATACAAAGGATAAAAAAGGCAAAAAATATGTATATGGCAGATACAAAACAACTCTAAGTCAAGGCAGCAGAAGCATCCAGTCCATTTACATAAATTTAAGTTCAAATTAGGTAATTGTGCAAGAACTTTATTAT
Source organism: Serilophus lunatus (assembly GCA_013399895.1). Taxonomy (NCBI): domain Eukaryota; kingdom Metazoa; phylum Chordata; class Aves; order Passeriformes; family Eurylaimidae; genus Serilophus; species Serilophus lunatus. Next base: position 1,351,819 of record VXBA01001096.1, on the reverse strand, counting down.
GCTATGAAAAATTAATGTTTAAATTTTCCTCCTTTTCCAATGCCTTTCACATGAAACTTTGCTTCATTCTCTTGCACCAAGACTTTCTTCTTTGTTTGCTGGTAAATAAGTGCTCACCTTGAAAATTATAGAATTCCTCTGCAGAACAGAAATCAAATAGCGTGGCAAGAACAAATGTATGGACTGAATGGTAGGTGGGGAAATATCACTACAGTTTGAATCCACAATATATCAAACTATTTTGAACTCTAGTTTTGAAACAAAGGGAAAGACAAACCCTACAGGAAAAGCCTGAGACAATACAGGAATGCTCTCAGCATCTTGATAATTGTCAAGGCAGATCATCAGTATTCCTGGGGGATAAATTTCTCCCAGAGTAAAAATCTGTCACAGTTCTATCCAAAATGGAGAAGGGCACACAGTGCTATGTAAATCTTTGTTTAGAAGGGTGGGAAACAAAGCAGATTCTTTTAGAGTATCCTTCAGAGGATGGTGAAACAAGAAATCATGATCTCTGAATTCTGGGACCAGAACCCAAGCAGCTCTTTGTCTCTTCCTCAAAAATACTTTATCAACAAGGAAAAAATTTCGCCTTGAAACTTGAGTTCTCTCTACATTATTTTAGGTACTCAATAGTTTAGTCTATACTGTCTTTGTCCATTTCCAGTTGGATACTTTAGTCCTACACCCATTCTGTTATTTTATCAGTCCTTTTGGATGAAGGACTCAGCAGGAGTGCTTAGGAGCTAACTACAGTTTATACACTCCTTCCCTACTATGTTTGATTTTCTGTGTCCTGCAAACCCTTCTAAAATAACAAAATTAATCCTTGCTTTGATTTTGTCTTTTCTTCGGATGCAAGACAACAGGAAAAGTGCAGTTGATGTAATTCCCTCCATAACAGCCAAGGAAAAAAGTGAAAAAATTATTTCTACAGACTTTGTTTTCATAAGGTTGTGGTACTAGACTCACTTCAATAGCTGTTATTTTGTTATCAGACTAGCAGAACTAAGTAAAAAAAAGTGTTTAATTAACAAGTATGAATCAATACTTTAGGATAACTTAAACACTGATAATTTAGAGGATTTAAAATAACGAGCAAAAATAAAAACACAAAGTTATAAACGAGAGCAAAAAAAGGACAGTATTACAGTCTTCTGTCTTTCATCTAATTTCATCTGGTTTCAATCTTAGAGGTTTTCATTGCAGTAATACATTAGGTCGTGCATGATGGTTATAAAAATCTGTCAAAGAAAAGATTTCCACTTCTGGAGTAAGATAACTGAAAAATAAAACACTCATACTATTACTTCTGTAAATATTATAATCAGTCAAAATTAATACCTTTATCATTTGTTCTTCTACTGTAAATTCCCATCTGTCATTTAATAAGAATAAAAGGCAACTCTTGTGAGGAGCTGAGCAAGAGGTTCATTACCAAAACCTTTCAGTAGTGAATTTTACCTGCACACAGTCCATTTCAGGTTTTGCTTTGGAACAATAATGCTTGTTGAGCTCTGAAACCTCCCCTGCAGCACACACACATTTACCTGTACTAAAATGAACAACAATAAATTGTTAACACAGTTTGTCTTTTCTGACAGAACAGATTAACATTAGCAAAAGTCACCTTTGCTGTATAAGGTGTAAGAGTCTCTCAAAGCTTTCACATGGGCTGCAGAATGTTGGCTTGGATTCCTTCAGCTATTCCTTCCCCATGTTTTTGTACAAGTTTCCCACAATCAAAAGGCTGATTCTACTTTAAAGCCTCCAGGAGGGAAAATCTTGTCAATATTTGTAGGTCATCTGTGGCATATGATGAATGGTCATGTGCAATTAATTAAAGATTCCCTTTTTTTGTAACTTCTGTAGTTATGTTTTAGAACCATCAATGGCCCTTAACATCTCAAAAAACCTCTTTAATTCTTATGTTGGGACAGAGAAATCCCAGTGCCTGAAGGACCTGACAAGAAAGTTGGAGAGAGACTATTTCCAAGGGCCTGGGATGACAGAACAAGGGGGAATGGCTTCACACTGACAGAGGGCAGAGATAGGTGGGATATAGGGAAGAAAATTCTTGCCTGTGAGGGTGGGGAGGCCCTGGCACAGGGTGCCCAGAGAAGCTGTGGCTGCCCCATCCCTGGGACTGTCCAAGGCCAGGTTGGGGCAACCTGGGATAGTGGGAGGTGTCCCTGCCCATGGCAGGGGGTGGAATGAGATGATCCTTAAGGTCCCTTTCAACCCAAACCATTCTGGGATTCTATGAAAGTCCATCAGGTCCCTCCTCAATGCAAGACCAAGGTAGACCAAAGTATATTTATATATTTGGAACTACAAATTTACTGTTCTAATCCAAATCTGACAAGTGCAGACCTAAAGAGTTACATATCCAAACATGAGACCTGCTTCACATTTCATTTAATTTTTTTGCCAGCCAAACTCCTCTACTTTACCACCTTCACACCTTTGTTAATCAATTGATCAATCAATCGATTGATCAATCAATCAATCAATCACACTCTTCTGTCAGTGCCAGTGTAGCTCACACATACACACATTTCAGAAGTTCCTCAATGACTTCTCTCATTAACCAAGAATGTTTTAGTAAAGTCTTTTTTTTGTTTTTTCATTTTTTTTAAAATAATCCATTTTCACTGTATCCAAACTAGAAAAATAAAAAGTTTAGTAGGAAATAGGAAGTAGCTGGAACCTTGTGTAGTATGCTGGTCTTAGAAGGCAAAGTCACTGTTCTGAGCCTCAAAACAATAAGTAGCTTAATACCTAACAGGAATGTACTAGAATATCTACTTTCTAAAACTAATCCACTGACATGCAATTCATTAATTATCTCCACTTTATCTTTTCATACACTATAATTGACTGCAGATGGAAAGAACTTGTACTTGCGAGCTGGTTATTCCAGCTCCACTAGCTGCTGCCACTGACAATCACAGAATTACTGAGGTTGGAAAAGCCCTCCAGGACCATCAAATCCAAGCTGTGCCCCATCCCCACCTTGTCCTCCAGCCCAGAGCACTGAGTGCCATGGCCAGTCCTTCCCTGGACACCTCCAGGGATGGGGACTCCAAACCTCCCTGGGCAGCCCCTGCCAAGGCCTGACAGCCCTTTCTGCTGTTAATGTTCAGAGTTTAAAGGTACAACCATAATCTCTGTTTTTCTCAGTAATTTTAGCAAAACACAATATTATTTCAAAGCACAGTTGAAGTAATTCAAAATAAATTTCTACACATCAGCTGGAAGCAGTCTGGTTTCAGAAAGCTTAGTAAGTACTTTTATTTTGTGGTAATAAGCAGAAATGTGAGCCTTGGGGGCTTAACACTAAAAAAAAAACCAAAAAAAAACAAAAAAAAAAGAAGAAAATTTCCTTGTGTATAACGGGATCATTTTAAGCCACACAGTGATGGCCTAAAGTGAGTAACACCGTGTAAAGATCTCATTGTGTAACAAAATCAAAGATATTGATGATTTGAACTGTGAGAGCACTAAAAGACCAAGCTCCCTTGAGGAACACACAACAAATTCTACAACTACCTGTCACCGAACCAGCTTTGCTACTATTTCCCTGTTCCTCTGAAATTGTTTACACAACATTTAAGATTGCCACACTTAATAACAAGGCTAAAAAGCATCTTCCAACAATATGCAACAATGTCAGATGTAATTTAGCACTAGAAGCTACACGCAGCTAAAAGTAACCTTTCCTTTAATTTTAAAGTTCACTTGACTTTACACTTTCTGTTACAGTAGCTCAGAGTAAGTTGTAGGTCACATTATAGATGTGCTTCTTTGTATTAAATTGCCACCATGTCACTTCACCATCAAAAGCAGGACTTGCCTAAACAGGATAAAGTACTATGATAATTAGACAATAATCTTCCTTAATTCTATTTTATAGTTTGTGATGTTGCTGAAATAATAAGTGGCACTCAGAGTCATTAGAGAATTCATTTCTTTCATCCACAATGTCAAAGACCACACTAAAAATCTTGTTGTTTGAACCATAAACACTTCTAACATCCCCGTTCATGCCCAGGATTATACTTTTCCTTTTCAGATATCAATGGATGAAAGATAAAATCGTTTCTTCCTCGCTAAAATGAGCAACTTAACAATGGGTGAACAGATAACAATGTTTCTTAATATAATTTGGCTTAATCATAATGAGGCATAAAACCCTAAAATGGTTTGGACTGTAAGAGACCTTAAAGATCATCTCATTCCACCCCCTGCCATGGGCAGGGACACCTCCCAGTAGACCAGATTTTGCCCCATTGTTACTCAAAATACTATTAAATACTATGAAATTTTATCTCAGCAATCAGGACAAGAAATTTCTTGCAGTGTAGGTTCCTAATCAGATATTTATTGTAAAATTTAAATCATTGTCCTTTGCATTTGAAATTCAGCAGAGGAATGAAGGGATTTCTACATCAACTTGCTTTTACCTAATTGAAGAAGTTGATTACGTTTCTTTAAACCTAATTAATTGTACTGACAGAAGTTCATAAAGGCACCAAGGACAATGTGAGTGCAGACTTTTCAAAATCCTGAGCCGTAGCTGAAACGGCGGCTCTTGCTACTCATCTTGAAAGTTGTAAGTGCAAGAAAAAAGTGAAGTTTCTTGTTTCCTCAACAAGACAACACTCAGTGCCAAAATACTGAGAATCATAACACAGATTTTTT
>VXBA01001096.1:1284413-1347077 GCA_013399895.1 Serilophus lunatus | reverse complement strand
TTTTTTTTTTTTTTTGTATGTGAAGGAATTAACTAGCCTGGTCATCTGAATAAAAGAGACATAAAATATAATTTATGTGAGTGATTCACTAGTAAGAGTTTTGTTTAAGCCCAGGAGGTCGGCAGCCTTCTTGTGCTCTGAAGGTGAAATGCTCCCGTGTTATGTAATAAGCCTTCATAGCACCAAAGAGAAAATGTATTTGAAACAAAAAAATTACTTTCTATTGCATGCTACTGTATAGGGGAGTAAGGGGAAATCCAATCTCAAGACAATTTTCTGAAACTAGAAAGAAAACAATACAATTGCTAAGAAAGCAATCAGACATATTTTTTTATGCTACCTGTCTTGATTTTTAATAGCAATAGCTCTATCTCTCAAGACACAATTTGATACCAAATATAATTTATTTTTTCCTGAGTTCAAAAAACATAAATGGTTTCTTTTAGAATGTAAAACAAAACAAAAATAAAAAAATAAAAAAATGTCATTTACATTAAAGATATGCAAAGAAGAAAATACCCACATGTATTGAAATAGTAAAATCTATTTTCTCTTTTCCCTGCATGCAAAATGGAGAATGATAATCTCTCTAAGGAGACTGTATTTATTAAGTTATAGAAATCTTTAGTCTACTCGAAATTATAGAAATACTGGGTTTAAGATTTGTTTTACACCTTCCTTGAAGAAAACCATTTATCATGGAATAAAATATGCTGAGTTAGAAGGGACTCCCAAGGACCATCCAGTCCAACCCCTGGCCCTGCACAGGCCCATCCCCAAGAGTCCCCCCTGTCCCCAGAGGATCATCCCACCCCTCCTGCAGCTCTGGCAGCCTTGGGGCTGTGCCCACTGCCCTGGGGAGCCTGGGCAGTGCCCAACCCCCCTCTGGGCAAAGGAGAGCCTTGGCCTGAGATCCCCCCTGCCCCTGCCCTGACACAGCTCCAGCCCATTCCCTGGGCTCCTGGCCCTGGGCCCCACAGAGCAGTGATTGGAGCTGCCCCTCGAGAGGAAGCTGTAGCTTAGATGAGGTTACATGCTATTTTATATTTTTCCTACCCTATTAACATGAAAGCTAAAATTACTTGAGATCACGGGTCACATTGAAAAGCATCAGACAGCCAAAGAAATGTGACTGATATTGCTTCACACTAATGCCCATCTCACTTGACTGTGTAAATCACTAGTAACTGGCATTTCTGGAGAAGAATATTCAATTTACAAGTTAGAGAAGTCTGAATTCTATTTTGATCTATGACCCTGAGAAAAGAATGACCTGCAGTTAGGTCATTCAAAGTTTTAGTTTCTAACTGTTGAATTTTCCTTTCATTTCCACAAAACAATTTTTATCTATTGTGTCTTAATGGCTTTTGTTATACCATACAACACCAACTGAAATAGTAAACAGTCTGGAAATAGTAATAGGTATTTATTGCAGAAAAGCATTTTCATTGGTAGTCTAAATTTAATACGTATTTTTACTTCAGTAAGATGACAGACCTTAATGTTATGTCATACGACACATGCAAAAATGTAATAATTAAACCCCTGACATTTTATAATTGTGCTTAAAAGGAATAAAACCTTACTTATTGACACTCTGATTTATTAACTGCTAAATACACGTTTCTCATGATGTATATTTTTCTAAATATTTTAATTACAAAATAGAAATTTTAAATGTTTCAGTACCATATCTTACACAAAGTCTCTGCATGATGCCATCAGACTCCCTGGTTTTAGTTTCTATTCACATGTGATACTCAGCAAGATATTTCTTCCCTGAAAACTAAAGTTTCCCATCCATCTTTGTCTTTTGCCTGTACCACTCAGTCCCTCCCAATCCATTGTTCATGGACTGAAAGTGTCTCAGAAAAACACAAATGCAGAGGTTGCATCTCTGCTGCCAGAAGTGACACAGGCAAAGATGAATTTTTATGTGATTTGATCGGGGTATTTTGGTGGACTGCTGCACAACTTAGACTGCAGGTCGTTTATTTTCACACATGAGCATTGGTCCATTTGTGCTCCCAAAAATCCTTTTCAGGAGGAAGAGGACTAAGCCCTCAACTTAGCAAAGTTCTAATAACAAATTAATATGAAAACATAGACAGTCACTATTATTAAATTAGCACGTGTGGGGAGTGTAACAGCTCTTCTAAGTCATGGAGTCACTATAGCGATCACCAATTTAATTAATGGAGCCAAAAGCATAAGCAGGTATTTGCTCTCAGTGACAGATCCCATGGTGGGCACACACTGCTGAGACTCCTCTTTACACCAGACTGGCACCTTCATACAAGGTAAGCAAAGATGCTGCCAAAGTAGCAAATGACTTTTGAGCAAACACAAGAAGCACTCAACTCCTGATTTCCAGGTGACCAAATTTATTAGAAATGTAGATTGAAGCCTTCTCGAACCTCGAGTAACCCAAGAAATATCTTCCAATCCGTGCAAGTCAGGCATTCACGTGCCTTGAGATGTGGAGGTCAATGTTGCTTTCAGCATCTCTTCTTTTTGTACATTATTTTATAAACAAAACATGAAAGTCTAATTCTGCTCAGACTGTGTCAGATAAACCTGTTTGACATTGTTTGCTTTCTAGAAATGTGATTACAGTTTTTATCAGCAAAATAAAGCTCTGTGGGAAATCTATTTTTCCTGGTCTGTAGTGGCTATGGAGTGAAGGGAAGCACTCTGAGTACAAAAGAAAAGTGGAAATTATGCAGACAGCATGACAGGAGAAGAATGAGGAAGAAGTGCAGAGCAAGTTTATAATACATGTGTAAAAACGTGCCAACAAACATCACTGATGATGTAAAAAACTAATCACCAGCCTCTGCTGTCTCACACTGAGATTTGCAAAGCTGGAATCCACCAATTTCAGTGCTAATTCTCATGTTCCCTGTCCATTCACCTTAGAGAGGTAGTGGGCTATCAGGTCTAGAAGTGAGAAATAAATCTTGCAGTTTTAACCAATTTATAGGCAGTTATTTTATTTACTCTCCACGAGAAAACTTTTCTTGTAAGATTTTTTGTCTCCACTATCCCAAGTGACTCCAGCCTGCCCTTGGACACTTCCAGGGATGGGGCAGCCACAGCTTCTCTGGGCACCCTGTGCCAGGGCCTCCCCACCTTCACAGGCAAGAATTTCTTCCCAATATCCCATCTAAATCTTCTCTCTGTCGGAGGTTTCAGGGCCTGATATTCAACCCTTTCATAATTTAGAGTCTATCAGAGCTGCTGCCTCCATACTGTCGATGGTACATTTTGACTTAATCTTCCCTTTATTAAGAGGAAAAAAAAAAAAAAAGACAGTTTAAAACCCAGAGAGGGTATAAGCTATTTTATTTCTAATGTGGTTTTATAGCTCCAGTTTGTGTTCTTCAGTCCCTGACATTTTGCAAGTCATATGGTGTGTTACCTCAGGGAAAGTAAATCAACTGCTCTCCTGCAGTGCAAGCTTCCTAATGCATGAAATAAAAAAAGTGCTTTGTTTGAGAACAAAGTACTGTACAGTTGTTATGGCAACTGGATTTTAAAAGGAAATGTATATTTTCAAGGGGCATCTGCTTAATTCCAAAACAAATTCTTCACCCCAGCTCACCTCGAAGGATTGGGTTTAAATCAGTCTCCTGCAAGATGCAGGGACTTCCAGCTGAGAAGATCAGCACAGCTCCCACTGGCTCAATGAAAAGGGTGATCCCTGTATTTCAGCTGGAAGAGTTAGTGTTTATGAGCTCCAAGAGTCTTCATTTGGGTCTCAGTTATGTAACATAAAGGGTCAATACAGTGCAGGCCTGGCTGAGGCAGTGGCAGCACAGGGCTGGAATATTTAATAGTGCTTGGCAGAAACAGAGAATCCTCTCTGCTTCCTGGACAGACAGACAAGAACAAGCTCCAAGGCAGGTATAAAGCCCAGTACAAATAAGGAAAAAGCATAAATAGAAATCCATCTGGCATGTATATGTGTGTGTGACAGGGGCTGGAAATTACAATGCTCCTCATGGTTGTCACTGTGCTGTCAGTCTGTCAAAGGAGTTTTAATATGAATAGGAATTGAAGTTCTTCATATTTTTAGATAGGTCTGTAGTACTTGAACCATCCATAATAGTCAACACTGACTTGCAGTGGTTTTCCCTGTGTGTAGGTTGATGAATTTTCAACAGTATTATATAGACGAAGGTTTGGGGATTTTTTTTTCAGAAACATGCAGCACTTGCATATGCAAAATGCATATACTCAGAGACAAAATTACAAATGAAATTACTCATCTGAGTGAAAAACTGTGCCAGGACTAATGGCTTTGTATGGAAATAATGTCATTAGTCAAGCAACAAAATATTCATCCAATGACTCAGAAATACAGCTAAAGATTCAGGCAAGATTCTCAAACTTAGAGATGCACTAAGTAGTTCTTTCAAAGGGACACTTACCATCAAGCACAGATTGGAGTAAAATAAAACAGAGTAGCTGAATATGTCAAGAGTAACGTTATCTTAAATTCAACAATAATTAACAAACTTCTGAAAGCTAAGAAACTATTTTAGTGAACAAGACCCAAAATTACAAATCTACCTGCATCCTGTCAAAAAACAAATGGCTTGAAAAAGATTAAAATACTATACAGCAATCAGAAGTAGAAAAACTAAGCCTGGAATCAAGCAGAGCAATGAGTTTAAAATATGAAACCTTTGATGATGCATCACATTGTTGCTGCTGAAACTACAGATGCTTCTCACCTGGCGGTGTAAGTGCAAAACTTGTGGTTTGCATCCAAAAATCTGAGTCTTATCAAACATAAAGTACTCAACTATGGCAAAGCATTGGTATTTGTACTGGTAAAAATAATAGAGAAACAGGAGTAAGCCCAGTAGAAGGCATTACTTATGTGGCTGCTCCATGCCCTTTTCCTTTTCACTTCTGTGCTTTTAAAGATGGGCATCAGAAATGGCTGTTTGTACATGTAAACAATGTGCTTCTTTCAAAAACTCTAAATTATAGGTAGTTTATAAATCCCTGCACCTGCACTGAACCAGGCCAGATTTCTACGAGGAGGAATTGTATGTTCACAGATGCATCTTAACATTAAAGTCCATTTCATTTACATGACCCTGGAGCCTTGTCCAGACAAGCTCACTTGGGCTTTACCCAGATGGTGGCCATTTGCTTGGGCTTCATTTATTGCTATTCCCTGAAGTTAAGGCAGGCAGCCAGCTGGCACAGACTCAGCCTTTTGCTGTGGTTATTACGTGTCTTCATCACTGCCTGGCAAATAAAGGAATGACAGTTATAAATGCGCCAGTGTTTGCATCATTTTCCTGCTTAACCTACTGTGTACAAGCTTGTTTTGGGCCTGAAATTAATATATCTATATATTAATAGACACAGTCATGAAAGAACTGCAGCAAGAGCAGGAAGGAACTGCCCCAAATTAACAGAAGAAAAGTATTGCTCCAGACAAAGCTACAAACTCTTTAAGAAACTAGTGTAGGATAAAAATTAAAATATCAGATAAGGATGACATAAAGAAATAATAAGTTTTTAAGAAGATTCTTGTTGTAACTACATAAGTAGATTAATATGAAGCTCTTCTATTTTCAAATACTCTAGTATTAATAAAAAGATGAATGAAAGCTACAAGCATGAGTTTTTATTTAAGGTGAAATAATCTGTGTGTTTGCACATTTGCAAGAAAAACAGGCAGTGCTGTAACATGAAACTGATACATTCAAAGGTGGAGATTTCTACCAGTGTGCAATTGCAACTGTTTATTCCACCTTCTGTAATATATGACCTATATCCCGAAAGGATTTACATACATACCAAAGATTTATATATACCACACTCATTCAGTGCTATTGTCCCCACACAAGTGTATTCTCTCAGGTATTTTCCCTAAGATAGCACTTGTTATCATATGCAACCCATAGAGCTATGTCCGTATTTAAAATAAATAAATAAATAACAATAAATAACTCCTTCAAAACTCATCTAAAGAAAATGTAAATATTATATTTAGCAAATATAACACAAATCTGGCAGTTTGCAATGCCTTGGTGTGAGGAGTGTCAAGTTAAAATTTATCCAAAGCAGAGCAGGGATGATGAAGTTCCTTGTTTATGATACTAAACAATATGGAATAAATCTGTATTACAGAGGCAGCAGCCAAGGCATATCCAAGAATGCAGCTTTAAAAGAAATACAACCTCTTCTATTCCATCAATGTTAAGGACATCAATAACAAAAATATTTATATTTATACTACCTTTCAAGTAGTTAATATATTAAACCATTAAATTTCACTACTTTTTTCCTAATCTGATAGAGAATAACATACTCATTTTAAAACAAGTTCTGACCTTTTGAAAGTATATAATTTCCTGCCCACAGGAAGAAACCCACAACAGACTTGGAATTTTATGTGAAACTCTAAGTTTTCTAGTTAAAAATTTAGAGTTTATATTCTTTCTTCTCTCTTCCCAGACAACAAGCCCTGTCCATAACTCTACATTATACACAAAACACTTGACTAAACAAGGTCTCCAATCACTTCCATGACACACCAACTCAGAGCCCTCACTCTAAACTTCATCAAGCAGGAGGACAAGGACCTGCCTCATAGAAAACAGTTGCACATCACTCACACAGGGACAAGTACATCACATTCCTGCTAAATTGCACTGGGCACTTACTGGAAATACCTGGAGATTTTTTTAATCAGCAGAGCTGCCCCCTGAAGCAGTTTGTCCCGGGAAGGTGAGGAACTCCCTTCAGCCAGGTATCACAGGCACTGCTTCTCCTCAGCTCCGGCAGAATTGGGAAAGCCTTGGCAAAACAGCTGCCTGATTGGTGTGAAGGTGGGAGCTACAGCCGCTTCCTTCCCTGGCTGCTACTTAAAACAGCTCAGGAAAGGAGGAGGAAAGTTTCCTGCTGTCCTCACTCTGTAGTGGGGGTTTAGTCAGAGCAGCGGTGCCTTCCAGAGCTCTGACTAGAACCTTCTAGAAGGTACAGAGTGAGGGCACATGTGGCACCTCAGCACCTCATCTCGGGAACGCGTATCCAGGCTTTAGGTAAAGGAAGGATGGCTCTGGCCTGGGAGGCTCCGGGGAGCTGCAGCCTGAGGAGGAGCACACCTCGTTATGTCTCTGCTACAGTTTGTTACTGAGGTCTGGGATTTCTTTGGCTTGTTTTTTGTATTGTTTTGGGTTTTTTTTGTTATTGTTTTGTTTTTTAGGAATGGGTGTCTTTTGTGGATAGTTCCAGGGGAAGTCCTGACTGTGGCAGCACCGTGTCCCTGGCAGCACCATGTTCCCTCCCTGGGAGAAACTGCTGTGACACCCCAAGGGCTGCCCTGACCGACCTGGAGATGTACCACAAGTCGAAAAGTTGTGCTTTCAAGTGACCTTACCCTGAGGTTTAGGTGCATGTAAAGATACTCTTTTCAGAGATCCTTCCTGCTGTGTTTTTAGTTGACTGTACATTTTAAAGCTGACTTTATTAGCTGTGTGCTCTGGGCAGGTGTTTAAATTCAGCCTTGTCTGTTCTGAAGTTAGCATTTGTTGCAGATAAAGCTCCTGGTCTGTTCCTGTCAGGGAACTTTTTTTTTTTTTTTTACTTTTATCTCCTGAAGTCATGTTGGTTTCTGTCAAGTTTAGGGACTGTTAAAGTCAAACATATGTTTAAACTCTTCACTGAACCCACGTGCTTTGTCGAATTGCTGATGGATTTTTTAGCACTTTTCACTTGGTCCATGAGTGTAAACACTTATTACCTCTTCATCAGTGATAAAAGCTGCGGTAAAATATTTGTAACGGTTACTGAAAAACATGCTAATTGTGATAATTTCTTGCTCTTGTGCCTATAAATGTGTTTTAAGGATACATGGAAGTGACCAGCTGCAACTTGAGCATGTTGGGAAATGGTGGTAGTTTTATCATGTTTTCTTTTTACATCTATTTAGAAACGCAGAGTTTGTCTCTTTAGCTCCCATGATAGTCACTAAATAGGTAAATTCTTGTACCTGATGAGTTGCAGAGCAATGCGCTTGTTCATATCTCAAACAGTTCCTGTTTCCACATAAAGTTGATTTTCCTTCTCCTATTTTTTTTTCCTGAGTCATCTTGACCCCACCTGTCCCATAAGTGAAGCTTGTTGATAAGAACAAGGACTTGATAGGCTTCTGGTCTATTCTTTGCTGCTAATTCCTCTAGTACTGGTGGATTTTTTTTGTTGGGTTGGTTGATCTTTGGTAATCTTCATTCCTCTTTCTTTCCTTTTCTGGGCTTCTCTTGTAGGGAAAAAATACGTCCTGGTGGATTTATTCCTGGGCTTTCTGCAGTCCTCACCCCACTCTCCTCAGGTTGGTACCTCAAGGAAGGGTGCTTTTTAAATGTTCTAATACATGTGTGTTATAACTTCTTCATTGCTTTTAGAGGAGTATTGCCATTACTGTTTGTGCTCATGTTTATTTCTTGTTGTGAGTTTTCCTAAACTTTTCTTGGTGTTTTTTTAGGCCACAGAACATGGGCCTTCAGCACTAAGTCTGTGACCCTGGAGATTCTGTACAATAAACAAAAAACAGACTTTCAAGAATCTGTTTAAGGGGATTTTCTTAATAGAAAAATTGAACCCGCAAAGTGAAAATCATGAAGCTGTTTTTTAAAAATGCTACATAGAAAAAGCCTTTCTTTCATGGTTTATAACTGTTGTAATTCTAAACTTTTGTTAGTTATGTGGAACTGGAGAAAGCTAATTGGATTTATTTTAGTTCAACAAATTGCACATGGATTGATAATTAGAGTGTGACTTCAGATAATAAATTCAATACATTAGCAGTTTTCCCATGAGCATTATTTTTTGAAGCGTTTGGGCTGCAGAATATACCTTTTCTTAACAAATATTTGCCAATAAGTTCAAGTAAATAATGAAATACTACAGACTAAAAATCACTTACTTTGACTCTGAAGAATTTATTACTTCTGGAGAAGTTATGAAGCATTAATTAAAACATTTATTGCTACAGAAGTACCTTGAAGGCAAAACTTTTTAGAAGCACAATTCATAAAGGACCGTTCTCCTCATTATTGTTTTAAGGATGGGGAACAGTTCTACCCTTTTCATCTGTGTCTGCTGATGACTTGCCTGTGAGGAGGTGGATGTTTGTTTTTCAGGAATATTTCTGTATGTGAACATGTGTCAGTGATGTTGAAACAAACACATCTCATGGATATTTCTGTTTTCCTTGAGCACTTTAGGTTTTTTCTTTCTTTTTCTAGCTTGATAATTTTATCTTTTATGGTTAAGTGTCTGCAGTTTTACTTATGATACCACTGAGCACTTTTGTAACATCAATGAGAGACCCTCATTTATATTTCCACTGACAAGGTAACAACCCCGGAGGAGTCCTTACCATCACATTCCAGGCACTGGAGCTGTTACAGTGTCAATGAAGTGTCTCTCACACTGCTTTTGATGTGGTAACAGCCCCAGAGGAGTCATTTGGTGTCATTCCAAGAGCCCAAGTGGTTGTGATGTCAGTGGAAGTGCCATTTTAATGCCTGGGTATGTAGTTGTGCAAAATTCCATCACTGGGACAAAAAAAGGTATTTATTTGTAATTTATTTTTTTGGCTATTTTGTGCAAGGTTTGAATATAAGCCTCAAAGTAAGGGAAATTCTCCTCGGTCTTGAGAAGCCACAGATTCACAGGATGGTTTGGGTTGGAAGGGACCTTACAGCTCATGCCATTCCACTCCCTGCCATGGGCAGGGATACCTTCCACTGTCCCAGGTTGGTCAGAGCTTCCTCCAACCTTGACTTGAATACCAGTAGTGCTTTAAAACTGAGAAATCAAAGTACTTTTTTTCATTAAAGCAGAATTCTGAAAAGAAATGAGTAGCTCTGGGCTGTTCCTGTGTATAACTTGTAGTAATAGCAACTATTTTGATTTGTTGTGTTGTAACAGATCCTGGTGAGTGTTGCATCAGTTAAAGGAATTCCAAAGAATTCATCTGTATGTCACCTGGACTTCTTTATTTTGTTTATAGGGTTGTTATAATTTATTTAGGACAGCTTTAATCACATACCCACACTTTCTCCCTGTCCTCCTGTACTGTAACTCTTTAACAACTAACTGAATTGTAAAGTTAATTAAAAACTCATCCCAGCAAATATTCACAAATAAATGTATATGGAAGTAAAATAAGTATTGTTAAATTAACTTTTCTTTGCAACAGTCACTGAGGATAGAGGTCCATTTTAAATAAATATACGAAGGGAAATACTGGCTGCACAATAAGGAGTCAATTTAAACATTTAATGCTCATTAGATCATACAGATATTTTCACAATAAAATGCTTGTAGGCTGGTTTCATACAATGAAACGCAGATGGATAATATGCAATTTTTGAAAAAGGAAAATGTAATATTCTTTGACTAGACCTTTAAATGTACTAATTATTATATTTATAATTGTCATTCTCTATGAACGCACTTTATTCCCTACACATGAACACTTGGAAGATATGGTTATTGTCTATATTTTCTTTGTTGCACCTTTCGATAATTTTAATACCCTAATCTTTGGTTAAAATTAATCTTACTATTGAAAGCATAGCCTGACATCACCAAGAATGAAAACACCTTTCTTAGTTTCAATGTTTCAAATGCATTTTTTATGCACTTTGTTAATGCACTACAAGGTTAATTGCTTTTTCTATTCTATTAATGGCAGTGAAATGTGTCTTCTGTGTAGAGAGCAATATACATTCTTCATTGACCATATATTAATGGAGAATAAGAAAGAGTAAGATATCAATGACCCCAAAATTATAGATTTGCTTGTGCAAAACCTAAACCAACCTAGGTCAGGTTGTTTTAGGTGTCAGTAATTCATAAAAAGAAACTTTCTTTTTGGCCTTTCTAGCCCTAGTGTTTTACTTTGCCGGTAAGCCCAGTGCAGGACTTTCTTTTCAGAAATTCTGGAGGAAGGCAAGCTGTGTGTTATTTAATGTATTTCTATTACATAATGCATAAGGGGATATGTAATTAAAAATAGACATAATAATGACATACATTCTGGAATAATGACCTCTCCCTTAGTAGTGAAGCTTTGTTTGCATTTAATAAAACATCATATTTTTTCCTGGCAAACCATCTTTGTATGAAATGCAAAACAGAGCTTCAGAGGGAAGAGCACTATAAATTTTGGTAACTAAGAATTGCTGTTCAACACTTTAGGAAATTCATAGCATTTCTTTACCTCAATTTATTTTCCTTTTTAATTTTATTTGTGTGTGAATGCCTATATGAACAATGGCAGTTTCCTGTCAGTGCTGGAGGGAGTGAGGGTGTTAAATTTTGATCTTTTCTCTCATTATTCCTCTATACCTGCACTAATTGATTAGGTATATTAGGCATTCTAGTTTGTTAGTTGAACTATCACCAGATGAATTTATACTTTCTCTCGTTTTCTTTGTACATCAAGCTTCAGTTACTTTTGTTAGACAGACAGCATACTGCTCTTTTGCCATCTGCTCTCAGAAATCCTGAGGTAGGAATATCTGAATGAAACAACCTTGTTTGTATAGGAAAAACTCACCAACCCTGTGCTATCTCTGAAAGCAAGTCCCTTAGGTCCTGTTCGTGGTTTGCATGAGGTCTTAAGAATATTTTGGGGTTTATTACTACATGTTTGTATCTTTTGCTGAAATACTTGTGATGTATTTTGACAGTGAATAAACCACAGTGATGTTGCAGTCTGCGCACGTGGGCAGCCAGAAGTTACAGTAGGCTGTTGTAAAAATCTTTTAGAAAGAAATGACAAAAATTCTTAAATAGAGAGCAAATTACCATATTTCCTCACAGTTCAACACAGAACTACTTTGAATCCATTCTAATTCAATCATGTAACTTTAGATAGTCAAGAACCTGGGCAGTGGTGGTTGTTTTCTTTACTATCTAAATAATCAACGCTTTTTATAGAAGTATAATTAATATGTACACATATAATGTAATAATCTCTTGACAACACTTGAATGTGCTATTCCTACTAGTGTCTTCATTTTAGTGGAGAGACTGAACTGAATTTATATTTCTGTGCATGTGTAATACCTGCATGTTCTTTCCTTGCCATCAGAGTTCTACCTTAACTTTTGGGACTCCCTTTCTGTAGGAAGGAACAGATACAATCTCAGCTTTCCTTTCACTCTGTCACTTATTACTGTCACTTGTGGAGAGATTTTCAGAACTGCAGCATGAAACCTGGAGTAATGACTAGTACATGTAAGTGTGAAGAAAATGTGGCATATGTCCCTTCTCATAACAGACTAAACTGGACAGTCTTCTCAAAATTGGATCCGTGAATGTGACAAATAGGCCTTAAGTGGAACCAGCTTAACCCCAAAGAGCAGAAGGAGTAGAAGTAATATGAGAAAAAAAGGTCAACTCTTCTCACCATCTTGTAACTGAGGTGTTCAGAAGCCTTTTGGGTTTACTTTGCTGTGGATTAATTCCTCTCAGTGGATCTGGAGCCACACCCTGTTAGTCATTGGACTCATATTTAACCAGGCATGGCAGCAGATTTCTGTCTGCTACAGCTCTCAAAAATGGGAAAAAAACTATTTTCAAAAATATGTCTTGAGGCAGAAAGAAATGGAAAGTGACTGTAAACTGAATCTGAGTGCCTGAACATTAACAGAACACTTCTAAGGGATGGTGTAGGGAAAAGCTGTTCTAGTAAGTAATAAGATAAATGCTTTCATATTGCTTTCTTTAATGACTTTGCTGTGCTACCAATGAGACACCAAACATGACCTCTGACTATTTTTCAGTTTCATTAGGTGGTAGTAGTGTCTGTGGTGTCTTTTTTCCAACATGCGTGGTACTACCATAACTGCCAAGTCCCTCATCCTTTCATGGAGCAAAAGAACATGTGTGGAAGTTGAATCAGTGGTTTCAGTGCTGTTTTGACATGTATAAACCAATTAATGAGGTTTTACATCCACAGTGTTACGTTTCCCTCTTCATCTTGATGACTTCCTGTGGTTCGAACAAAAGAGCTTCGAGTTCTTCTGCAAGTCTTCTCTCTGTGTTTGGTATTTTCCTCTTCTGACAAGTATTTTCAAACCTCTCCTGGTTTAGTTGGGTTGTATTTCGCTGGTACTATTTGCTGAAAGCTCCAGGGGCAGCAAGTACATGTGGTGTTAAACATTTGTTTAGTGCTGATTGAAATCCTAGCAATCGGGTGCAGTTATTTGTTTGGGATGAATTTTGCTCTGGAACACCTTGATATGTAGGAAACAGGAATTTAAAGAGAAATGTGCTGTGGTTCTTTTAAAAAGAAATGAACCTTAGCTTGTGTGGTTTTTAATTTTTGAGGATGTTCAGACTGTGATTAGACAGCCAGTATAAATCTTAAAAATAGACCTTGCAAGATGGGCAAGTGACCAGGAAGTATGTTGTGTGTTGGAAGACCACAAGACTTTCAACAACTTAAATAAAGATATTGTACGAATGTAACCCAAATAATAATAAAAAAAAGGGGCAAAGCAAAAAGTCCTCTTCTTCCCTGCCCCACTTCTTGAATTTTTATCTGCTTTTAAGAATATGTAGAACTTCATTTTGTGGAATATTAGCTCTTTCCTTGAAACCTTGGGAAAGGGAGAGACCTGAATTCACTCTTAACAAGACATGAAATCATTGTCCAAAGTGTACTATCCTGGTAAAGTTCCTCTGGTCACTCCTCACTGGAGCTATTGCAGTTGTCCATTACTTTCACTGCCCTAATTGTCTGCTCAGGTGAGTCTGCCTCCACCTCCCTCCCTCATCATCACATGTTGTCTCTGCCACTCTCTTCTCCTCAGGAGCAGCAGTCTTTTCCCTGCTCCATTCCCTCTTGGTGGGGACAGTTCTCCACAAACTTCTCCAAAGTGAGTCTTTCCCACGGGCTGCAGTCCTTCACAAGTTTTTCCAGTGTGAGTCCCTTCCATAGGGTGCAGTCAGTCCCTCAGGAACAGGCTGCTCCAGGGTGGGCCCCCCATGGGATCATGAGTCCTGCCAGCAGAACTGCTCCCCATGGGCTCCTCTCCCTCCTCACAGGTCCTGCCAGCAGCTGCTCCACTGTGGGTTTCCCATGGGATCACAGGGTCCTCCAGGCGCCCCCTTGCTTTAGTATGGGCTCCTGCCCAGACTGCTGGTGGATCTCTGCACTCTTTTGGCCCTTCATGGGCTGCAGGGGCACAGCCGCTTCACTGCGGGCTGCACCTCCACTGGGCAGTAATTGCATTTGTGCTTAAAGACGTTAATAAACAGGGATATGAAAATTAAAATGCTACAGAATGGCCTTGCAGAGCAGTGCCTGAGGCACTGTGCTGTGCCAGCTGCCATCATTGACTGTACCTGGGTCCTGGGGTAATCAGACTTCAGAGAGATGTTTCACAGGGGGCACCAAAGGGATGCCAGTTGTCCATGCACTCGTTATGATGCTGCGTGTGTTGGGTTGTGTGAGAACAAGGAAGATGTACCTTGAGGCATATCAGGCAGTCTGGTTGGAGGTATTAGAGATCTTGACAGAGTAAAGCAATGTATTGAGTTTTCACACTGATGATCCTCTCAAAAATGAAACTTGGGAACATGTAGTGCATAGCTTGATTCATCTAAACATCAAATAACATATGTTCTTAGCCTTTGACTGCAGTCTTAATAATGTTATTCTTCAGCTGGAAAATAGTAATTTTTTAAAATACCATATTTTTCTGCAATTATTTTGCATTTACATCTTGTCAAGAAGTTGATTTCTGTAATCAGCCATTGAAACATTGAATTAATGTCTGAGTGGAGCTATTTTTGTGATAAAGTATAAAAATTGTACACAAATTGTTTCCCATGCTGAAACCTAATTGAATAAAATAACATAAAACATCTCTGTAATTCAGAATTCTCTGAATTCTGTTACACTGTGTTACACTGTGTCCTGTCCCTTTACAGCATAGACACTTATTTGTCCTTAACACCAAGCTCTGAATCCCTAGTTGAGTAATTGCTTCTCATGACAAGTGCTTGTCAATACTTTTGTTGGAGATAACGTTGACTTCCCAGAACCTCAATTGTTGTTTTCCTTTGCCCTCTAATATTTATGTCCTGAAATATTTTCCCCCTCATTTCATAGATCACAAAAATATCCTGAGTTGGAAAAGACCCACAAAGATCATCCAGTCCAACTCTTGGTCCTGCACTGGACACCTCAATAATCCCACTATGTGCCTGAGGGTGTTGTCCAAATTCGCTGCCTGGGAAAAACAGTACGATGTTATGTTGGATTTCAAGGGAAACTGATATGATTGATGTTCCCAGAGGATATCAAGGTACCTCCTTTTGCAAAAAGAAGATGCCATTTTCCCAAATCATCTCTTTGAATGCTTTGCATTTGCTAATGGGAATCCTGTCAAGTTGGTGTAGCCTCCAGTTGGATGTCTATATATTTCTATACCACTGTTGTCTGCCAGAAAAGTTGGGATAAATTACTGTGTGTTTTGTGACTTTATTCCTTGCTTAGCACAAAACCACAGCTCATGGGAACCACAGCACTAAAAATCACTTGATTAAATGTTTTTTCACCTCTTAACAGTTGTGATACACAGCTGCAGTTCAATAAACTGATTAATTCTGTTTGATTAGTGTTGATTTCCAATTTCTGAATTTTAGGCCAAGTTACAAAGAATCAAATGCTAAAGGTTGTGGTTGTTTTGTGAAGTAACAGCAAGGGAAACACTGGAAGATTGAACAAAAGAGTAAAAGATCCAATACCTTTTTTGTATGCAGTGTTTTATTTGCAATTTAGTTATTAATGTAATATTGTAATTCTTAGCTCCAAACAACTGATATATCACCCTGTATGCCCTTTCTTTTACTGGAAGATTCTAATTCACTGGTGGTTTGAGAGGAAAATATTTAGATATTTTTAAAGACATGGAGTAAATTACATATTTTCAAAAAAGTGATCTGTATCAAAAATAACAGAAAGCTTGTGAGGGGCACCTCATGACTGAACTTTAGTTTGTATATGATGTGGGTTTAGATGTGTTTATGTTCAAATTAGAGTTTTGTTGGTACACTTTGACCAAATGTTGATGCAGGTTGACATCATTTTCAAATATGATTTGTTGTTTGCATTTGTTGTCTCAGTGGAGATTTGATAGACCAGTTTTTTAAGTCTTGTGAAATCTAGATGTTTGACAGATTTGCTGCAAATTACTTTATGTATTTTGTGCTTCCTGGAAGAACTTTTAAAATGATCCTGACACTCCACTTGCTGTGCCTGCAGTAATGATGGAATTTAGTTTTCAAGAGCTCTTTGTTTTTCACAAGCAATTTACTCTCAATAGAAAAAACAGTTTTAATATTATGCTTTGAATCAACTATGGATTTGAAAGAGGCTGTTGAAGGTTATCTGATATTCTATATCTGAAAGGACACACACCCCCTGAATATTGTAGAGAAATATGTTGGTTTTAAAGCATCTGATTAAATGTGAAACCATGAGTGATAAATGAATATTCGTCTTGCCAACTGTATGGGTTTAGACCCTGAAAGTCAACTGATGTAAATGGTCTATAATAACAGTTGGTAAATACTTTGAATGTATATATTGATGTTCCAAAAAATAACATAACAGCTGCACCAGACTGGTTTAAAAGCATTTAATAACTATGATAAAAGAAGCCTATCTCTAAAGCAAATCATGGTCTGCAGGTGTCTGTAGTTGTGTTGTCTGACTTGAGCCAGCAACATCCAGTAGACAAGAATTTTGTTGTTTCTGGTCCTCATCCTTAGCTTTGTGTCCATAACAGCAGTGGAGGAATGTTTGAGCACAAATGCCTGTAAGATGGATGGTAATTAATCATGTGATAACTGAACACAAGGGAAGTAAAACTGCTTCTGCTGGCTTAGGAGTTAATTATTATTTAACCCAAAGCAGAATTTGCACTGAGTGTTTAATGATATATAGCTTTTGCCTGTGGAATTGGCCATTTCTTACCTTTAAACACTAGAAGAAGATGGCATAAAATATACCAGTTAGCATGAATTTCATGATAGAATTTAGTGATATGCCAAGATATTATGTGCACTGTAATTATATAAATTCCAGGAAATTAAAACAGATTATGGAAATACTCCCTTATGATGATGGAATTTCATAAGGATTAAGGACTGTGGAGTGTTAGTATTGTTTAATTTGTGCTCTTGGTTATAATACCTTTTGTCCTATTTTGGCTTCATATGTACCTTGATTTTATTTTTAACCATGTGTTTGTGCTCTTTGAGCAAACCTGGGAATTCATAGCCCAGCCCACTTCTGTTAGAGATGAGATGTTGACAAAAATTGCAAAGAGAAGTAAATAGTCTATATTTTGCAGTATACATTTGACCTATTACATTGTCAATAGAGGTTGTACCATTAAATCACTAGTTTCTGCATTCTTACATTATTGCTTCACTTTCCCTTAAAATGAATATGCCCAGAGTTTTACAACATCTGGCATATTTATAGCAATTAGTTCTGGACAGGCTGCACTGCTGTCATTCTGAATTGCAGAGTCCAAACACATACACAAATTGGGATTAGAAATGATTAAGTCAATGAGGAAGTAGTTTATCTTGCTCACATAAACTGCAAAGATATCAAACCTGACAGGTCTGAGTGTTTTCATGCTGCTTGATGGAAATGAACTCTTCATAAATTTTGAATATTTTAGGTAAATACAAATTTGAAATAATTGGTGGAAATAGTGTCCAAAAGATTACTTTCTTTGAATAGAATATATACTGGTATATATGGATAAAAGAAAACTGAGTAAAAACACACACTTACTTGTAAAATAGGTGGTCCTGTGAAATAAATGGATAAATTATAATAATTAAGACTACTCTTGTGGGTAAAAACAATGATTTATTTTACAAATTACCTTTGAGATATAAAAATATAAAAAAATAAAAGCTTTGAGACAATAATGATGCTTGCAGCAGTGATATTAATCAGTATATACAGAAGTTATCCCTTTGCATTTCCTATACCATAAGTACTTAACATATTAATTACCTCAATTTAATTGCTTAATTGGCACTAAAAGCAATGATGTGTGGAAAAATCAATGTATTATGTGTCGATACGGTGATTGGCAACAGAATTTCTGCACTGTACAAAAGAAAATTTCAGAGACAAGGGAACTCTTCAATAATGGAAACTTCAGTGTGAGCTGCTGTAATTTTCTAATATGGGAAAACTAATTTGTAGTTCGTGTTATATTGATAATGGTTAAACTGCATGTTACATACACACAAATATATAATCATAGAATCACAGAACAGTCTGAATTGGAGGGCATCATAAAATCTTCCAGTCCCACCCCCTGCCATGGGCAGGGACACCTCCTACTATCCCAGGTTGCTCCAAGCCCCATCCAACCTGGCCTTGGACACTTCCAGAGATGGGGCAGCCACAGCTTCTTTGGGCACCCTGTGCCAGGGCCTCACCACCCTCACAGCCAACCGTTTCTTCCCTATATCCCATCTCATCCTGCTCTCTGTCAGTGTGAAGCCATTCCCCCTTGTCCTGTCCCTTGAAAGTAGTCCCTCTCCATCTTTCTTGCAGGTTCCCTTCAGGTCCTGTAAGGCCACAATTAGTTCCCCCCAAAGCTTCTCTGCTCCAGGCTGAACAATCCCAGCTCTCCCAGCCTTTCCTCCCAGCAGAGCTGCTCCATCCCTCTTCTCAGCCCCACTGAAGCCACGTGTGATATAGTCACCTATAACATATTACTGGGCATTTTGTTGACAGAATCACTTGAGAAGGGAACCCTGAGGAACAGCTGCATCCCATCCCTGTACACGTGTAGATGCACACTCATGGGCATCTCTTTGGTAGTGGTAAACAAGCCTTCAAATCCATCTGAAGGTTTGAGAGCTGGAATGTCTTTTCCTCTAGTTGATCAAGAGAATTCACTTCTTCAAGTACAGAATAAGACAAGAAAAGGTGTGCATTGGGAAAAAAACTGGCAGTAAGTTTCTATCTGCTTGAAATAGACTGCTCTTAAAGTCTTTGAAATTCCCTTTTGCAGCAATTAGTTACTTTATGTCTTGTCAGCTGAATGCATACTTTAAGTTTTTTAATTTTTTAAATGTGAAATAAGGCTATTTAACTGGATGCCTCTACGAATCTGTGGTTTACTTTCAGCTAGCAAAGAATGTGCTCAGATCGTGCTCTTTATCTTGAACAGCCTGATTATGTTTTATGTCACTGGGTGCATTCAATGTGAGATCTGCTGCTGAGCTGGGGACATGAGGGTTGCAGAGCATACACGTTCAAACCAAAAATATGAAGTACAAAAAAAACCCAAAACGCTCAGTGTAAACTAGTCAGGAATGCTTCATCATGTTAACAGCTTTTTTGTAAAGAGATGTTTGCAGTTAGTCAGGAATTGAGTAAAATAGTAAAGTGTGCTTGAAAGCTTTCCTCTGACAATCCCTAGACAGAGGTAGTCTTTACTTTGACACCTTCATATCTGCTTTTCATAGCAAACCCACAGGGAGGTGTGGAAATGTGATTGTAGTGCAGGAGCTGGAATGGCTGGAAGTGTTTGCCTCTGAATGGTTATGGATTTATTGTTTGAAATGTCACTTTGCACATGGGACCAAGGTGAACTCAGAACAGAAAAGTCATGATGTGCAATAATAATGTATCTCAACACTTGTGTCCGCATCACTTCCATGACCTCTGCCATTTTTAAAAGGATAATTTAAGAACTGTACCATTCTCTGTTCAAAGTAGATTAGCTGAAGTGGATTCAGTGAGACTGTTTTCAGTTACCACTATCTGTCCCCGAGTAAGAAATGGGCAATATTTTTAGGTAGAACTTTAATACAACATATTAATCTGCAGTCCTGAGTAGCAAAGACTTTTAAGGCAAGTCTGTCTGTTGATACCACAAAAATTCTGCAGTGTTTAATAGCAAATTAACAGCAGAAGAAATCGGTAAAGATATGCCCCATGTGGATTTCTGCTGCAATTCCACACCAGTTTTTCCATTATTTGAGGTCCTTGGAGTAATTCTTTGTACTAGCATGGTTTTAGGCCAAAATACCTTCTTGGCCTACGGACTGAAAAACTGAACAACTTATATTATGTAGTGTTGAAACTATTACATTAAAGAAGTTTTGTACATAACTCTGAGTAGTTTTGCTTGAGAGACTAAACTTTCAAGGCTTCTGTCTCAGGTTGCCCTTTATGGCCTAATTGCAATATTAGTCTCTGTAATTATTTGGTTTGCGAGCTTCAGCTGATTGACACTTGCAGACAGTAGAAAGTGACTTTGTGGAAGTCAGAGTTGCTCCAGGTGAGCTGGGAATATTGGCCTGTACAACTTTTAATTCCTGTCTTGAAGCCTTGAGAACTTTGTACCCTGAAAGGAATAACTTTCTACAAGAAGTCAGGCAAAAGATGCAGAAGTTTTAAAACATCAGTGTACAAAAGATAATAAATTAATATATACTTTTGGATTGACTTTTTCTGATTAATGTACTGTTCTTTAAATTACTACAACTTTTATATAATGCTTTCAAATGTAAATTAGTGTAAGCAATTGGGAGAATATGTGCAGAGAACACTAAAAAAAAGGCAGCTATGCACTGTATAGACTCTCCTATGGGAAACAGCTGCTGGGAGGAGGATAATCCTTCCAAGCAAGTCCCTTATGAGCAGTATTTTGTCCAGCTAGATGTTGCCTCTCTCTATGGATGTACATATATGAAATGATTTTCCCTACAGTTCCTAGGATATATAATGCAAGAACCTGATGTGTGTAAAATCCTTCTTTAATGCTCTAAGGTGGTAATTTATAGTTCTATTTGATGTTTAGGTAAGATGCTTGCTCTATCAAATATGGTGATTAGTCCCTCTTGAATACAAGAGAGGGATTTCTGGCAGCAGAATTCTGTTTGACTGTAAAGCCTTGGAGGCTGGGAAGAAATCCTTCACACAAAAAATGTCTCTATATAGTTGCTCATCCACCAGATTCTGAAAAGAACCTCTAAGCTGTCAAGAAGTACAATATGATAAAAGCAGGAATGATGAAAAGGAAATGGCACCTTGCAGCTGACCGTATAAAAGCCCAAATTCCTCCTGGGACTTCTGCATATAAAAGATAGGTTTCACTACTTTTCTAAGAACACTGGATCACATTAACTTATTCAAATAGGAGGTCAGATCACAGTGTTTAGGTTTAAAGCTGTCCCACACAGCCCTTGATAAGAAAAAATTGACAAATCACACTTTTGAATAAACTCATTTTAATCCTTTTCTTCCTTTTGAAGTAATAAAAAATCTCCCTGTCATGAAGTTGCCATTGCATTTAATGGCTGTCATTTAGTGAAGTGGAAAAATGATATCAGAACATAATGCCTTCAAATATGGCTAATAGCATTTTACATGAGGAAAAATACATTTATTTTACAGGAATATGGCTGTTACTCTGATTATTATTGAGAATTTAGCTGCTTTGCCTATTGCAGCCGAGTGAGAAGAATAGATATGATTCTTTTTTGTCATCCGTGTATAGAAATGGAGATTACTGTTAAGTTTTATATGATTTTCAGAGCTCAACAAATTCTTTGTCAATTATCACTTTATATCATTTTTTATTTGGTGTGGCAAACAAAATATCTCAAATTGTTATATTGTAAAAGAATGTAGTAATTGGTTTTGGGTCTGTTGTTTTAAATGTGCTTTTATCTCTGGGCACATCACTCTTGTTGAGATTCATGTCAATGCTGTTGCACAAATGGGGTTTAATTAATTCTAAATTGCAGTGGGTTACGTATGGAATTACAGGTGACATCCATGTCGGTACCAAATGAGTTCTTAGTGATTAAACTCACTAATATTTGTAATTAACCTGGAGTGCACTGGGCAAAAAGTGCACAGATCCCCTGAGCTGCAGCCCCACCTCAAACCAGCTTTACTGTTCAAGGGATGGCCCTACAAAGAGTTAAAGGTCCATCTGTGAGCTGGGCTGACATTTGGAAGAGCCCAAAAGCATCAGACCTAATTGAGACCCACTCGTAAGGAAAATCAAACAAACTGCAGAGGCAATAAAAAGGTGCTTTGAAAGGCCAAGCTTGCCCAGTTCTCAGCTCTAGTGCTTTTTTCAGGCAGTGCCTTTTGTTGGAGTTTTCATAAAAATCTCACTGATCCAGCAACTGAAATATTTTGCCTTCTTTGTGCCAGACAAAGCTGTGTCCCAGGAGGGAATCAGACTTGGATTTGTAGTGCAGGTCCAGCAGATTGACTCTTAATTATTGGAGGATTCTACCCCCACAAAAAAATATGAGAGTCTTAGTTATTGTGAGTGGTTTCAGGAGCTCACAGGTCTTAGCTGGGATTTGAGCATGGGATAGTCCAGTCCATAGCTAAAGTTTTCTTTGCAGCATGTGTCTGAAACCTCTAGGTTTGTTTTGTACATGATGGTTTAAACTACAAACACCAGAAAGAAGAAAATGTTACTTATTGAAATTAGGAATGGGTTCTTGCACAAAGTAAATACTAATAGTATTTATATATATAAGTATTTGCTTAGAATGGGAGAGTTTAGGCCCCACTTTGATGTTGCTCCCTGGACTACATGAGTTGCACCGTTTATTCTATGAACTTCAGTCAGATTGTTGCTCTCTAATGCATCCACTTTGTCCATTGTATGAGTGCCACAGAATCTGAAGTATGACTAGTTTGCTGGAGATCAAATTGGCTGTTCTTCTCATGAATTGGTGGAGGTGGTGATTTCTAGAAAATTTCTCATTATTTCTTGGTTCACAGCAAAAAGGAGGCAACTGTCTCATGTTATTCTTGTAGGTTTGTAAGCTCTGTCTTGGAGAAAAAGGAGATTATTTAAACAAGTCCAGTATAGAAGGATGTTGCCCAAGGATAAAGAACAGTAACTGCAGAGACCACCAGTCAGTGGATATTATTGTTTGCTGTCTTTCAGAAGATGAATTAAAATTTTCTGTATTTATCATTTATCTAATGCCTCCAGCAATACTTCTACAGTTAGTTGGTATGCCAAAGATTTTCAGATGTACAGTTAGCCCCTGCCTATAAACTCTGCTTTAAATCTGATCTGATAGTTTGTACACTAAAATATCAGTGACACCACATTGAGTTAAGAGGTAGGAAAGTTTAAGGATGGTATGTATGTGCAAACTTTCCTATCTATTAATTAATTTTTTTCACGATGTCACAAATGTCAAATATGAAACCTTAAGCTACAGTGCTGCTTTCTAATGCAACATGTTCCCCATGTGACTGCAACTCTGGGATAAAAGGATTTGCTTTTCATCACAGGCCAAATTAAATTTTAATTGCCTGTGAAAATACAAATGTCAAAAGCAACTCTTCAAGCCAAGATTATGATCCTTTGTCACAGATGTGATGTCCCCATTTAAAAGTAAAATAAGTGTTTTCTTCACTTCAAGAATGTTTTCCACAGGATAGCCTGAAGTTTTATTTCAAAATGCTGTGCTAGGTATGTGATGTGTGTAGCTGATAGTAAAAGATAATCTCGCTTTGCCTATGATGTCAGAAACTATTGTGCTTAATATGTCAGATTTTTGATGTCCCATCATCTTGCAAAGACATCAAATGCCTGTACAGTTTGTGGTACAGTGACATGTACACTTTGCATACAGAACTCCTAATCAACTGGGGGCAAAGGAGAACTTTCTTAGGGGATATAAATTAATGAATCTTCACTGTCCTTAAAGATGAATGCTCTGGAATTGACCTGAAGCTTCTTTTTTAATTGGAGTTCTTACATATTTCCTGTTAGTCCATGTTGTCACTATCAAAAATGTTGGTTCAAAACCACTATTAGGCATTTTGATCTGCTTCAGCTGCTGTCAGTACTTGTTGGCATCCAGAAAACAAACGTGCCCTGGGCTGATCCCCCAGTGTGGACAGCAGGGGAGGGGCGAGATTCTGCCCCTCTTCCCCCTCAAGTGAGACCCCACCTGCAGAGCTGCTCCAGCCCTGGGGAACAGCACAGGAAGGACATGGAGCTGCTGGAGAGAGTCCAGAGGAGGAACCAAGATGATCAGAGGGATGAAGCAGCTCTGCTGGGAGGAAAGGCTGGGAGAGCTGGGATTGTTCAGCCTGGAGAAGAGAAGGTTATGGAGACTTCACAGTCCCTTCCAGTATCTAAAGGGGCTGTGAGAAGGTGGAGAGAGACTTTTCATCAGGAACTGGAGTGATAGGACAAGGGGGAATAGCATCAAAATGACAGAGAGTAGGATTAGATGGCATATTGGAAGTGTCCAAGGCCAGGATGGATGGGGCTTGGTGCAACCTGTGATAGTGGAAGGTGTCCCTGCCCATGGCAAGAGGTGGAACAGGAAGATCTTTAAGGTCCCTTCCAACCTCAACCATTCTGTGATTCTGTGAAATACAACTCAATTGCTGTTTCATAGCAGAAGGTGCTGGTTCATTCTCATCACCATAAGAAAGTAATTTGAACATATTATTTAAATTCTGTTAATTGCAGCTAAAGCTGTAAGGAGAGATAGACTACTATAGGTAATCTTTGATCCTTTCAGATACTGGAAACCCTGATCTGTGCAGCATTGAACAAGTCTTTGCTCAGGGAACAGCATCTGTGCAGATTGTGACGGTAAAGGGAGCTTGTTTTTTGGTCTTCAGAGATTGATGATGTGGGTTTTGTTGAAAAGACAGAACTCATTCATTATTTGTTCTTTGACATAATGATCCTGTGAGAACTTGTTGCCGAAATTTTGTGTAAAGGTAAAAGTTGGAGGTGGTTGTTGCTGGTACTGAGTGGGAGCTGAACAAAGAGGCTCCTGAATTACAGTAAAACCACCCTGGGATATGCACAGCTACATGTGCAGCATGGGCCTGTTCTTCCTCGGATACATGGATTGATAATTCCTTGGTGTACCCTGCTCTTTGGATTGGGATCACTACAGCAATTATGACTTCTATGAATGGAAGAAAACAGGGATATTATTTTTAAGTCTGTAGGAAAGCAGGCTTGAATATAATGATTTTGTTTCATTCAATTATCATTCAAATATGGCATGTAATTGTAAAACTTAAGGAACTATGAAAGTGGAAATTTATAATGATGCAGTCTTAATTTTATTAATTTAATCCATAAAGCAGATATTACACCGAGACAGACACCAAATTAAAACTCTCAGACTCTAATTAGCTTTAGAAGTCTCTTATGTCTAATTTATATGACTGTCATAATTAATTGAAATACTGATTTCAACCTGGCCATCAAGCAGAAAACTATTCAGTAACAACCACTAAAAAAATACTAAGTGGGATCTCATTTTTAACCATATTTTAATTTACAGTATGATGTCCAATTGACTTACATGAGTTGGACAATTTTAATGTACTTTACAGAAAAAAGAGAACTTGATGAGGCAAGTGCACCACACACTATTAGGATTTCTTAGCCTGTCATGCAAAAGTAATTAATTGAAGTAAAGATTTTGGGTTTGTAGTAGATAATACATGTTTCCAAATGTTCTTTGGATGACACCATAAAGTCATCAGTTTTGAATTTGGAAAGGTACCTTTTCACTATTTTACCTAAAGTGATGCAAGAGCAAAATTTTAGTGTCTGTGGACCAGGTTAACTGAAGGATCACAGAAATTCGTGTAGAAATATCAGGACAAGCTCCTGTATAGTTCTTAAAGCTCTTGCAGTTTAAGCTCCCTTGAGCTCTTTGTGTGCATGACCTAAATGCATCAGCCTTAGAGAACTTCGGTGCCCATCATGCAAAATTTAATCCAAATTCTAGAACCCATTAATTATTCCACCTAAGCTCCCAGTACAGTGCAATTCAGTGAATATTCTGTGGCTGAGCCTTGTTGATTAGGCTTCTAAAAGTTTAGTTACTGATTCTTTCTATTATAGAGAAGTAGTATTATAGAGGAATGAGTAGCAGCATCCACCTGCTAACAAATACTCTGGTAATTCTATAACTCAATAGGTAGAATAATCATCTAGAAAGGTGAAAATTTGTGTTGTGTTTTATTAGTTACAGGATGTTGGAATCAACTTCAGCAGTGTTGTTCCAGGTCAGTCTGCAGCTTCCTCATGAGGGGCAGCTCCAATCTCTGCTCTGGCCCAGGCCAGGAGCCCAGGGAATGGTCTGGAGTTGTGTCAGGGCAGGGTCAGGGGGGATCTCAGGCCAAGGTTGGGCACTGCCCAGGCCCCCCAGGGCAGTGGGCACAGCCCCAAGGCTGCCAGAGCTGCAGGAGCATTTGGGATCTCTCAGACACAGGGTGGGATTGTTGGGGTGACTGTGCAGGGCCAGGAGTTGGACTGGATGATCCTTGTGGGTTCCTCCCAGCTCAGGATATTCAGGAAATCAGGATTAGAAGGAAGTGGTTCATAACTGTCCTATCTTAGTGCTATGTGCTGAGGACCATGGAGTGGGTACAGCTTATTTGAAGACTCAGATAGCACCTGAAGCTCTGGGAAAAGTAAAGAATACTTTGTGTGGAAGTTTGCTGGTGAGGGCTGAGCAGAGGAGCTCAGCTGTGTTGGCTCATGGATCTCTTGCCTTTGTGTATGTTCCTGGGTGTGTGTGCCATTAACAACAACCTTTTAAAATGAATTTTTATTGAGATGACACCTGGGTACCTGCTCTTTAAGAGTTGTGGGCACATGTAAAATTCTGTTGTACTTAAATCGAGTCAGATTTGAGGCTTTGAAACTTGCTGGATTAACTAAATTGAATGTGCCCTTCAGGATTTTATTAATTTGCTTTGAGTATAAAAAAAAACGAATGTAAAAGTGCATCATCACTCACTTGTACATCGAGTATCTCCAGCTATTTCTACATGGGAAAGCAAAGAGTATTTGGTGAGTTATCACTGTGCTCATTGTTAGATATTCCACAAGTAGCTGTATATAATTTTCCTACAAGTTTGGGTTATTTGTTTGCTTATATAATCTTTAAAATATTATTAAGCTTAAATTGATGCAAAAGTTGTTTTGAAATGTAGGGTTTTACATAGATTAGAGGTGTTATCTGCCTCCTGGTTTCTCATTTCTGGTTCATCAGACAGCAAGAACTAAATCTGTCTGATGTGACTTTATTGCAACCTTTGTAAAAGGTGCAAATTTTTAAAAACTGGGAAAATCTTTTTACTCTTGTGCTTAAAACAAAACAAAAAACAGTTTCACTTTGAAAGAGGCCATACAGCAGTGAATTAGGTAATTGTGTGAAAAGGAGTTTAGAAAAGCCATGCCAACATTAAGACAGTCATATAAGACTAATTATCACTTTTTAGGCATACAATAGCTGTCACATTTTCCCACTGCAAATATGGACACAGAACATCAGAATGGAGGGAAGGGAAAAACAATAACAAGTGCAAAAGCATGTAAAAGCAGTATTCTTCCTTGCTGGACGTAATAAAGAGCTTGAATATGAGTACCCATTCATCATGCAAATGAATGGAGTAATTTGTTAAATTTGTTAAATGTGAAAAGAAGTTTAACTGCCCTCATTAACACTTACGTACGATTCTTCAAGTTCCATGTTTTCCCTGAAATTACTTCCCTTCAGACTGAGGTGGGGGGAACACCTCCACATGTGTTTTTATGGCTATTGCAGCTTTTTTTTGGTAGAATAAAGTCTAAAGTGATTCGGAGAAATTTATGGTGACACAGCATTTGACTTCAGATGAGAGGAAGGTGTTTTTTTTCTGCCTGGGAATTCAGGTGAGATGCCAAAAAGTATTGTCTCTAACAATTAGTGTGAGTAAAAACTGGCACATGAAAATATTCTATACAGTTAATAGTCTTGACAATTATAGTAAAGTGGTTTTTAGAAAAATATTTGTAAATATGGACAAATTTCTTGTCAAGTATACAATGTAATGTATGTAATATTCTCTCATCAACATTAAAAATATCTTGAGAGAAGAAATATTTAAGGGAATTTTTAGCTTCAGGATTCTTGTGGTATGGTTTTTAGGGTGCTAGTGACTGAGTCCTTGGTGCTGTGAGAAACATGTAAAAATAATAAAAGATGGGGTTATCTGAATCTAATAGGGGTTTTGCTATGTGGCAGCTGCCTTCTGGCCATGCCTGTGTAACATGTTTCCCTCTCACCTGTTGCTGCCTTTCAGAAAGGACACAGAAATGCTTGAACTACTTTGTCTTCTAGGGAAGAGCCCAGCTTTTCCCCTCACTTCTCTGATTTAACACTCATACTTCATGACTGACTTCATGACTGTCTTCAAGTGTTTTTCAAGTCTAGTTCAAATCATATTTTTCCTCCACTTTTAAATCTGTTATTGCCAGTCACTCAGCTTATCACTCTGCCAAGCTCAGCTCGCTCTCCAAGTCCCACAACTCATTCTGGATGTCAAGAACCTTTCCCTAGAACAAGCCAGTTGTGCTTAAAACAAAAACATTGCCATCCTCTAATTTTTTCAAGAGTTCCACAGAGAAATTCAAGATATTTACTGTGGAAATGACCTATTTGGGACTATTTCGGCTGAGCTCAAAAACATAGATCCATAGACTAATATGAGCCTGGTGTTTCCCCTTCAGTTATCCACATGAAACCTGAAATGTTTGAATTGGGAGGAAAAGACAGAAACTTGAATTAGGAGGAAAAGGTGACAGAAAAAAAAAATTGAAATGCGGGATATGCACAAATTAAATTAGTTGAGAAATTGATCTATGTCAAATGTTGAGATTCAGGTGAGGAGCTAGTTCAAGTTGATTGAGTACTCCTGGAATAATTTAGGTTGGAAGAGACCTCCAAGTCTGAGCTGTGCCTGATCCCCACCTTGTCCCCCAGCCCAGAGCACTGAGTGCCACGGCCAGTCCTTCCTCGGACACCTCCAGGGATGGGGACTCCAAACTTCCCTGGGCAGCCTCTTCTAAGGCCTGACCACCCTTTCCAGGAAGAAATTCCTCCTGATGTCCAACCTGACCCTCCCCTGGCACAGCTTGAGGCCATTGCCTCTCCTCCTGTCCCTTGTTCCCTGGGAGCAGAGCCTGGACCCCAACTGTCTCCTCTCTCCTGTCAGGGAGTTGGAGGAGCCAGAAGGTCCCCCCTGAGCCTCCTTTTCTCCAGGCTGAGCCCCCCCAGCTCCCTCAGCTGCTGCTGGTGCTCCAGCCCCTTCTCCAGCTCCATTCCATTCCCTGGACACTCTCTAGCCTCTCAGTGTCCTTCTTGCAGTGAGGGGTTCAACACTGACCCAGGATTTGAGGTGTCCTAGCAGTGCCAGCACAGGGAGTCACTGCCCTGATCCTGCTGCCACACCATGGCTGGCACAGCCCAGGTGCCCTCGGCCTTCTTGCCCACCTGGGCTCATGTTCAGCCACTGTCACCAGCAATGCCAGAGCCACTTCCAGCTTTCCAGCCCCTCTGCCCCAGCCTGGAGCTGCAGGAGGTTGTTGTGACCCAAGGGCAGGACCCAGCACTGACCTGGTTGACCCTCACACCTTTGGCCTCAGCCCATGGATCCAGCCTGTCCACATCCCTCTGCAGAGATTCCTGCCCTCCAGGAGATCAATACTCCCATTCAAATGTGTTTTACCTGCAAATTTATTGAGGGAACACCCAATCCCTTTGTCCAGGTTATTGATAAAGATCTTAAACAGGACTTGGCCCAGTAGTGATCACTGGGGAACCCCACCAGTGACTGCCCCAGCTGTCTGTGGCCCATTCACCACCAGTTACTGCTGTAATGTAGTGTAACTGCTCCAGCATATGCACAATCGGTCTCTGGTTCCCAGAACACAGCAAGCAGTTAAATTCAGTATCTACACAGGGAGTGTATTTTTACCATTGATTAGTGCAGAAGTGCATGTGTTTCTTTGTAGTTTCTAGAAGTATGAAGGATGATCTGAGTAACTTAACAGTGGGAGGGTTGCAGGAAACAAACTATGACTACTGTAGTTGGCAGAGGAATTCAAAATACTTGTGCTAAATAAATGCATCCATAGAGAGTAAGGATCCTTGCTATAATCCATTTCTGCAGCGTGATTCCATGCTTTTTTTTTTAGTCCTAAATCATACAGAAAATTGTAGCTCATTCTTTTATCACTGACATGACCCCTGAAGACTATCAGGATTTCAGAGTTGGGCAACACTTCAATCACAGAGAGCAATTCTGGAGGTAGCACATAT
Organism: Serilophus lunatus; assembly: GCA_013399895.1. NCBI lineage: Eukaryota > Metazoa > Chordata > Aves > Passeriformes > Eurylaimidae > Serilophus > Serilophus lunatus. Next base: position 1,316,846 of record VXBA01001096.1, on the reverse strand, counting down.
AAAATTCCTTTGGTGTGCTCCTGTGACTCTGGAGTGCAGTGGAACTGGCAGTCTGCATTGTTACACTTGTCATGATATACATGAGAAGTGTTCTGTGCAGGATCATGAGGGGTCATGGCATTCGCACCAAAAAAAAGGAGGGAAAGAATGAAACACCCCCTCCCCCCTACAAAACCTGTTAGAGGAAAGAAGTTTTGTGAGTCTCCATAAAGCCATTGTGGCTAAAGTTTAAAATTAGCATTAAAGATAATATTACAAAGGCAAGTCTTTAGTGCTTATTTGGAGAATTAAAAATGAATGTATGAATATTTACAGCAATAGGCAGCTGCTGCCATGCACACTCCAGGCATACTTTTGAGTTTGGACTTTTTTAACTGCTTATTTGTTTAAAAATCAAATGTAAATACTTAAATGTTCAGCCTATCTTTTCATAACATTTATGAATAGGTTAAAATAAGGGGCTAGAAGGTACTTGGTAATTGAAGAGAAAACAGGATGGATTTAAGTGGCTGGACCAAATCTGCCTCACAATAGCAAGCTTTAGACACAGGTCAGATGGAAAAAAAAGGAGATAGTCTTTCTGAGTCTGTAGTTTAAGGACCTCTCAGAAAAGCAGTGATTTTCTTCACAGACTTCATATAAGATCATAGAAGGTCCTGGGTTGGAAAGGACCTTAAAGATCACCTTGTTTTACCCCCTGCCATGGGCAGCGACACCTCCCACTATCCCAGGTGGCTCCAACCTGGCCTTGGGCACTTGCAGGGATGGGGCAGCCACAGTTTGTCTGGGCACCCTGTGCCAGGGCCCCACCTGCCTTTCATGAGAGTATCTGAGTCCTTACAATAGAATCGAAAGCAAGCAACCAACCACATCACAAAAACATCCCCCACACAGCAAAAGAGCCTAGACATGCTCTGGTTAATCCAGACTGATTGTTTCCATTGAATACTAGCAAGTGGGAGTGACTTCAAACTGACAGAGGGAAAACTTAGGTTAGATGTGTGGTAGAAATTCTTCCCTGTGAGTGTGGGGAGACCCTGGCACAGGCTGCCCAGAGAAGCTTTGGCTGCCCCATCCCTGGAAGTGTCCAAGGCCAGGTTGGATGGGACTTGGGATAGTGGGAGGTGTCCCTGCAGGGGTTCTGAAATAGATGAGCTTTTAGGTCCTTTCCAACCCAAACCATTCTAGTATTCTATGAGTTTACCTCAGTTCAGTACAAGTTGATACTTCAGAATTGCTGTAGAAGTTGCCTGTTGCTCTTCAGCCTGATTTGTCTACACGTAGCATTGCAGAAAAGAATTGCCTATGTTGGAAAACCATTCAAGTAGTGCTCAGGAATAGGAAATAATTTCACATTGCCTCAGATTGAAACACCTGGCTCAAGTGTAAATTGCGTTTTTACTGTTTTACAGCCTCCAGTAGCGGTACAGAGGGGAGGGGAAACAGTCTGGTGCACTTTGCCTAAAATTCATTTAGATTTCAAGTTTTCAGAGAGAGGTTGTGAGTTCACAGCTTCTCTCCACAGTCTGATGCACTGCCTGGAAGCTTTTGTTTTGAAAGCTTTGTTTGCAGCTGCCTTTAGCCGTGAGCATGACCTGTGATGCTGCTCTCCTTGTCTGGTTTGTCAGGATCTGGAGATGTCTGGCTTGCTGTGGAGTTGTCTTCTGTCCATCACTGATCTCATGCCTTGTCAGTTCATTGACAAGACAGGAGTGCCATGCTAAATTCATCAGAAACATTTATGAGGGTTGTAGATTCAAAGAGCTCCTTCATAAAAAAACAAAAGCAAACCATAAACCCCAACAAAAACAAATCCAGTATTTTTATGACAAATCTTGAGAACAAGGTTTCAGGTGGGTTGTTTTTTCTCTAATGTCATTTCTGAATGTCTCTCTCCTACTTAACAGTAAGAGATAATTTTTCTAGTGTACACTTTGCAAGAGTCCTAGCTGGAAAAAAAAGTCATAGCAAAAACATTAGTTACATGTATTTCTTCCCTTTTATTAATGATTTAAGTGTAAATATACCATGATTATTTAATTTAAAAAAAAAAAAAATCCATGTTTTTCATTGGTCAATTTGGTTTTAGGCCTGTGTTGGACAATTCTTTTTAAGAGGAATTTTATTTTTTTTTAAAAATGCATCTTGCAGCATTTTTAGTTTATACTTAATATTTCCAGCTTAATTTCAGAATTTCATTATCTGATTGAAGTGTGTAGAATCAAAATTTAGTATTTTATACCTTTTTTTAAGGCTTTCATGGTATTCCCTATTTGTTTGGTTTTATTTGGTAGATTGTGATCAAAATATGAATGTACAGGAAATCAAACACTACTAGTAAAGACTTGAATCTTTATTCACATAAATAAAACTGTATGAATTTGATGGATACATCAGGATCAACAGATATTTTCTCTTACAGAAACAGAGTCCTATGGATCCTGTAAAGTGAGTCATGACCCATTACTATGATTTTTTTCCCATTAGCATCCCCTACTGTAGGTTTTAGTTCTGTAAAATGTTCTTTTTCATCCCATTGTAGCATCTGTATTTATATCTGTTGATATATATGTCTGTTGCCATTTTGACTGCTGTTACAGGTTCTGTTGGCAGACTATTCCATTCGGGACAAATATTTTTTTTTTTTCACCCATATATTTGCTCAAAAAAAAAAAAAATAAGCAAAACAAAATCTTAAATTCCCAAATTGGTTTATTTTCTGTTTCAAATCCCAACAGCAAGACACAGGGAAATCCAGATGTCTTGTAGTTTGGGTTGATGTTTTCAGGCAAAAATGAGTTTGTTTTTTAATATTACAGCAAAATTTATTATTTTTGTGAATTACCTCCTTATGCTTACCAGGCTTTGAGTGTCAAAAGAGAAACAATATAGAAGAATATAATGCTCAATTCCCTTTTGAATGCTTCAGAGATGAAAGAACCAATGTAAGAAGTGGAGATAGAAAGGGGTAAACACTGAATATGTGGAGTGGTTAATTTTACAAAAGTAGCTAGAAAAGACCTCAAATACTTCTAAATACTTTTAAGATGTCTCCTGCTGCTCTGCTCCACCTTGCATGAGGTTTTTTGAGTGTATCAACTTGATGACATTTTGATGTTATTATTTTTTTCTTGCTGTGTTGCATTTACAGATTTCTGCCTGGACTGAAAGTACTCAGGCTGATGCTTTAATAACTGAGGCTTCTACACTGGTTCTCACTATTTTGAGTTCTGTGACCTTCTGTTTTTATTTTAATGAATAGCCAGTGGGATGTGTGAAAGCCATGTACTCCCAAACAAAAACACTGTTGCCATCTGGGAGTTTTTTTTCTCAGGCTGTAAAAACAGGTTCAATAGAACTATAAATTTGTGTTCTGCCTGCAGTGTTCTTGTTGGCTTCAAATAAGAAAACAGCATTTTAGTTTAAGTAAAATTATTAAATCAGTAGATGGTGCTATAATCTTAGTTTCAGCTTGTTAGTGCAACAAGTCTTGAGAGACATGCTGCATGATTTCTTTGCGCCTTTGAAAAGGAAACTTGTAAAATAATTATGGCTTCATGTTTTTATATGTTTGACATTTAAAATATTTTAATATGGTCTTTACTCTGAAGATGATGTTATATTTAGGTGTGGTTCTTGATGAAAATCTACCGGACAGGAATCTGATGTGACTGTGAAGAAAATGCAGGTTTGGTAGTGCCCAGTGGCTTTTTATACTGCTGTATGTTGGGTTTGCTGGGCTTCCAAAAAGCCCATCTCCCAGAGATTCCCTGTTGTGATGAGAAAGAAATCTGCTGCTTTATTTGAGAATGCACATCTCTTTGGAACCCAGGAGATCTCTGCATGCTCAATTCCTCTCTTGCTCTTTACCAGCTCTTTTTCTTGGAGGGCAAAGGGAGAGAAAGTATTTTGTGGCGTTGGACTGAGGTAATTGTGTTCATTAGAGGATTTGCAAATGCAATCTGTAGTTAAAATTATCTGCTGAGAAAGGGAGAGTCTTCAAACTCTCTCATTCTGTGTGTGATATGACATTAATGGCTAAAAACCATACATGGAGCTGTATGCAGCCGCAGTCATAAAGACTCATTTGAAAATGGAGTCCGAATTTAGAACAGCAAGTAGCAAACAGATGCTGCATCCAGGAGGGAATTACACTCTGCTACCAGACTTATCCTGAGTAATCTACAGTTTATGTAGCATAAGAGCTATAAAAGTCAGCATAGGAATGCTAAATGTAAACTAAGAAACAAATATTCTTGGAACCTTTCTGTTCTCTAAAATTTAAAGTATTCCTTCATGTTTTTGGAGACTCACATGGGAGATCTAAGACTGAGCGTGAGCTGTGGATATGAATGTTGTAGTGTTGTCATGAACTGGTTATTTTGCGATGAGGTGAGGAAATTTCTCGTGAGAGTTTGTCAAATTTTGGTGTAACCTCTGTGCGACCTGCATAAATGTCTATGGTTTCCTCCTACCTTGTCATAATCCTGCACTGTCCTGTCCCCTGTGCAGTCATACATATGAAGTGGAGAACACAATACCTTTTCTGCAGGTGGCAGAGCTGTGGGAGGGTACAAAATTCTCAAAAGAGCACAGTTCCACAAATGTACTCCTTGAGTGATAGCAGGTGGTTTTAGAAATTGAAAGAATTTACTCCCACCTTGATTTGCATTTGTTAGCCTGTTTCCTTCACCACTGGTCCTTTCAGAGGTGGAGGGGGAGTGGCAATGAGGATTTCCATAAACCTCTTTGGGTGCAATAAAACTTTCATATTAATAATAAATTCAGCTAAGTTTCACATGTCTTTGTCATTGAGACATAAAAACATATCTGTTATACTGGTATAGTGAAAGGATTTGAAAAAAATTATTCTTGTAGAAGTTACTGTTTCTTTGAATGTGACATTTCTGTTCTAGAATGACCAAAACCTTAACTCTGTTAACAAAATCAGTAAATGCTGCTAGTTTTGAAATGCCATGTTTCCCACTGGAAGCTTTGGAAAAAGCAGTAGAAAAACCAGCTTTTGCTGGTGAGACCTCACTTGGAGAATTGTGACCAGCTCTGGGGATCAGCACAGGAAGGACATGGAGCTGCAGGAGAGAGTCCAGAGGAGGCCCCAAGATGATCAGAGGGATGGAGCAGCTCTGCTGGGAGGAAAGGCTGGGAGAGCTGGGATTGTTCAGCCTGGAGAAGAGAAGCTTTGGAGGGAACTTATTGTCGCCTCCCAGGATCTGAAGGGAGCCTGCAAGAAAGATGGGGAGAGACTATTTCCAAGGAACTGGAGTGACAGGACAAGAAGGAATGACTTCCCGCTGACAGAGAGTAAGGGTAGATGTGATAGTGGGAAGGAATTGTTGGCTGTGAGGATAGTGAGGCCCTGGCACAGGGTGCCCAGAGAAGCTGTGGCTGCCCCATCCCTGGAAGTGTTCAAGACCAGGTAGGATGGGGCTTGGGTCAATGTGGGATAGTGGGAGGTGTCCCTGCCCATGGCAGGTGATGGGATGAGATGGTTTTTAGTAACCTTTCTATCCCAAACCAGTCTATTTTTCTGTGATTCTCCATCAAAAGTATTTTCACTTCTATTTACAAGACGTCGTAGGAATGTTGAACTTTTCGAAGGCAAGGATCCTGTAATGCAGTCTGGTCCCTCAGCACAGTGTCTTTGTGCTTGAATAATAAAGAATGTAGTTTAGAGGCCCTTATTTGTGGTAGTACTGCTTGTGACAGCAGTCACAGGAACACTGAGCAGTTCCTAGTACATTAGGTTATTAAAATATTCACATTTTTATGCTAAGACGTGAATAGCAGCACTTTGTGCAGGATCATTTTAACTGTGGGGGAGCCTTAATGCAGCTCTTAAATGGCTGCTGAAGATCTTGGGAAGTCTCATCTCATTTGTGGAGTCTCATCTGTACCACTTAATTGGTGAAAAGACTTTGGAGGTCCCCAAAGCAAGAAAGATTTATGAAGTACAAGGGTTTTTTTTTTCTCTCAAGATGATCTTGACTTGTGGGAAAATCCAGAAGGAAGCATGTGATGAATTTTTGCTTGGGAAACAGGAGCTGTAAACGCAATACATATAATGCCAACCCTAATCTGTAAAGGTTTATAGTACAAAAATTTGTATTTTCTCTTATTTTGTTGCTGATAGTTGTTTCTTTTATAAGAGTTCCAGATTGCTCCCAAGCAAAGATACATTACAATAACATACAAGTACATTGTATTGTTAGGAAGTGGCTCATTATAACCTCATCTTATCATATAAACCACCAGCTCTGGGATGCATTAAAGCACTTAAAATGTGCCTTATGGGCCTGCACAAGAAACAGATTAATGCTCGTGAAATCATATTTTAATTTTTAAATATTCTTTCAAGATGAAAGGAATCCTCTTAGTGCCACGGGTAAGCAATATTTTAAATCTGTGTGATTGTAATGTGGTTATTAATTTAATGTATTATTCTCATACAAAAACACATATTACTATGGGTCTGGTTTAAAGTGACAATATTGCAGGCACTAAGCTTTCCTTTTCTGAGCAAATATAATAACACAGTTAATCAAAACCAAGCAATTAGTTTAGTTTACTTTTATGTAAGCAGTATACATTCTGATGCACTGGGATGCACTTAATTGTTGTCTGTGTAGTTGTATTTTATATGACATGGTCAAACGTTAGGAACTGTGTGCGGGGAGGGGGAGAAAATAAGCATGAACCCTGTGAGATCATGTGATATAACTACACAATATCCTTCTCTGCTCTGTGAAAACAAAAAGAAGCTCCTGAAATACATTATACTATTAAGAAATGGATATTTATTTTTTTTTAAAAAAAATATGCTGTAGACACTGCTAAATTCTTTTTAGCTCCAGAATTATCACTTTTAAATTGGAAAAGGGTGGACCAGACACTAAATCTTGAAAGTCAGTGTTTGTTCTGGATATTCTAAGAATAAAGGAGAAAAAAAAATCAGAAGCACCACAAAAAAAAAAATGTACATGGTTTGCAAATGTTTTAGAGGAAAAAACAGAACTTATAAAATTGGGAAGAGTTGCAGCTTCCTTTAAGTTATTCATGGAAGGATTTGGCTTAGTTGGCTACAGCTGTAAGCAAAAATATATTGGTAGAGAATATAACATTAAACCAGAATTATCACGTCAGTTAATACAAGGAATATGTAAGAAACTGAGTTCCTTGATTGTATTTTATTGCTCCTGATCAGAATCTTGTTGCTCCTGCTTTATCTTCTGTGGAATTGTAGTGAAACTGCACAGTCTTGTAAAGGTGCTCCTGAAACTGAAATGGATATAAGTGATACTTAAACATAACAAAAATTCTCTATTACTTCATATTGTCAGATGGCACTCAGAAGAAAAATGTTTGCTGTACAAACAAACTTGTTTACTAGTATTTTACTGTTGAACGACTTCTGCTTCGAAAGAGCAAAAATAAATATTTTTGGGTCCTCTGAGGAAGCTCTTTAGGCACAATTTTCTGCTGAGTAAGGGGAGATTTTATTTCCTTTTTTATCAGAAAGTCTACAAGACTCTAATTTCTGACTTAGTCTTTAAATTATTCTTTGAAGAAGAAGATTTATAATGGTGGGACTGGGATGAAAGATAGTCAGGTCTTTGTGTGCCTTCTCCTACACACTCACCCTCTCCCTTGGAATTGTTTCTGATGGGCAATGTGATTTGTCCTGAAATAAGAACTCCAGGTGGGAATTGCAGGAGGAATATAAAGGGGGAACACTCAGAAGGCAGAAGCAGAATCAGATATAAAAAGGCCAGTTTCTCCTTACCTGTAATATTGTCTTCTTTAAAGAGTTTGTAATCCAGTTCTTGGATTGGGACATGTCTGTGTCTGATCACTTGTTAATGTATGTTGTTATTAAAAATTATTAAAAATATTAATTTATTCATACTCTATTCCTATTAGCAAATGAATTACATGAGCCCAGTGACTGTCCTGGCCTTCCAAACACAGAGTAAGGAAGACAAAAGGCCAGGAGAGAAAATCAGCAGCTGAAGTGGTTCCATGAAGAGAAAAAATATTGAACCATGTTGTCTGATTGTCTTAGCTGCCCCAATTCTCTTAATAACAATTTTATTTAAGGGGACAGATTTCTTTGAAAAGATGTAGAAAGGAATGATTAGCACACCACATCTTTTAAAATGATGGAAATACTAATGGATCAGCAAAAAGAATGAGAACTTCAGATCGTTAGAACAAACAGCCTGAGTTCCATCTTTCCTTGTTCACAGAATTAAAGGACAGTACTGTAGCACTCCTGAGAAAATATTTTCTCTGCTTGCACTTGCATGTCTTTTTCAGATATAATTTTATTACAGGAGCAGCTCAAAGTTAGCTATGAAGTATGAACATTATGATTGTAAAGGGAATGAGCAAATGGATTTCCCGTTCTTGTTTTGAAAAATTGAAAGCTCGTTATTTAACCGATCACAGAATTCCTTTAGAAGTATGACAAACTTCAGCAATTTACGGCTATTTTCCTAAATTACTGTGTCATTTAAAGCTCTTCACATCGTTATTTGTTACACACATATAAAAAAAAAGACCTCCTTTTATAGAGACTGTCACAGGCTAAGGCATAACCAGAGTAATTACATATTACAGGGTTGTAGGAGGAATCAGATATAACACACAATAACATCAGTTGTTAATCTTTAGTCTGTTAAAAGCATTAGAAAAAGTAAAATCTTACCTCAAATCTGTGTCACTTGCAGTGATTTGAGAAGAATTTTTTTTTATCAGCATTCAAAGTAAATAAATAGTGCCTCGCTATTTTATAGTGGATATTTCAGCAGCTCCCTGTGCACATTGAACAGAAGTTGATGGTCATTACTCCATTTTACAGCTGAAAAATCTTAATCAAAAAAAGAGACTTAGTAGAACTATTGCAAATGTCAGTGTCAAGAGCAGAAATTGGTCTCTTGGTTCCCCTGCCAGGTGGTGTCAAAATCAGATTCTAGAGCTGGGCTCCTTGATCTCCTTGTTCTTTGTACCATTTTTCCTCAATTTTGCCTTTTCCTTGTCAGCCACCAAATCTTTTGGCTTTTCTTTATATTCTCTTGTAGCCATTTTGTGTTTCCATGTTCTTTAGAGATATTGCAACTGTCTTTGATATGTCCTTATCTCTGATCTTGTTTTTTGAACGTGATATGTTTTAAAGCAATGAAGGTAAGCATGTAGGGAGAAATGAAGCATCCTTAATAAGACAAGATACCTGACATTTTTGCACTGTTACTGTATGTGATGTCTTGAATAAAAAGTAAATTAACTTCATTTGCTAGGCCTTACATTGGAAAATGTTTTCCAGCACGCTGTACTTAAAATTTGTATTTTAAACCAGCATCTTGTTTATCAGGGTCAGGGCAAGACTTTTGAGGATTGGAAGATCTGAGCACTTTCTTTACAGGGATCTTAAAAACTGAGCACCTTCTGGAGCAAAAGGAACCTGTGGCCATGGTTCTGAGTAGTTCTGTGTAATACAGAAAATCATAATGCAGGTAATACAGGGGCATTTTCTAAATCTCATTTCTAATTTCACACTATTTCATAGTTTCCTGGTATTCCCAAAGCCATTGTCAACACAAGGCTGGAACCTTCTGGGTTGGTCTCAGTCATTTTTGGCACCCAGGCAAGGACAGACTTTGTCCTGTTTGTGGACAGTTTTATGTCCAGAGATGAGACATGTTACCCTGCTAAGTGAGGGGTAAGCTGGCCTTTGGTATTTAGGCATTAATTAGGACATTGAGTAGGGATTTTGTCTTGGTTCCACTTCATCCAGATAAATTCCTAAAATGACTGTATTTAAACGCTTAAAGAATTGGTAAACTAAACCTGAATATATGAATAACAACTAAACTGTGCTGTGATAGAAACATGAAGTTCTGATTTAGGACAAAACAGCAGGAGACAGGACTGAATCTGGATTTCTTTTGATTTTTTTCACCAAGATTTGCTGAATTTGGGATAAGCAATCTTGTGTGTGTTTGACTCTTGCACTAAGGGAAAGTAGAATCAATCTTTTTTAAAAAAAATTCCCTTTTTTCATGTGTGTGATAGACTGTTGCAGTGAGGCTTGATCTGGAAAAAGAATCTTTGGATACTTGCTTATTGTTTCTAGCCATGCTGTTGAAAGATTGATATTGCAGATGTGCAACAAAAGAGAATTTTCCAGACTACCTTCCAGATTAACTGTTTCAAACAGAAGAACAACTTTGATCTAAATGTAGACTATATGTTAAGCTAGTTCTAGTTGGAACAGTTGATTCTCTCTTAAAAACAAGTGAACTTCATAATGAAAACTGTTCTCTACTTTTGTTGAGGACATAGAAATATTGAAATGCCCAAATCCCACCTGATTTTATTAAAATAATCTTTTTTTCTAAAGTGAAGAGCAGAGCTACAGGAAGGCTTGTGCTGTGAAGATTTCCATCCCCTTTTCCAGAACAGAGAAGGGGGAGTTGGGATTTTCTTGTGCCTGCAGTTACCTGATTTAAATCTTTAAATTGTTAACATCAGCAGCTTCCCAGGAGTACTGAGCTGTAAAAACTGCCAAAGTGCTTGGGAAGACTAAAGTTCTGAACCATGGCCTTAATTACAAGCCCAGTTGTAGGCACCCATGTGCAGTCTGTATTTTGGAACTGACAAGTACTTCCAACTCAATCCAAGGTGTGTCTGTTTGTCAAATAACCAAGTAACCTTGAAATGGACAGCTAGGATTGTCTGTTCAAGCATCAGATGGAACATCTTAATATTTAGTTCCACAGCCTGGTTTTCCAGGAGCTGAGAACCTGTTTTTGCTGTTTAATACTTTGATAATTGAGGCCTTTCAGGGAAGCTCTCAGAACCATCTTGATTAGTCTTTTCCATTGGTGAAAAACAGAGTTTTGATTGTTAGGAAGTTTCGAAGTCTTTAGTTGCAAGCACAAGAATGGAATTCTAATAAATGTGTGGAATTGTGGAGAAATAAATATAAATTGCTGCTATCATGCAAACTCTTAATCAGCTCTTGCAACGTTAAGATATTGCGAAGAAATTGGATGTAAAAGTGGTTAAAATGTTTCTGATGGTGTGGCAGCACCAAAATCCTGTTCAATGTAAAATTGTCTATAGACTCCCATCATTCCTGGCCTCAGGTATCACAGGGGGAGAATCATAAGAAGTAATCTGAAAGTGGTTATCCCCAAAACAACAACTGTGAGAGATGGAGTCCATGTTTCCAGTACTGGGTTGTCAGAGAGCATGTGAACGTACTGAGGTGAAGAACACTGCCCGTGATATCAATCACAATTTCCAAGCTCTGCCTTCAAGCTGATGTGCAAAGTGAGGGAAGAATTTTGCTTTTACAGTAGTTGTAATTTTTCTACATTTCTTTCTTGATTAAAAACCTTATTCTGACAGTCCTTAATCAGTCACATATTGTTGGCATTCTGTGACTATGCTGCTGAGAATTTTTAAATGTTCTGAAAGTCTTAATTTAAGCAGTGTATGTGCTAAGACAGGTTGATCTGTGCTGAGGAATGAGGGAAATCACTGTAGGAGTAGGAAGCACATGGAGAACATCAACAGCCTCCATTAATTTATGGGGCTTATCAAAAGACACCTGAGGACTGTGTGTGAATCTCCTTCAGCTTCCTTCATCCATCCCTACAGCTGTACATCCCTCAGGTTTACAGCTTTTCAGTATATGCAGCTCATCAAAAAATCAGTTCAATAATTGTTTCTGCAAGTTTAATTTAATTTATCTATCAACACATTACCATTCATGAAGGAAACCTAATTGGCTTCCACTGTAAAATTTAAGATGAATAGGAATAGGTGAAAATTTGTCCATTCCATGGGACGTATATTTGTTGAAGCCAGTTCATAACATGGAAGAAGAGCATTTCACTTATTTAGTGTATGGATTACAGTAAAAAATTCACTTATTTGCCACTAAGATGTCCATAGTATAAACAAAATTAACAGTAAAAAGAAAAATCTTAGTAGTATGTCCGAGAGCAGCTGAGTAGCTATACTCATGAATTATTCATATGGCTTATGTAAAGATGGAACCTGGAAAATGGAAAGGCAAAGGCTATTATTTATTTATTCTACGGAAGAATAGCATATGCAAGTGGAGTAGTCTATAGTCCTATAATTTTTTTTTTGTTTTAAAATAAACACAATTAAACTAACAAATCTATTGCATATACTTAATATTCCAGTAAGAATTATCTTTGGTTAAAATATTTTATGAAGTTTTCTAAATAACTTAATTACATTGAGGCATTTTCTTGCATTTCCTTTCTATACTGCCAGAGGCACAGGAAATGCAGCTGATATAGTCTCTGAATATTTTCTGTATATAAATATTTTCATATTTTGTTTATTATGTATTCTATATTTCTCCATATAATTGAAATATTGACATTATCATGTAGGTGTTTTTTTGTGGTTAAAGAATCCTGATGTGAATTCCTAATGCACTTGGAAAATAGTGATCAGGATCAAAAAATAGTAAATATTTTTTCTTTGCTATACATTCTTAGTGATCCTTATCTCTTAAAACTCTTGCTTCTTTGCTTTAATATTGACTTTTCAGGTAGATGAATAAAATTTACACACGTATTTGTGTGTGTGTGTATATGCAAATGTAAGTTCACACAGGGCTGTGTCCAGAGGTTCTGGAATATCCCCAGGCAGGGAGACTCCCCCCTCCCTGTTCGATCTGCTCAGGGCTGGGTCACTGCCCAGCCAAGAAGTTCTTCCTCCTGCCCAGGGGGAACTCGCTGGGCATCAGTTCCTGCCCGTTCCTCTTGTGCCATTGCTGGGCCCCCCCGAGCAGAGCCTGCTCCATCCTCTGCCCCCTCCCTGCACCCCCTGACCCCCAGGGCTGGGGGCCCCTCTGGGGGCTGCTCTGGAGGCTGAACAGCCCCAGCTCCCTCAGCCTTCCCTGGGCACAGAGATGCTCCATCCCTGGGGCATCTCCGCAGCCTGCGCTGGCCCCGCTCCAGGAGCTCCATGTCCCTCCTGCCCTGAGGAGCCCCGAGCTGGGCCCAGCCCTGCAGATGTGCCTCCCCAGGGCTGAGCAGAGGGGCAGGATCCCCTCCCTGCCCTGCTGCCAACGCTCTCCCTGATGCCCCCAGGACACTCTGCTGCCTCAGGGGCAGCTCCTTGTCCCCCAGCACCCCCAGGTCCTTCTCCCAGAGCATTTGCCTTTGAATTTCAGGCAGTTCTTCCCTATCCATTTCCCCAGCCTCTCGAGGTCCCTCTGAAAGGCTGCTCAGCCCTGGGGGGAGCAGCCACTCCTCCAGATTTGTGTCATCAGTGACCTTCTGAGCAGTCATCGACTCCTACACGCAGTCAGTGATCAATAAGTTAAACAATACTGGTCCCATCATTGGACCTTATGGAACACCACTGGTGACAGGCCAGATCTTGCACCTGCTCTTCATTATCCTTACTAAGGTTACAGCAAGAGGCTTTTCTGTGTATTCTTCCCCTATATATTGTTTACCCTTAGCTAATGAAGGTGGGAGCGGAAGAACCTTCGGAAATAGGTTGNACCACTGGTGACAGGCCAGATCTTCCACCTGCTCTTCATTATCCTTATTAAGGTTAAGCAAGAGGCTTTTCTTCGGAAATAGGTTATAATGTGTAGAAAGATTTGTTTCCAGCCTGATCTTTTTGAATGAACGTTCAGTACCCTGTGCTTAATTCACTTCTGGAAGTGACTGTATTGTCTGTGTGTCACTGGACATAATAAAGGATTGATGAAAAGATCTCTTCACCAGTTTTCCCTCAGAATGTAGTATTTTGCTGTTTAGGGCAGAAGTCTCATTTTTGACCCTTATTTCTTCTGACCTACTTGGTGTCACTATCTTCAAGAGTTTGGAAGGATGGGCCTTTCATTCCTTGAGTAGTAGGAAGGAGTCAGACACACACAATCTCAACCAGGATAATTGCAGCCAGGGAAGAGTGTGGCCAAGAAATGAGGATATTTGTTTCACTATGTTGTGGGGTTATATCTGTGTGTTTGAAAAATAGTTATTTATTACTAGTGTCTTGAAGAGAATCCTTCAGCTGCAGTTCTAGACTGTGAGTAATAAAATCCACCAGCCACCGATAAGACAAAACTACTCTGGTGTCAGCTTCTCTTGAGCATCAGGGTTGGTTGGATGTAGATTGGATTTAAGAATTTTAGTTTTCTCTACGTATTTTCATATTTTTTGCTATTTTTTTTTAATTACTAAAGTTAACTCTGAATGTTTCACAGAGAAATTTTTCCTATTTTCATCTGCCTTCAACTTCTTCCTCACTTCAGCTTATCCTCTGCAGAGATTATCAGCTTCCATATTTTTTTTCACAGTATTTACTTCAAAATGATACATTCAATGTACAATTCACACGTGTACCTTTTGTATTTTTCTTGTTCCTTTTTGTCTTGTTGCTAAAGGTTTTTGTCAGCAAAAGCATGACTGATAGAGGAGATAAATTCATGTACAGTTACTAATGGTGCAAATGTTACACTATTTTGTCAACAGAGCTCTATTGTTGAGAGCCATTTCTCTCACTGTGTCAATATATGTGCCATGCTGTGTTGATATTAATGGATCTGCCAGGGAAGGCATTTAATTAATCAGTTCCCAGAATAAACTCTGTCAGCTTTAATTTCCTAGCTAACAGTAATGCTCACACCAGCATGGTGGGTCAGTCAACAAATGTTGTAATAAGTTAGATTCATGTTGAAAAAAGCCTTGGTTCAGGACCTGGAAATGGTGCTTAGGTCAGCAATTTGTTTCCTTTTCTTTGACCATGTTTCAGAGCTCTGACAGTTCTGACATCGGTACAGGGGAAGTAAAGAGTAGTCTGCAGCATTCCAACAGGCATTCCAAGGTCATGGCATCAAAAACATTTGCTGAATTCTGAAGCAAATCTAGAAATACAGTCAGTCACCCGTTGATCAACGAGTTTATTGACTACAGCTTTTCTGCACAGTGTACAAGGACTATGAATCACAAACAGAAATAAAAATTATTCATGTCTGTGTGTTAATGTATGGTTATAAGGTATTTAAAATATTTTCTTCCCTATCTAATTTCGGAATTTAGCAAATTTTGATGCCAAACTGCAATATACCAGGACATCCAGGTTGGTGGAATGGCACAGACATAACATTTATGCCCACAGCCTTACTCATCTTGCTCCTGTTGTCAGGTGAGTGCAAATCACCTCATTATTCAAGCACGTTTTATTTTGAATGTTAAATCTCCAGGAAATTAATATTTTTAAGAGATAAGACTACTATCTTAAATACTTGTTCTCAACATATCTCTACCCCTCCTCACAATGACATATTTTTGTGTAATTTATACAGGCATTGACTGGTCTTCTTAAATCCTCGGAATTTTAATATCCTGTCATTGTGTGTTATATCCTGTTACTTACTCTTGAATATTGGTAAAACCTTTTGCATTCCATCTCTGTTATGGGTAACAGGACATTTCCATCTGGTTAGGAGTTGGTTGGGCATGGTAGCATCTGAACTCAGGCCAAATTCCTGCAGTGGCTTGGAGATGGGAAAGACAGGTTAGAAGCCAAGGGGTTCATTTTAGAATTTAAGGTTCTTACTCCTTTTGAAGACTGTTTAGCCCTATGGTGAAGTGTGTGTGCTTTATGACTTCTTACAGTAATAATACAATCAGAATACTTGTGCTGTTAGAATTCAGTTGAAAACCAAATCAAAACAAAGTAAAAAATCCTTCCCCAAAAAGCCCAATTTTTTCAGTATTATTTGGCTATTTGTAATATCTAAGGCCTTTTTCAGAGAGTGAAAGTGAAAAATTCTTGTACTAGTACAGTACTGGACATATTTGTGGAACCTGGGGTAAAGTTTGTTGTTACAATTTAGTACATTTTGCCCATCAAATGAAGTACTAAATGAAATTCTCTGTCTCTTGCCTTTTATTCCCTCCAACAACCTACATTATTTATTGACAGGAAGACTGAATTAAATGCACTTTATCTGCAGAATTGCAGATGGGCATTGTTAAATTGCAGGTGTTTTTTAGCAAATTAAATTAAAGGGCCCCCTGTAGTTTGTATTGATAGAATGTAATAAGAACTTTAATAAAACTGCTTTGTAACCAGACTAAAGTAAGGAATTTCCTGAAAAATGTGTTTTATTGACAAAAGAGAAATATGATCTTGGAGGAAAATGCAGGTCAAGAGAGTATTGTGCAAACCTTGAAAACTCTTTATGGTGAAAAATTGCACCCCTAATTCTACTTCCACTTGTTAAAATGCTGTCCCAGATGTGATGGTTTCACTTAACAAAAGGAGTGCCACCGACTCTGGTGACACTAATAGTTATATTTCCTTTGAAGCCAATGGAGGCAAGCTGGATTATATTGGATAAATATTTGACAAATTTGGTTTACTAAGATCTAAAATTTTAGATTCATTCAATAGCATATTCTTTTATTGAGAGGTGAAGAGCAACTGGGCAGAGAGACAAAAATACCCTGCAATGTGCGTGCCTCTGGGTGCTGTTAATATTTTGTTATGTAGCTTCATCCACCTCTAATATTCTGAATTAGGCTGGTCTAGTTATAAAGACTTACAAATTCTTACACTAAAAATAGGATGATAAAAATATTCTGGATGACCCTTTTTTCTTATAATCCATTGTGAGGTGGAATGTTGAATTCATATTTGCCCACTGTCCTGTGGTAAAGAGAGAGCCCTTGAGAATGAAATGACAGTTTTTAGCAGAAGGGCTGTGCCACTATATTTTTCTTCACATATGTTTATCTAAGATATACATTCTCAGAAGTGTGAAAGGTGACTGTCCTAATGTATTAGCTGGTGACACAACTCGCGTATTAAAATAAAAGGACTATTACAGAGTGGAACTGTAGTGGGTCATCGAGGGTCCCTTAATCTTTAGATTGCAGTTCTTCTCTTGCTACCTTCAAGTCCTTCCGGGACTTCATTGTTTTGTTTTCAGAAACTAGAACTAATGTCTTTTAAAAGGTCTTCATCTGGAAATATTGTAATGAAAGCTATTAACATGGTATGAAACAGAGATGAAGGTAAAGTGATAACAACCCTAACCTTACCTTAGCTGCCTTTGTGTTGAAGTTGTTACTGATTGCGGATAATGTGGCATTTGCTTAGAAATCTGTCAGATGAACAATGTATTTATTCCAACGTTGAATATTTGCTCCCTGTTGGATGAAAGATTTCCAGAAATTGCAACAAGCAGATACAATAGGAAGTCTATATATTTCAAGTGCTTAAGAATCAGGTATTAAATCACCATGTTTATCTACTTATCCATGAATAATATTATCAAAAAGAGATAACACTCCCATTGTAGCAGAAATGTCAAAAGATAAAAATTAGGCATCCTGCTCAATTTCACTTAATTACTCATGTTTTCTCCTTAAACAGAGGGATTCAGGAACTTTAGTGTCTTTGAGATCAGATCTTAGAATTCTAAAAATTTTATTTCCAATAATCTTGTAGCTTCTTTTGCTCAGTGTTGGGCCCCTCACTGCAAGAAGGACATTGAGGGGCTGGAGCATGTCCAGGGAAGGGAATGGAGCAGAGGAAGAGGCTAGAGCACCATGAGCATCTGAGAGAGCTGGGGGTGCTCAGCCTGGAGAAAAGGAGGTGCAGAGGAGACCTTCTCACTCTTCAACTCCCTGACAGGAGGTGGGAGCCAGAGGGGTTGAGTTCTGCTCCCAGGGAACAAGGGACAGGAGGAGAGGGAATGGCCTCAAGCCGTGCCAGGGGAGGTTCAGGTCGGACATTTGGGAAAATTTCTTCACAGAAATAGTTGTCAAGCATTGCAATGAGCTGCCCAGTGCAGTGGAGGAGTCTCCATCCCCGGAAATGTTCAAAAAATGTGTGGATGTGTTACTTAAGGACATGGTTTAGTGGCGAACATGGTGGTTCTGCTGGGTTTCACAGTTCGACTTGATGAACTTAAAGGTCTTTTCCAACATGACTGATTTCACGTGTCTATGATTCTACTGTGATTTATTTAAATTCATTTCCCCAAGTCAAATCCGTTGGGTCTGTGCCAATAACTGGTGATTGATCTCTCCCCATCATTATTTTGACCCATGAGCCTTTAGTTGTACTTTCTCTCCCCATATAGCTGAGGAGGCAGTGATAGAGCATATTTGCTGAGCACCAGACAGCCAGCCACAGTCAGCTCACTACCAGAAAATTCCTAGAAAATCAGAATTTTGGAGGTTTTCTTCATGTTGTGCTAGAATACTGTAGCATGAGCCACTATTTTGTTATATTTGCTTTATGAAAACATTTAATAAGACTGTAGAAAGAAGCCAGAGTGACATTTGGACAACCACCTTGTGAACCAATTAAATTGGGTGATTAGAAAGAGAATAAATTTGTGAATGAAAGAATACTTTGTCTGTTATATATTGTAGTGGCCATCCAAATAGCTGTACAAAACCCACAAGTTTTTAAATAACACCTTTCCCAACTATTTGCTTGGTGCTGTGTCAAGTCTACAGTTGTAATGATGCCTCATGCTGCTACTAAGCTGTGCTTAAAGGCAGTATTTAAATGAGCATATTAAATGTTATTGAAAATCACCATCGTGTGAATACTGGTTCTAAAAGCTCAGTGTACTAAAGCTTTCAGCAGTGCTCAGTCTCTGCAGGACCAGCTCTTACCTCTTGCTCAGAACAGGAAATTAGAATGATTATAACCCCATAATCTTCTTTCATTCCTAAGAAATAAAAACACAAAGACAGAACAATTAAAAGTGGCTGAAAGCCATGATTATGCAAATCCATGTTAAAATATACCCAAATACTGCTAGAAATGGGAAGAGGAAGGATTCTAGGAGGAAGCCAGAGAGTATTTTTTTGGCCAGTGGTAGATGACAACATGACTGAGCTGAGATAGGAACGAGCTGGAATGTTCAGGAATTCAAGGAAGGGAGGACAGGTGTCAATGGAGGATGTTGAGGAAAGTTTTTTAGTAACAAGATCTACAGAAAGATCTACAAGTCTACAAAAGGGTCTATAACAGCAAAAGTTATAGGAAAAAAAGCAGTGGCAAAATAGAGAAAAAGAAATTGAATTATTGGAAATCATATTTTTTTAAAAAAGTAAAAAAGAAATAAAAAAATTATAGAAAAGAAAAAATTTTAAGAAAATAAAATTTTATAACTATTACAGATTCAATATGCTTGAATGTAAGGAGGGAACCATAAATATAATTATTTAATTGGAATTATTGATGAATTGAGGTAAAACTGATTAAAATTAGGACTATAAAGGGCACTGAAGATGTTGTTTTCTCTTTTTTTTTTTGTTATATACCAAGACGATCAAAAACTTATTCCTGTTCCACAAAGTACCATTTATTAAAATTCCATTTCTGTCAGTACAGCCACTATATCTCTTTATATAAACTTAAGGTCTCTCCGGATCATTTTCATCACTGAATTTTTGTTCCGAAAGTGAGACACTGAACTATGTAAGATAAAAATTAAAAATGCAATGTTTGTTTTTTTACAATTGCATCAGTAGTGTGTATGAAGAGTGGGAGCAATGATACCACGGAACTCTATAATTGCACTCTAATATAATGAGGAACCTGCATTCTGAAGTACATCCTTTATTGAAGGCTCCTGGAAAATAGTCAAATTATTGGATGGAAAGATATTCCTATGTCAGAATGAGCTGAGAAGTGAGGAGCTAGTGAGAAGTAGGTCTGTTTTGATAGAAATGCTATCAAAGGCTGTTTTATCATGTTGTCATTGTCATATTTGTTGATATGACAACATGTGCTTGTCCTTTTCTTTGTTATGAAAAAGGATCTTTTGTTCATTTTTCTGTATCTGCTTCACTCACAGGACTGACATTTCAAATAGTGCTCTTGAATCTGGATAGTAGAGCCAACAGCCATGGAAATTCCTGTCAATCTTTCCCTTTCTTAGGCATAGGTACCATTTTGTCATCGTTTTAGATATTGTGTAAGGACAGCTTTCACAACTGTTCTCTAAGTTTTTAGCTATTGGTAGGACTTCTGGGCTCTCAGGTTGAATACTTGAATATTTTTGTATCAGAGTTAATAGATACTCCTGCATAAGTCTCTCTTCCTTGGCAATAAAATGAAGGCATTTTGAAACATTAAATCTGCAAATTTGAGTACTTTGCCAATGTACTTTTTATTGCAACGTATCCCATTTTCATCTTCATAAAATTAAATGCTTACATGTCCCATATAATTAAATTTAGGCACAGCAGAGGATTTGGTCTGTGAGCTTATTAACTTCTGGCTGCATCACTGTTTGATTGCTTTGGAAGTTTTATCAGACTAAAATATATCCAGGATACATTTGTCAGTAAAAGAAATGTGAAAATATTGGCACCTAAGAAATGGTAAAATTTTAAACCCAGGCAATCTTTGTTTCACCTTAACCTACAGATGGAGGAGGAACCCAAATCTGCTCCCACCTCTAATGTTGCCAATAAATCTTAGCTGATATTTCCTAAAGTGGCAGAGGTAAAAGAATCATAATTCTATTTTGCTATTGTGACAACTTAATGCTGAAGGAAGTCTGATTCAAATTTTTTAAATAAAACTGAAAATTTTATATTGTTGACAGAAATAAATTGAATTCAGTATGAATATTAAGAAAAAGGTCTAAAATTATTCAATATTATTAAACAAGTTTTGTAATTTTTTTAATTCTGTATATTGTACAATGCCCTGAATTCTTTCATCTTTCTTTGACTTTCTTTGGTGGTATTTGCTAAGCTGATATGAATGAACTTGTTCTTTAGGGATTTTTTGAAGCTATTCTTTCACTGATGGATTTTGCTTCACCGAAATCTGTCATGCTCTGCTTAGCATTTTCCTGTAGAGTTCTAGAATTAATTTTTGAACGCTCAGTCAGGTTGGCATTTATCTTGGCAATAGTGGGTTTTCTGGTCAAAATTTTATAAGCCTCACTATAGACTTGTATCATTCAGTCCTACTAAGAGTGTCTCCAAGGTTGGCAGCTTTGTAGCCTGTCTAGAGGTGCAGTAGAGCAAAAAAACAGTCAAGGTCATCACATGTAGCAAGACTTCACAGGTAAACAAATAAATCTTCTCAATTCTGCAAATCTCAAACCCATTTCATAGTTTGCCCACACTTATGGACATGCTTAGGAGACTTCACAAGGGATTTTACTGGCTGCAAGCTCATGTTAAAGGGATGATCTTTTCTGAGCTAATGGTCATTATTCCTATCCTTCAACATGCAAATAGCTGTATGTTCTTCTTATGGCAATATTGCCTTGGTAGTGAGTGTCCCGTGTTACCTTTGCTTTTCCAGAGTCATTCCCTTTCTGGTGTAAGCACATATGCACTCCACACGTGATGGATGCAGACACACAACTGCTACAAATTTCCTGTGGAGACTGTCACTGCTAAAAAGCATTTGAGGCCCCACTGCACATGATACAGAATAATACAATGGTTTCCACATAGAAATACTTTGCTCTCATAGGAATAGTGAGATTGACTTCTTGATGCATTTATGTCTTTGTTTCTTGCTGTTCTTTTTCAATTTGTTTTTATAATTCTTCTAATGTTTAAACCTTTTAGCTCTTAGTGATCTTGAGGGTAATACTTGCTAAGTGCTTTGGGATGCCTTAGTAGATGCTGAGTCTTTAGAAGAAGTGAAAGTTGTTATTATTGTTGTCACGTTACTGATGAAGTACTTATTTTCCCCATTATAATGCCACACACAGAACTCTACAACTCAGATTATGTCAGATTTTTATTGTAAACCTTATTTTTAGACTTAAAGCTTGCCTATGAATATAGATTTGAGTGCTGAAACATGTCATGTCACACCTTGAGAAGTATAAAAAACTGAAAACGAAAAATAAAATCAGTTATTGAGAGACAGAAGTTGAAATGGAAGGAGTGGCTGATCCCCCCAGGGCTGGGCAGCCCTTCAAAGGGACCTGAACCGGTTGGGGAGATGGGCAGGGAAGAACTGAAATTCAAAGGCAGGTCCTGCAACCTGCCCCAGGCCCCAGCACAGGCTGGGGGTGACCTGTTGAAAGCAGCTCTGGGAGAAGGATCTGGGGGTGCTGGGGGACAAGGAGCTGCCCCTGAGGCAGCAGAGTGTCCTGGGGGCATCAGGGAGAGCGTTGGCAGCAGGGCAGGGAGGGGATCCTTTCAGGTTCTTGAATTTGAAATTTAAGTAATGAAAATATCCTCACTTTGAGATGATCCTGAGCTTGAAATTATTCAATGTATGTGGCATAACTTCTGAGTGACATTATTTTTAAAGCAGTGCAGATCAGCTCAGCAAGGAAAAGGTCAGCTTAATCAGTATTTGTAGTTTTAAATCTTCTGGAGTATCTTTTTTTTTCAAATATAGTCTGTCTTCAAAGTATCAATCAGCTCATCTCACTTGCCTGAGTGAACTAAGCTTAACTATACACACTTCACATCACATCTGTTTAGAATTCTGAGGCAGGAATATTTTCAGTGTTGAATTAAATGCAATGCCATTGCCCTACATATGATTTATTTCAGATAATAAAATAGCTCTATTTTAAATCACTTACATCGATAAATATTAATGTTTTTATTAAATACATTTTTACTTTATATTTCACTACAAGCTCTACTTGTAAAAGGACTTTAGTAGAGCACTGTGAGAGAGATACACATTAGGATATTTCATTCCTTAGAGAAATAGATTTATATTCTATTATAGAGTTATCTGATTTTGACTGTATAATAGTTCTCTCTTTATAGCATTGCATTTTAGCCAATACACTGTGAATTATCTCATACTCATTCTTCTCTTTTAACAGCCACACAACTGATAAAAACCCTAAAAGTTTCTTTGATATCTCTTTTGCCTAATGGCAAAGCTCAGCTGTACTCACTGTCATTCCTAAACAGAAGCTTAAACATTACTCCATTACTCTCTTTACAGGGAACAGAAAACCTCCTAGAGGCTGTATATCATAAATTTCAATGTTTTCTATCTCAACAGTTAAAAAAAATAGAAGAATTTTATGAAGTAGAATTGATCGTTTCAGTTTCTTCTTGTGGAAATCTTCTTTGCATTTAAAGATCAGTGATAATTTTTTTTAGAACAAAAGCAACTTTCAATTTGTTCAAACTGCCTCCAGTTCTGGGGAACCAGCACAGGGAGGAGAGAGTCCAGAGGAGGGCCCCAAGGTGATCAGAGGGATGGAGCAGCTCTGCTGGGAGGAAAGGCTGGGAGAGCTGGGATTGTTCAGCCTGGAGAAGAGAAGCTTTGGGGGGAACTAATTGTGTCCTTGCAGTGCCTGGAGGGAACCTGCAAGAAACATGGAGAGAGACTATTTCTAAGGGCCTGGAGTGACAGGACAAGGGGGAATGGCTTCCCACTGACAGACAGTAGGGTTAGGTGGGATACTGGGGAGAAATTGTTGGCTGTGAGGATGGGGAGGCCCTGGCACAGGGTGCCCAGAGAAGCTGTGGCTGCCCCATCCCTGGAAGTGTCCAAGGCCAGGTTGGAGCAGCCTGGGATAGTGGGAGGTGTCCCTGCCCATGGCATGGGAGCGAACTAGATGATCATTAAGGTCCTTTCCAACCCAAACCATCCTGTGATTCATCTTATAATTCTAATCTGATTAAGTGAAAGAGAGTACGGAATGACTTCAGGCAATAAGAACATTTAAATTGTAAAGAAAGTCATAAACCTCCTTGGAGAAAAGGGAAGGAGATGGTAGTTTGAAAGGTACGAAATCCCCACCTTCTGATGAGTAAGTAGAAAGGAGTAAGGTTGAGATTAAAGATATGGAAAGGAGAAGTAGAAGAATCCATTAATGGTGGGAATTTGCTGTCTGGAAGGGGAATGATTCAGAATAAGACTCCATTGTGTTGTTTAGGTCATAATTTGGATTGGTTTGTTTCTCCAGATTTCCATTCAACAGAACAGTGAGAACTTTAAGAAAGAGTGGAGGGAGAAAGGAGGAGGAGAAGAAGGTCTTCTGTTTCAGTTTATTCTTGGAATGCAATATCATTCCATCACCTACCGAGATACTTTTTTAATGGTTTTTGAAAATGTCTTAACTATGGGATGTAAATTTTTAGGTAAGCTTCAAAAAACAGCCTATTTTATGCTGTCCAGACCTGAACAACCCTGCCATTCTGCAAGTTATATGCAGTCCAAAAGTTTCTGTTTTAGTTGAATACATGTTCAGTTCTAGCTGTGTGATATCTAATTTAGAATTATTTGGTTTAGTACCATTCAGGTTTTCACATTTTCAAAGCTAGTTATACAGCAACAGTGTGTTAGCCGTGCAATTTATCAATATTTATTCATTATCCAAATGGCAGACTACTTGTCATAATTAATTATTGAAGTAATAAATAGTCTTATTAATAAAAATAGATGACAAGAACAGAATGATTTCCTTGATAAAGACTGATGACAGGTTCTACAATCTGACACGACACTCAGAACACTGTGCAGATTGAATCTAAGGCCTCCTGCATGGATAATAAATTGTTATTTCGGAGAATAAAATGATTGATACATTTGCTTTGTGTGGAAAAAGCACCTGGGAAAAGATTCTACTCCCTAAGTTATTTAAATAGACTATGGTGAAATTTTCTTGCCTTGTGACAAATTTAACTTTCCAAGGAAGTGACAGCTCTTTGGCAGAGGGAGAGGAATTGATGCCTGCTTGGGGTCCTTGACTTACAGATTCTCCTAAAAGTCATATTCATTTGGAAATCTCCTGGCATTCCCACCCCTTCGGCAGCACTCGGAGGAGTGGCTGTAACACAGCAAAGGGCTGATGGGAAAGCCTGGCCATGTGATGTGGCAGAGGATGCTGAGACAAATGAAGCCTGTCAGCTCCTTTGGAGACACTGCTGCTGGTTTTATTGCTGCATGGCTGATGTGGCCTCTGGTTCAAACTCATTGGGTTTTTTTCCTTGGTCTGATCTTGCCTTCTGTGACAAAGCAGCCCCAGAGACTGAGCATCGTATGACAACTTGGAAATGGCTGGGCTGGGGAAGAAAAAGAGTTTTCACACAGAATAATGATTAAAAAGACCTAACAAACATACCATTGTATATCTCAGAAAATGTTTTATTCATCACCAGTATTATTGAAGATTAAAATCTAAATATCATATTTCAAAAGTCTTCTGAAAGATGTTGGGTCCATAAGATGTCTGACATCCAGTTTCTTTAGCGCAGAGAAAAATATCTGATGCAATTATTCTTGTCTTCACACCCAAATATATTCAGCTGCTGGGTTGCTGAGAATTCTTTTCCCCTGCAGAAAATTTCCCAATTCTGCATGTGTAGAGTACAATGTGGAATTTATGTATCTTAGAGGATTGGCTTTGTTTCATTTGGTGGGTTTGCTTTGAGATGTTGGCAACTCAAAGTAAAATCTAGATGTCTTTTTAATTTTAGTGTTCCTAAAACTTCTTGTATTTAATAATAAAAACTCTCTGGAATTCTGTTGGGTTTAGCTGCAGTAAATTTTAAAGAGACAATAAAATACTTTCAATTATTCAAATAAAGAACCAAAGGAAAAGGAGCAGAGTATGTAGAAGCACATTGCAGAAAAGAAGCTGAAGAAGCTGATGGGCACCTATTAACATTTGCTCCTTGTGCTAAAATCAGCTCGAAAGTCTGAACATCTAAAAGAATTCTGTTTAATAGGAAACCTTATGCAACCTGATTATTACTTAGCAGGTGAGAGGAAACTCAGGAAATTGCCAGAACTCATTTTTATGTATACAATTAATAACAGCAGAAGTTTAGATGCAATAAGAGATGAGAATGAAGTGATGATTAGGCAGGTAACAGGTGGCCCTTACGCAAGGCTGTCCAGGTTGGTTTAAATGATGTAAGATAAGCTGGTTGTGAATCAGGTAACTGCATCATGAATATCGAAGAGCTAAATACCCACATTCTGGGCCCTCTTTAATGGCTCTTGATGTAAATTTTGTTTATGTATTTTCGACACGCACTCAGATGAAGCCTCCCATTTTCATGTTTTTAAAGTAAATTACCCTGAATAGACAGAAGATGATTTGCAATGTAATTAGGCTAAAGTGAAATCCTACTTTCGTACAAAGGTCAAGTTATCCTCTATTTTATCATTTACAAAGTTTTTACCTTTTCTATCAATCCATACCCCTTGAAATGCTGTTTCATTTTAAAACTGCTGTAATTATTCAGAGCTGCAGTTGTTAATAGCACCACTGGAAATAGTGATTTATTTTTGCTGGATTCTAAGACACTGCTCTTGTAAACCACAGATACAGATTTTTTTTTGAAAATGTAGTTTTGTGTATATTGATAAATATATACATCTAACAGACAAAAACATGTTTTCATACGTTTGGTGAAAGCTGGACAGAAATCCCTTTTTCCATTTCTTCAGAGAGTATCTGAGAAGGTGGAAGTGTTTCCTGTACTAATTAAAAGAGGGAGAGTTAGACTATGTTTTTATCATGTTTAAACAACCTCGTTCTCTTTTTCCATACATATCCACAAAAAATTTCACTTTAAAATCACTCAGACTTTTGAAAATTATCTTCCAGACAAGGGCAGGAAAAAGAGAGAAGTCGCACTAATAGTTTGTATCTTGGTGTAACGTAACTTAACAAGAAAAAAGAGCTTTTGCTGTAATCCAGCTTTCATCCTGTGAATACAGCTTGTAATGCAAGTGAAAATATATGAAATTTATGTGCACATGTCTCTACTCTATTCACAGCACCAAGTACCTCCTCTCATGAATCCAGAAATTAAAGTTATTGGATGTGCTTTAACCGATGTGCAACAGTGACCCTGAGTATCAGATACCCCACTGAGCATCTCAGTCTTGCTCTATTAATATGCAGCTGCACAGCAGCTTAATCTGATGTAAATGAGGGCTGCTGAAATCCTTCCTCTTGCTTTAGCCTTATAGTTTCAAACTTTTCTCACTCCCCACAACGTCATCTGTACTCCAAGGTGCTTCTGTGCTCACTTCTCTTGCTGGCTACGGAAAAGTGGCTGGAATGTTGTGAGTATATTGAATGATCCACAAAGAAAAATAACCTTAGTTTTATAAATGTATTATTTACAGCAGGATGAAATTTAGTATTTATATGCTAAGGAAGCAGTTTGGGTTGTCGAGGAGTTTAGAGGACCAGCTGTGGTTATCTTGTGCTTTCTGGGAAGCTATTGACTGATTTTTCATGGTAGATAGTTAATCTTGCATGATTCTTGTCTCACAAAGTCGATATCTAGAAGGATTAGAACTCTTCACGTAATTTTGAGCATCAAACAATCCTGTATTCATGGAGTACTGACTGAGTTTAGGAGCAAAGCTTGTGTACACTTGACACATATTTCCAATTGAACTTCCTCCTGGTTTAGTTTTATTTTTTGTTTGTTGTTTTGGATTTTTTGGGGGGCAAATAAGAATTTAATTAAGCCTGTGTTACACGGCTATATTCAAAAGTACCTGGAAACCCTCCTCTCCAAAGCATGTTCATAATTATACCCTACAGCTCTTGATCATAATAGATGATCCAAGCAGGTTATCCACAGCTAATTGTGAATTCATCTGGGCTTGAAACCCTGAAAAGCAGGAATGTTATCATCACTTGCATACATCTTCCATACTTTAAAAATAATAATTAAATAAAACTAGTTAAGTGCACAATTCTTTCATTTTGAAGTATATCTGGATAGGTACAATCTAATTTCCTCAATTATTCTACAAATTCAGAGTAATGTATTAACAGTGCTGTAATTTTTATTTTTTTATTTATTTTTTTTTTATCCTCAGGGATATTTAGTTCTTTTAAAGAAATTTAAACAGGAGATCCTTACATCTCTATCAGAGTGCAGTTATGTCCAGAATTATGAGCACAAAGAATTACACTCTTACCCATGCAAATTAGCAGAGTTCTTCTGCAGAAAGAGCAACATCAATTTTTACAGAAATACTGTGCCATAATTTACAGTTGGAAATAACCCTTGGGAATTGCAGATAAATAGCACAGCCTTATCCAGAGTGGATTCTAATGATGCCTTAAGGATTAACACCTGAATTCTTGTAAATCTTTGTGTTGGCTTGTGCTGAAAGCCCATGATGTTACTATTAAAGTCTCATGTGGAGTTCTTCCAGGCAGCAGCTTGTTATCCAATCACTGGTTAATTAGTGACCAACAGGAATGATGTTTTTAGCAGTTTTAGGGAGAGTTTCTTGAGAGTACTCTGGTTTCACCTGGCAGATGGAATTAAACCCTGAAGATCTTTGAGCGGTGTTTCTTTGCATGGTGCCCTTGTTTAGTGCCATTAGACCTGGGAAGAAATTCATAGACCTGGAAGCAAAATCATATAAACCCTTCAGTGAGAGATCCTGGATTTCCTATTTTTAATGCATCTTCATTCCTTTGATGTGGAAGGTGAAATGTTCTCACCAGTTTAGAGCTGACAAACTATGACCATGTGCACTGGACACGGGGATTAACTTATATGAGTATTTTCTGGTATGGAATGGATCTCCCATTAGGGATTATGAGGAATCTATAAACTGCCCATTTTTACCTCACTTCACCTGTGGCAAACCAGTGCCACCCACCTTCTTCTACCCTAAAACCCAGTTGGACAAGTAGCTGTGCTGCACAGTATTGCACTGCATAGATTATCCAGCATTATCCTGCTGGGATATTTTGGCAGGCACATCCCAAATATCCAGTCCAAGTACCATGCCTGGGTGCACGCAACCTAATTCCCTCAGCAGGGAGCAGCACTGAAGTTCCCCATCAGCTGATATGCATTTCTGAGCCAGGCAGTGCAGTTTAGAGGTTTGTGACACTGCTTTGAGAGGAAAAGACTTTGGCAGAAAAAAACCCCTCTTTTGGTTACCAGGACACACCTGTAGGTCTGCATTCTCCTTACAGGGTGTGCCCTAGTCAAGCCCATATCAAATCAGGATGTCCTGGTCACACAGCACAAATCCTCGTGTTCCTCACTGCCCCTCTCCAGGAGGGACAGCATCCTCTTGGCCATTCATTTGCTACTCACATGCACACAAGGACACGGACAGCTAACAAAAACAACCCACCAAAACAAACTCTAATTTAAGGAGTGTAATTTTATCCTTATATCTCAGTCCCCTGTACATAATGGAACCACACTTTCACCACGATTCACTGTGCATTTTTAATGTAGGCTTTTTCTTTAGTGATCATTAATTTCTAGGTACGACGCAGGTAGTTTAATGAGAAATTAGGATTTTATTCCACTTCATGCATCAACAACTAAATTGTTACCTAAGTGCAATTACAAAAAAGTGTAGCCTGGCTTTCTCAGGTGTCAAACACCTACAGCTCTTATTCACTATCTGAGGAATTAAATAAGTACTTCTGAAAATGAGGGTATTCATTAATGTTGGGTGTGTTAATTAAACCGCTAGAAAAAATGTAGCTTGACTTTTGAATGTTAGGCCAAGTCTCCCACACCTCTTACTCATATGTTATTGAACATATTTGACAGATTAACACTGAGATAAGAAGGAGTTATTGGTAAGTGATTTTTAGTGTCAGTTTTAATAGAAAAAGCAAAGTAACATGGAGAATAAAAATGGGAAAGTGGTTCAGTTTTGCTTCCAGATGCTTATTAAGTACAGACACAGAAGGTAATAGTGGAGCTAATCAATTTAAAACTATCTACAAAATAAATAGTAAAAAGGAGTAATTCATGTAAGTCTGCACATATTTATGCATTAAAACCAGTGAGAAATGGCTGAAACTGTGGGAAAGCCGATGATACTTTTTTTGAGATATCTGAACCTAAGTGTCAAATAACTATATGTTGTGACTATTCAAATTAAATGTTTGTAATTAGCTGATATGTTTAAAATTATTATTTTAAGTATCTTATTTACCACTTATAAACTGGCAGTTGAAAAAACAGTGGGGACAAATTGATTAGATGTTTAACCATGAGAACTCAAGTGTTTTCCATGAGCTCTGCTTTTGCTTTGTAGCTGAACTGGGTACAAAACAGAACAGTTTGCAGTAGATATGTTCAACTTTGTACAGAAGGATAAATGTAATAGTTCTTTTTATAGCCAATTAAACTATTTTTCAAATCATC
Organism: Serilophus lunatus; assembly: GCA_013399895.1. Taxonomy (NCBI): domain Eukaryota; kingdom Metazoa; phylum Chordata; class Aves; order Passeriformes; family Eurylaimidae; genus Serilophus; species Serilophus lunatus. The sequence continues at coordinate 1,286,661 of VXBA01001096.1, read as the reverse complement.
CATTTATTCAAAGTGTATGAAATGAGATGTTAGTACTGTCCTGTTATAAATATATAATATAGACAGCACTAAGCCCTCTGCAATGACTATTTATAATTGAAAGTGGAAGTTATATGACTAAATCTTTATCTCTTACATTGATATAATGTTCTTTAAATCCTGGTTTTGTGATTTTCATTTTGGTTTTAATGGATTGTTACTAATAGTTCTATGATGCCAATATAGTGAAGGGGTAGGGAAATTGGGGAATGCTTTTTGCTACAAAAGGTAAAACGATTTTTTTTTTAATAACTGAAAGGAAACATTAAAACATTAAAATTCTTAAACCTGTATCTATTTAATCTTTTATCTGTGCTTTCAACAAGAATACTCTGCACATCTGTTGCAGCCATCACTAACTGAAATTCCTTATTTGATTGAGGGTTCTATTAGACTTTAGAGGTATCATGGATTTGCTTGTCTGCATGGTCAGTGGGATTTGGAATGACAATTTTTTATAATGCACTATACTTTATTTATAGTTGACAAATGGCTTAGAGATTTAGATTTTTGTCATCATATTCCTAAATCCTCTCTTCACAGTTAGTGTCAGTATCCATTAGACTTGATTCCTAATAGAACAGACTATTCCAATTGGAAAGGCTGTACAATGGTCATCTGGTTCAAAAGCCCAACCAGACAGTTCCAGTGCTTGACCACCCTCTTGGTAAAGAAATGATTCCTAATATGCAGCCTAAATCTCCCTGTGCAGCTCAGAACCATTCCCACGTGTCGTATTGCTGGATACACAGAATCCCAGAATGGATCAGGTTGTAAGGGACCACGTGTGGTCCCACCTCCCTCCTCAAGCAGAGTCATCTCAGAGTACATGGCACAGGTTCTGGAATATCTCCAGTGAGGGAGATTCCACACCCTCTCTGGGCAATCCCTTTCTGTGCACCAGGGAGAAGAGCTCAGCACGCCCCTCTCCATGTCCCCTCCTCAGGAAGCTGTAGAGAGCAGTAAGGTCATCCCTCAGCCTCTTCTCCAAATCAGACAAGCCCACAGTCCTCAGCTGCTCCTGGTTTAGACTGGAAGGGAACCTTAAAGTCTTCTATTCCAATCGCTGTGCAGTGAGCAGGGAAGTCTTCAATGAGATCAGGTTGCTCATAACCCTTTCCAACTTGATGTTATTTTTTTTCCAGGAACGAGACAACATCACAGAACATTCCTTCCAGCTCTTTGACCAGTGTTTTTGTCCTCCTCCGGATGCATTTCTGGACCTCCACATCCTCATTTCACTGTGGGGCCCAGAACTGCACACAGTACTCGAGGTGAAGATGCACCTAAATACAGCAGGATGATCCCCTCTGACTTGCTGGTTGTGCTGTTTGAGACATCCCAGGATGTGTTTTGTCCTCTTGGCTGCCAGGGCCCACTGCTGACTCCTATGAGCCTGCTCTTGACCAGCAGACCAAATATCTGGGGACTAACCAGTTTCCTAAGTAAATAAAAAACGTCATGTTCATCCAAACAAGCTCTGAACTAACTAGCAGGTAAATCAATAAGCAAAAAATTTCCATTTCAAAGACTTACAGGAAAATGTGCAATAACATGACATATATACTGAGAAATTGAGTCATAAAACATATTATGACTGCTTTAAATATTTTTAAGTTAACCTTTATTTATATTTACCCGGCTTGAGGGCAATGAGCATCTCCATGTTGTAACTTCACTTGTTTATGCTGCTACCTTTTAAAGCAGCCTGCTGTGATACCAGTTATTACAGCAGTAAAAAGAAGTGAAAAGTGAAGCTATCAGATGATAGAGACACTATTGTAGCCATAATTATTCAGCATTCCTGATATAACGGGTTAAAAACTGTAATGCAGGGACATAACATGGTATTTTTTAAATCAGGTATTTTCCATGAGCTTGACTATGAGACTTGAAGTAATTATAGATATCTTATAACATCTGAAGAGATGGCATAAGGTAAAAGAAAAGAATATATCACATAAAGAATGCCTGCAAGATGTTACCAGTTATTTCAAATATATAGCTCTGATGATACTATAGGAAAACTTGTTCCTGTTGGCTGTACCTGAAGTAATATAGGAAGAGAATTTGAACAAAAAATCTGAATCAGCAAATATGGTTTGAATTTTTAGCCCAGTTAAAATTTCATTTCAAGTACATTTTGCAGTAGGTTGTGTAGTAGAATATACAAAAAGTAAAATGAGAGAGAACACAACAGGCTTTTTTT